>WEIV01026149.1:450700-593368 GCA_013390005.1 Calyptomena viridis
CCCCCCCCTCCCCACAGGCGACACGCGGAGCCCCCCAAGTGTGGGTGCGCCCTATGGGGGGCACCCCGCTGTCTCTGACTGCCCGGTCTGTACGAGGGTTTGCAGCGAGCACTGCAACCCTCGCTGTGTGCGGGGGGCGGGCGATACCTGTCCCTCCCCACCCAGGGGACACATGGCACCCCCAGAAGTGTACCTGTCTTTGGGGGGTGGCATCCCACTGTCCCTGGGTGTCCCCCCCGGCCCACACAAGGGTTTGTGTGTGGGTGGAATCACTGCGTCCTCCCAAAAGTGTGCATGGGGGAAAGCAGTACCTGTTCCCCCCCGACCACCAGGTGACATATGTCATCCCCAAAAGTGTACCTGTCACCAAGGGAGGGGTCAATCCACTGTCCCCGAACAGCCCCTCCCTGCCCCAGCTTTTTACTCCACGTGCACGGGAGTACTTTACCCCTCCGTGGTGCGTGCAGGGTGGTCAGTGATCCCTCCCTCTCTCAGGTGACATATGGCACCCCAGAAAAGCAGCTGTCCCTAAAGGAGGCACACACCCACTGTCCTCGAGCTTCCCCACAGCCCCACAACAAGGCTCTGCCACAGCCCTCACCCAGGACACCTCAGCAGAGTGTCCCCTTGACCCAGAGCCACATGTCCAGCATGTGCCCCCAGCCCTGGGGCAGGGACACGCTGGGGGCCGAGGGGAAGCACAGAGGGTTGAGGGTGGGATGTTATTTTTTCAATCAGCTGCAGCGTTTGAGCTCCAAAGGCTTTGTAGCTTTTGGGCTTGGCGTGTTTTGCTTTCTGTTGATCCACAGAATTCCCTCGATGCCCGGGGGCTGTGCAGGGTGGGCAGCACCCGCTGCCGGACCCTCGGGGCGGGTTTAGGGCAGCAGGCAGGAGGCCAAGTCCTGCTTTCCCCAGTGTGGTGGGTCTTCCCTGGGAGCCAGGCCAACCCTACATCAGGCACAGGAACTGTGACAAGCACACAGGAGAACTTCCCATCCCAGGGAGTTAAAGCCCTTCGTGGAAGAGAATCCAAACACTGGTTACATAAAACAAAATTTAAGACCAAATAAAAAAAAATACATTTCCCACACATGCTTTCCCCACTGTACCCCTTCTGCTCCCCATGTCCCCTCTGCCCCCTCCCACCTCTTGGAGCTGGAAGCACTGGCACTTATGTGATGCTGGCATTAATTGGAGTATTCCAGCTTCTATTTTGTACCTGTCTGTTTATTTGAGAGACAGCCTCAACCTCCTAATGAACGCGTCTGAATATTTATCTTCTGCTTCTGAATGGTGCATTTGTGCTTCAAATGCTTAACTGTTATTTTTATTTAGCTGCAAATTGCTGTTTTTATTTCGCTGGCAGTACCTGCTTAGAAATTCCTCTAGGATGAGGTTAATGCTGAGCTTTTTTCCTGATTATTTTTTTTGTTAATTAATTCAGTGCTGATAAAAGCGTAAGGACTCTGCAGTCCTCTTCTAGCTTGTCATGAAGCTAAGATGTGAAGATAGTGGAACGAGCCTCAGAAGAAACTGGCTCATGTGGAGAAATGAGGAATCCCAACCAGCAGGGATGGCAGAAGAAACATGGGCAGAAGCCTGAGAGATGGGAAACCCCAGTGGCCAGGAGCAGTTCCATTCTCTTGTGCTGTACCTGGAGGTACCTGTGCCAGGTAACAGCACTTCTCCAAAATCTCTTGCTTTCCCCCCCCAGAAGATTTCCTCCCATCTTCAGTGATGGAGCACTCTTGGTCCCCAGGGCAACACACTGCAGCCACCCATCTGGAGAATGGAAACGGGCCTTTTTCCCTGGATAAAATCCTGTCTTGCACATGCTCCTGGCCTCAGCATTGTCTCTCCTTGCAAATGAAACGTGCCTTGGACCAGTTCCCAGTGCTGTCACCAGCTGGTATGGGACAACCTCAACACCAGGGCCAAAAAGATCATCTCCCAGCCCATTCCCAACTAACTGTGGGTGAAGTTCTTCCCAGAAAGAACTTTAAAAAACATCTGGTCTGGGCTTGTACAGGATTTGACTGCATAGTCAACTTGAACTCTTAAAATTGTGTTGTTTCTTTTTTAGATAAAGGAACAAAGCAACAAAAGAATTAAAAAGGGAAGAAAAAGGAGGGTGGACACTTTTCTGGAGCAAGATTAGAGGTAAGTGGTTAGGGAGTGCACACGGAAACACCAACTGCCCCTTTTTTGATGGTGCTGCTGAAGACTGAGAACATAATTTGGAGTCCTTGGACCCAGGGAACACTGCTGGATCCTTGTGAGGTTGTGCAGGATGGAAAGAAATTTAGGCAGGGCTTTGCACCAAACTTTAGCTGACAATGAGAGATCATGAGCAAGCTGAACCCCTGGAATTGGGTAACACTTGGGGTTGGCTGGACCCTATCTCCAAGCCAGTTTCAGTGGGAAGAGCTAAGTATTTTTTGGGAATCATTGAGAAACTACTATTAGAACTACAGAACAAGCTGTACATCCATATGGAGCTGTGTGTAAGGACTCTGTATGTCCTCTGCTGATGGAGGGCCTGTGGACTGGGGCATAGTGTGCCTGTATGACCTCCCCCATCCCCTTGGGTCCTGGGGAGCTGCCAAACTCCTGTGACCCACTGCAGTGCAGGGATCTCTGTTGATCTGATGCTGCAGAGAGTCCCTGTGATTGGTGCTGGTTTGCAAGGAGGGCCCATCGCTGGCATCATCTTGGGTGGGTGAACCACCAGAGCTCCTGGGCACACCACCACCACTGGTTAACTTCTCACAGCTGCCCAGAGCCCAGCTTTTTCCTTTCTTTTAAATCTGATTTGAGCCCTGTGCCTCTTTGCACTTGATAAGCACCTTGGGGGGCTCTTTTTTGGTTCTCTGCTCTGCACCCCTCCTCAAAAGCACCTCAGGGGACAGGAGGGGATGGTAGGGGGAGTGTTACTCCATCCTTTTCTAGGGTAGCCTTTGAAAAGCTGTCTCCCTTTCCTTCAGTGGGTATGAGGCTATGCTGTGGGGATGAAAAGGGACGTGTCACCCCAGTGGTAAAGGGGAGCTCCCGGTACAATGGAGAAGATTTATTGTAACAGGGAATTAACAGGAAAATCTAAAGAAAGAGGGCTTCAGGTGCCTCCTGCCCTTCAGCTATCAAACTTTTGGGTGCAGAAACAGAGAGGTAGCAGCACCCCTGAAACACCTGGGGGGATGTTAGAGATGATGCGATATTAATGAGAAGGGAGAGAAGAAAAGTGGCTGTGTCTTCTCCTGCTTCCCCCCTCTGGGTCCCCATGGGGGCCAGTGGCAGGAGGGGGAGCAGTGAGGCCAAAAAACGGGAGGCAGGAGGGAGTCTGCAGTGGATGGAAAGGGATGGAGAGGAGGGGAGAGCCCTGCCTGCCACGAGGGTTTTCTGTTAAGGGAGAGAAAGGGGGAAAAAGTCCCTCAGCAGAGGTGTAAGAAACAGGTGTAAGGAGGTGTAAGGAGGGAGAAAGGTGCAGGAAGGGATGGGGGAAAGATCCACAAGCAGGAGTACATGGCTGCTGGGATCAGCCCTGCTCCTCAGTTCGCAAATACGTTCACGCTCCACCGCATTTACGTCTCGGTGCATTTTCCTGGCAGATGCTCAAGCCCCCGCTGGCAGAAACCCCTCGGAAACCCCCATAGCTGAGCCCGATCCCCCCGCGTGCAGAGGGATGGGGGTGCGGGGGGGCGTCGGAGCGGTCTGGGCTGCGTGTTTTGGGGGGTTTTCTCCTCCGGGGCTGGGAGAGGACCGTGTCCCGGTGCCACTAGATGGCAGCGGCCCCGCGCCGCCCGCCCCTCAGTCCCGCTGCATCCCGGCCCCGGCGCGGGGCCTCCCGGCTCCACAGCATCCCGCTGGGTTTTGGGAGGAGCGGCCTGGGACAGACTTTCCGTGCCGGGATGCCTTGCAAAACCGAGGGGCACCCGAGCCCAGGCAAAAGAGTCTTTCGCAATGCGGGGCGACGGCGGGGACGGCACTCGGGAGGCTCCGATGCTTCCCCGAGACAAAATCCTCCCTTTTCCTTCCCTCCCGCCACTGCTTTTGATTTCTTTCTGGGTATTTTTTTCTGCTTTTTTTTCTGTTTTTTTCTAGGTTTGTTTTTTTTTTTTTTTATCCCTCTCCACTTCCAAAAGGCTGCCTGCTTTTCCTTAGCTCGTTTCAACCATCAGGGTCGCAAAATCAGACAGATGCACCCTCCGAACACAGCCTGAGCCACAGCAATGTGCACGCACAGTCCGAACTGATTTCCCAGCACCGGGGGATTTTTAGGCTGGCAGTAAACTAAGCAGGGCCTGAGGCAAGCTAATAAACAGCTTAACCTGGCTCTCCTCTATAGGACTGCATTTTTTTTAGCCTTCAAAACAGTGTGGTTCTACCCAGCCTGCTTCTAGTGTACAGACCCCAGCTTCTGGTTTCTCCCACGGAAAAATGAGGAGAGAAATACCTGGCCTCATCTAAATCCATGGTACAGAGTATGCAAATAACCACAGGATAAATCCCTCAGCCCTGTTTTCATTTTGGGGGGAAAAGCTGGCTTCAAGAACTGTCTCTGCTCCTTTTGAATCATCCCTCCTCCTGTGAACCACTGCAGGGGTGATGCTGCTCTGCCACTGGACCCCAGGATGCTACCTGCAGGGAAGGATGTTCTGAGGGTCCATCTGCCTGTGGAGCTTCCACATGTTTTCCTGTCATCACCCTATTCTGGATACAATATTCAAAGCATTGGGCTGTCTGGTGGTGAAGGAGACATGCTGGATGTTACTGAAACTCACCCCCTCCTGGGACTGGGCTTTTTTTAGGCTGAAATAGGAAGCACAAACCTCACCCTGAGCTTCCTCTAGGGTTTGGTTCTTCCTAGAGGTTTCTCCTTACTGGAAATTTCTTTTCTGCACCTCTGGCCCTGATCCAGGCAAATGCTTAGCTTCAAACCATCTAGTCCCCTGCATTCCCACAGTGCTTCTTTGGACAGGTTCCCTTGTCCCTCCTTGCCTTGGGAATGCTCATGCTTCTCCACACTCCTGCTGTGAGATGATGGGTCTCCTCGCTGCTGGAAGTGGGAAGCAGGAGTATCAACTTGCTTTGCTGTGCACCAGTCACAAAACTAACCCTGTATATATGCAGGGGGTTACCAAATCTATTTTGTGTGCTGTGAATGCTACATGTGAAGATGTGGGGTCCCCAAGCATGAGCACCTGCAGCCCTGAGAGCTGATGTGTATCAGCCCATCCTCATCCTCTCTGCTCTTCTCACCAGGGATGGTCAGGTAATGCTTAAACTGCCAGTAGTGCCTGTGAATATTTGACACTGACTGAGATGGGCAAGTAAAATCACAGCTGCTGTCACTAACAGGGACATAAAAACTTGCCTTCATGTCAGTGATGTATCCCATCACCCATTCTCCAGGGACCAGGACCACCAAAAAAGTCTGATCCATTTGGTCACATCTCCCAATAGCTTGGACTCTGATGATGATCTCCCAGGTTTGGTTGTACAAGAGCTCTGACAGAGATTCTTGACGATTTCCCAACCCCTCCACAGCTGTGAATTTAAATTCCTCAAACCCTAATGCAAGAAATTGAAAAGCATATTGATTAAGGGCCTTTTAAGGATGTCTTGCAGAGCATGTTAGTAATTATTTAAAACTTGCACTCCAGTATTAATGACTCCTATCTCCGGCACTTTGCAGTAATTTAGTCTTGACTTTTAATTGAAATGCTTTAGTTAAGACAAATTCCTTCAGGCAGAGAAGATGAAGTGCTCCTCCAGGTGTGTGCTGTGGAGGTTCCCAGATTCCCAAGTGGGTGTGAGACACCTGCAGAGTCGTCTCTGTCCTTCAAGTGGGTGCATGTGGGTTGTCCTCTGAGGAGCCATTTCTTTGGACTTCCCCTCTGAGCATTGCAGAACAAGTGCTTTTCTGCTCTGGCACTCAAGGCAATGACATGGGAAATATTAATAACCTCCCTCAACAGGGTAGTCACTGCACCTCAGCACTGGTGGTGCTCTTACATCCCACTTCCAGCAGCACCAGTGCATACACACGAGCCAAACAAACCTGAGCCAATTACTGCTGTCACCAGGTTGAACACCTCATGCCTCCTTAGTCATGCTTTCTTCTGCCTCTACATCTGACCCCAGGTGGCTTCTTCCTAGCCTTGAAGCTCTGAAAGGGCACCTTTGGCTCTAAAACATCCCTGGGGAGGATGTGCCATTTTGTAGAAGGAACACCAAGAGATGGCCCTTTGGCCTGCCAGGATAAACGTGGCCCAGCTTGGTGGAGACAGCACTTATTTAATATTTGCTGGTTCCATGGCAGCTTTCATAGGAGACAGGGGTCTGCATTGTGGTTTGGTGTAGAAGACCTTGCATGTTATGGCACTTTGTATCAGTGTTATCTTCCTGTTCCATGACTGGAGACTTCAAAATGGGATAGGAGGGGGTTTGTCTTTGTATTCCCTTTGCCTCCAAGGAGAGACAAGCCCACAATAAATCACCTCCTCTGAAAGAAAATCGGTATTTTCCATCTAGTTTCTGGTGGGACAGGATGCTAAATGACAATCAGTGCCTTCACCCTCATGCATGGGCCTGGAGCCAGGGGAATTCCAAGACCACAGGGATTTCCAGGTCGCACGGCATCGGCACATGATAGGAGAGTCCCCCCATCCATCAGAGGGAACCTCTGACTGTAAGAGCTGGGGATTAGTACTGGCCATGACCTATTACAATTCTGGCTTAAAAAAACCTTACTCCATCTGCTGATGGCATGCTAAATGATTGTTTGATTTTTTTATGTCTGCATGTAAAACATGAACCAGCTGGGATCCAAAGTGCTTCTCTCCACCACGAGTGGCTTTCCTATAAGTCTCATCAAAGCCACTGGTCACTGGACACTTCTCCAGGGACTGCATTGTCAATCCAGGCCATCACATGTGCCGTACAGCTGTGCTTCTTATATATGAGGGAGTTGGAACTAGATGATCATTATGGTCCCTTCCAAACCAAACCATTCTGTGAGTCTGTGATTTACATCCCGAGAGGAGTCACAACAACCAGGACAACTCAGCTGGTGAATAACCATTACCCCATGGAAGGATATAAAGAGAAAATATTTTGCCAGATGCTGCATTTTTTTTCCTCAAATTTTCAGTTTGTTCCTTTTCTTTTTTTAGCTTCTTGATGCCTTCCTTGTCCCACCCATCATGAAGAAAGTCCTTTATCTTGTCAAACAAAACCCAATTCCTTGACAACAACTGGATGAGCGCCCACCTTCCTTCACTGTCTTGTTCCTCACAGGGGCTCTTCTGAGATGATGCAAACCCATTGCTCCCTAAATGGACCCAACCTGATTTAGCAGAAAAACTCTGCAAAGCAAGTGTTTGCCCCTCTAATGTCAAGGAGTTAAAAATCATGACCTAAACTTCCAAAACCCAAGCTGAGGCATGCTCCAGACCCAATGTCCAGATATTGGCCTTGTTCTCCCAGATTTTTAACCAGCATTTAGAGCTATAAACTCCAAGGGGAGTGCATTCACCCACGCCTTGAACACCTTAAGGAGTGTGTGTGATGCTGTAGTTTGGGTGTATGAAGAGGACCTTGCCAAAGACCACACAGACTTTCCAAACCGTGGTGCTTTGTGCACATGGATAGACCTGAACATAAACCTCATAAAAGAGTCCATCAAACAACCAAAACATCCTACCCTCTTCTCTTCCCCCAGTCTCCAGTGCCCACATTTGGCATTGCTGAGGCACTTCCACTGGGCAGGAATTTATGATTCAGATGGAAAAGTCCAGGTAACTGCTCTAGTTGTGCCCTGGGGTGGCTGTGAGCTTAAGGACACCCTCCCCTCACTGTTGTAGCACAGAATTGTACATCATCTTCCAAGGTGACTCCAAAATGCATTGACTTCAGTTTGCTTTTGCTTGGAGTCAAGGGTTTTGCTCTTCAAGGAGAAAGCAAGATTCTGTTCTCTTCCTACTCCTTTTGCTTTTTGTGTTGTTTTGGTTTGGTGGAGGTTTTTTGTTTGCTTGGTTTGGTTTTTTTTAAGGTAGTGCTGGAGTAACTTCACAAAAAATGAGGATGCTGGTGGTAACCTTTGCAGAGCAGGGACACGTGCAGAGAGCAGTCTGTGCCCTCATGCCTCTCCCATCCCAGAAACACAAACCCACAGGTCAGGATGCTGTTTTCCCTTATGCCTCAGTTGCTCAGCAGCAGAAGGTGGTAGGTGGGATGGAAATGACCTGCAGCTGAAGGAAGAGTTGGAGGATCCCATGGCTAAAGCTGAAGAACACCCACACAACAACACGGGATTCTTTCATCCTAGTGATTGTGAGGTATTTTTTTCAGTCTGGTGACTTTCCTGAGTGGAGATAGAGCTGCATTGCTGTAATATTAGGCTTCTTCAAAACTGAAACTTGCACACAGATCCACATTTGCTGAAGGATTTCACCTTCCCAATAACCAATGTGAAAGTAGTTAACCCAGACACTCCCCACCACTTAGGGAAACTCAAAAGCCAGAAGAGAAGTGTCATAGCTTGAACCCATCTTTAATTATCTAATTTGTTCACACTAAATCAAACAGAGTGAAATGTCCTGCCAGCAGGGTCCATAATTCATGACTGTGTTGATTTCTCTCCTAGGCTACAGTGACATCAGTAAATAACAAAAGACTGGATCATGTAAAAAAAAAATCAAGGAGGAGATATCAGAGGTACAGGGCAAATGCTCCCCAAGTGACATGAAAACTACAGCAGCCTTCCATCACCCTGTGAGAAAAGTAGAGTGAATGCACACAAAATTTAACTCATAAAAAATGTGAGTTTAATGCAGATTAATGTTTATATGTTGTAGCATCTGGAGTTTCCAATGAGTGTGACCACATCCTCCTTGAATTCAGCAAGCCTTTAAAAGTGAACCACAATGAAGCACAGAAATTATTTATTTAGGGAGAAAGAAAAGCTTTTGTTTTCTGTTATTTTACAGAATGTCATTCTGACAGAACCCTGCTTCTTCTGGGACCTGTGTTATGAAAGCAGATCTTCCTTGTCCCAAAAGATATATCCCAGTCTTCCATTTTTAAGACACATTCTACTCTCCTGCCTTTAAGACAAGGTAATAGTATTTTCCTAGCACAATAATATTGTGTTATTATACCTCTAGAGCATCTAAATTATGTGGCAGAATAAGGAAACCATATCTCACCTGCTTTTTTCTCTTCAAGCTAGTGACAGACCATGTCAGGGCATCCTTGATTTTCCATCTCAGCCTCCAACAGCACCTGTCAGCAGCCCATCTGTTGGGGAGAAAACCCATTTGGCTCTGCTCTGTAGTTATTTAAGGACAAAGACAACAAATGCTTACATCATTCAGGAGTCTGGGACCCGTGGGAAACCATCAGGGTTTGATTCTTTACTCACTCCATAGCCTGGTAAGTCACTGAGAGCAAACTTGAGAGTTATTTGGTGGATAGAAATGTGCTCCCACGATCCCATGGCCATGTTTTTTTTCCCAAATCCATAGTACACACTGCAGTGTTTATGGCAACTGGCATCCTGTCCTTCCCACCAGCCATCCCAGCCAGCATGGCCACATTCCCAGGCACACCAGGACATGTGGGTGTTCATGGAGAGGCTTGTGGAGGGCATTGACTGGGGAATAGGCTGATATTCCTGAGTCACTACCTTACCAAAAACCTTAGAAAAAGCAATGAAACAGGATGTCATTCCATTGCCAGGTCATGGCACAGCACCATTTCCATAGCTCCACTTCCCAGATGCCACCTGCAGCAGTGCCATGTAGGAACAGTGACCCCCAGAACTGGCCTTTCCCCTCGAGACAAGGTGATGGAGATGGACACCAATCTTTGTGTTGGGGCTGGCTGACATGAACAGCAGATGGTGCAAGAGGAAGAATCACCAGCAGGATCAGCCAGCTTTTTTCCTGGAGGATGAGGAAACAAAGCCAGCAAGTTCCTGGCTCCTGCCCTGTGTGGTGTCCAGTCCAGGAGAAGAGAGAGAACTGGTGGCGGATGGGTTGGGCCATGAATGTGGGAAGATCTCTGGAGAAGGGAGAGTCTTGAAAGCAGGAAAGTGAAGCTCAGAGGGATGTGCTGAACTTGCTGAAGACTGGGTGGGGCAGAAGACCAAAACATGAATCAGCTACTGAACACTGAAAGAAGGCTGGCCTTGGCCATTTGGAGTTGGCTGCCACTGGCTCCCCTCGTTGCCAGTCAGTTCAGTAAGAGCTGGACAGGATATGCCTGGGAAAGGCCACTGGGGTGGATGAAATCACCACGTTATTGCTGCCTGAAACTTCCTACACTCCCTTCTGGAGTGGTAGCACCACTGGTCATTTCCCAGGTGCCTTCTCAGATGTGTACCTTCCTGGGAAGTGTAGGACAGCAGAAAGGTGTGTTTGGTAAGTGTGAAGGAAAACGAACTATTATATTGATCATTGTTTCTGTACTGGAATAACATCTGGTTTTCCCTGAAGGATTTAAGAGCAAGAAGGACTGGAGCAATGGAGCACAGCTGAGGAGAATCAAAACTACCTCTGTGGCTTTCTCTCTGCTCCATGAGAACCAGGAAGGATGAGTCATGAGATGTGACAATCTCCTTGTGAGACTGTGAGATACCAGATGGCCCTGAAATGGGGGGTGTTCCAGGTTATCCCTGGCTGTACTCCGGAACAATACCTCTAGCCTAACATCATGCTCCAGAGACCTCTCTGTGGTAGGGGCAGGACACCCCACTGGTGCCAGCATATCTGCCAGTGTCCTTGGCCTTCAGACAGACCAGCCATGACTCCATGCTCCTCCAAGACTCTAAGTCTACCCTGTAGGACATGGGTAAAGGTGGAGCAGCAGCCCCTTGTTTCTTGTCTCACCAGGGACCAGCAGAGAGATGGCCAGGAGGGACAGATAGCTGAATCCATGCAAGACAGGTAGCTTTGCCTGGCTCCTCATGGGAACCTGGAGAACATCAAGGAACAAGATCTCCCTGCAAGTCCCATCTTATTTCCCAGCAGGGACTGACCTGGGCCTCGTGCTCAGACTTACCAGCTCTACCTCATTTTCCTTTGTGTAGGTGAGTTGGGTTGCTCAGGAGTTCCAGAGTGTGGGATGATCTTCCAGTGAGTTTCACAGGAAGGAGCACAGGCAAAGGCAGTCCTGTCCTGAATATGAGCAGAGAGCTTTATCATGGCTGGTGGTTACGAAGAGTGGGGAAATATGGCAGTAGGTCAGGAAAGGTTGGGTGAGTATCCAGAGGAAATGGGCAAATCCAAGCCAGTTTGCAGGAAATGACAAAGTTATCTAGAGATCTGGAGTACAGAGAGCAGAAAGATAGGTGGAGGGCTTGGGAGAGATGAACCTGGGCTAGCTGCAGTGTCCCAGCAGGAAGGTTAGCAGAGCAGCAGAGAGATCTCATGATAGAAAAATCTTTCAAACAGTTCAAAATCTTTAGAAACAATAAAACCGTCAATTTCTATCAGATTAAATATCTTGTTCTTCTATCCCTGGTGTTTAAATCTGGCCCTAAAACTCAAATTACTGCACTGTTTGGTGGTGATGGCTTTAGGTGTCTTGAAAACCTCACATATATTCTCCAGTGTAATTGGTCCAAGGCATGTTTTCCTCATTCTTCTGGTGCCAGGGTCAGTCAGAGTTCCTAGTTTTTGTAACCTGCTTGTTTACAGTGCTTCAAGCAAATCAGAGTCAGGCCCCTGGATGTTGTGGTGCCTTTCACCACATTCTTCCTTCAGTCTTTTTTTCTGCCTTTTCCACCCCATCCCTGACAGGGGAAGCACTGTTCTTCCCATGCTCCTTGGTTCTGTTTGAAGCCGTCATAGAAAAAGTGACAATTAGGAAATAAAGAACCTACAGTATCTGCTTTGGCAGGCACAGCACATCCCACTGCTGAGCTGCTCCGAGTCAAACCAGCAGCTGCCTGCCTGGGTCAGACAGAGATATTGCTGCCTTATATCCTGGGATCTGCCCAAGACAGCCTGGTGCACTGCCACGCTGCAGAGGGAGTGATAACCCAACATTAAAGTCAAGCAATATACATTCATAGTCAAATTTAAATGTGTATTTTATATATTTATAGTGGTCCTGCGAGGAGTAAGGAGTTAGAATGGATGATCCTTATTATAATTTTTTACTATGGGGGTGGTGAGGCACTGGCACAGGTTGCACAGAGATGCTGTGGATGGTTGGAAGTGTTCAAGGTCGGGTTGGATGGGGCTTGGAGCAACTTGGTCTAGTGGAAGGTGTCCCTGCCCACGGCAGGAGGGTTGGAACAGGATGATCTTTAAGGTCCCTTCCAACCCAAAATATTCTATGATTTTATCATCCTTATGAGACCCTTCCAGCCTGAGGTATTCCATGATTCTGTGATTTCAGGATGCTGAATTGCAATTCAGGAAATAATGGTGATTAGAAGCAAATGACAAGGTTAGATAACTTATTATTTGGGAGATCAAGTAACTACCTGGGGCAGAGTAACAGACATAAACTTTGGCTTTCCGAGATTATTGTGCTCTGCCAAAATGATTAAAGGTTGCTAAGCAATGTCAATGTATTTTCCCCATACTAAAGGAGTTTAACAGAAGCAAATGAGTTCACTGCAGTTGAACTGAACTTATACCAAGTCTGAATAAATACAATCATTCCTAATAATGATTTCTGTTCTTTAAAACATTCCGGGCAGCTGAGAGATCTAATGAAAGCCACAATCCTTATTTCATGTCACTTATAGTGCAGAAGTCTTCTGGATCAGTCAGGATGGACCTGCAACCCCTTCTCTGGGTCTTGTCTGGCCCTGATTTGGTGTCCAGGGCTGTTGCTAAATGCTGCCTAAAACCCTCTTTTCCTGCCTTTACAAATCCAGATAAAAGGAAACCAAATCTTCACCCCAAATGACAAAACAGAAGATCTTATCAAAGCACTTCAGCAAAGGCAAGGCAGAAAAAGAGAGGGGGAAAAAAGAGAATAACATCCTAAACCATTAAACAAGCCTCATTTTCCCAAGGATCCCACATCATGGCTTCTCCTTCCTTATTTTTATGAGGCAGCAACCAGCCCCTTCCTGTCAACACATCACCTTTGCCTTTTGTGGGACCCTCCATCCCCTTGTGGAGAGTGCTGGGTCTGAGGGTCCCCCTGGAGCTCTCTGCGAGTCCCTTCTGCCCTGCTGGTCACCTCTCTCATCTCCACAGGACACTCTCTGGTGCCTCCATAGCACCATAAGTCTAGAGATGACCCAAAATCAGCATTTGCCACAAAAGGAGAATTTCCCAAACAGATTTTTGGGACTGTAGTACAGTGACCAAAGAAATCTGGAACTGAACTTAGAGGTGATGTAACAAAAGGAACAGCAGACAATGGAGAATAAGAGATGAGGACCTGAAATTGTTCCCTGTCTCCTCTCAGAGGGTCACAAAAAGGAGGCTGAGGTGCACAGCAGAAAACTACCAGTAGCATAGAAAGCATCGAGACTTGCTGGAAGTTCACCTGCCTCCTCCAGGGGAGGACCAGCTGGCACCAGAGACATTGAGTAATGTGGGGCTGGTGCAGCCAGCTCCCTACAGTTCATGTCTCCAGATTTCCTAGTATTTATTCTCTTGTTCTGGGAAGAGTTGAGAGCTGCAAGAGGCCCAAGTCACAGGGATGCTTAGAGAAAGGAAAGCCCATTGTTTGTGTGAAAGACTTTGGTATTTCAGGATTTGTTTTCCTTCTGACACAGAACAAAACACCATCACGTCAAAACTCACCCAAAAACCAACAAGCAGTGGTGTTCAGCTTGGACATAGTCTGTGGAAGTTTCTCTTCGCTTTTGGGCTTTTTGATCTTAAGATACCTACTATTGTAGCTATTTCAGGAAAAGAAAAAAAGGGGAAAACATAAAAGGGAAAAAAGGGAATTAAAAAAATGGAAAACAAAATCCACACCAGAGCAGAGAAGGGGAACCTTTCCCTGCAGTGACCCTGCACATCAGCAGCAGCGCTGTTTTGCACCAGCTTTGCCTGAGCAGAAGGACTTGGGCAAAATAGTCCAGAAATTTTAGAAAAGTTGGACATAAGGGTTGGCTCCCAGCAACAAAACTGGGGGAAAGTCACTGCTCTGGGCGGTGTTTTGGGTCAGATCCTGCAAACGTCTTTCACATCTAGAGCTCCCAGCCCAGCTCTCCCCGGATGGGCTCATCTCCCTCCTAGCGCTTTCAGCCCCTGGGAAGGCGATTTTTGTGGGTGCTGGTGCTGGGATGAGTTTCCCCCTGGGGCAATCCCCGGGTGCCGGTGCCTTCATTGGCAGCAGGGAGCAGCTCGCCACCAGTTCTCTCCGTGCGAGCATTTTCCGAGCGCTTGGCATCGGGCCCGGCCGCCTTTCACTGCTGCCTTTTCATTCGCCTTAATTCACTGCGTTTCCTTTCTTGCTCCTTGCGAGGAACAGAGGGAGAGCTTGTTCCAGCAGACGGGCCCCATCCGCTCCACCCGCCTCTGCTGGAGCGAGGGCTGGAAAAGAGGGATGGAGGCGAAGGGGTATCTCCCACCCCTCCGGGGCCCCGCGTGCCGCCTGCGTGCTGCTTCCCAGCAAATACGGTAAGCGTTCAGCCTAAAAATGTAAGTCTGATCTCATGACACAGGGTGGCCCTGCATTCCTCACCTCTGACATAACCCGCTGGGAGTGTGCTCCGCAGAAAAACACAAACAAGATGTACTGGCGGGCTGGCGGCGGGGGCCGGGCAGCTGGCAGATGTTCTCCAGAGCCCCCGCGCAGCCCCCCGGGTGCCACAGCTCTGCTCCGGCACAGCCTGTACCCTCCCGGGGAGGGCAAAACCACAGCCCGAGCTGCGGGGACAGAGCCATCCACGGGCTCCTGTGCCAGGCGATGCGTGGGTGGGTGTCCCTGCCTCCCCCAGCCCTGTGCCCCGGGAAGGTGATGTGCTGTGGTTCAGTATCACCCAGGGAGGCAGCTGGCTTTCTCCCAGAATCTCCCCTGGGATTGTGCTTGGCGAATGCCTGGGGGCATTTTTAAGGACTTGCGGTGCTTTTGCAGGCGGTTGGTGGTTGTTTTGGGCTTTTTTTGCTTCGTTTTTGTTGCCTTCTCCGTCCGAGTCTCCCTGGGACAGGCTCTGCCCTGGGTCTGCCGTGGCCATGGCTGGTGTGACAGCCCAGCACGGGCTCCCCATCCCCGTTAGCCTCCCACTCCTCCAGCAGCTCCACAGCGAGTCCAAGGCCCCGTTTGCTCCGGGTGCCTCATGCCCAGATGCGAACTGTGCCCCACAGAGACTGGCACCCAAAGCCTTGGGTGTCATGGGGCGGTGATTCCTCCCTCCCAGGGCACCGGGATTAAGTGATTTGCCAGGGATCACGTGGAGAATCCGAATCCCGCTGTCGTAAACACGAGGCTGACTTTCCTCCCAGCCAAACCCTCCTGCAAGCACAGCCTTGTTTTGAGCAGGGGCAGATCCTGCTCGGTGCAGAGCTGCTCTCCCTTCTCACCCGGCCACGCTGCACCACTTGTTTACTTTCTTCTGCAGATGCCCTAAACCTTGACAACGACCTATTTTCCCTTCTGTTGCGCAAAGCTTCTTTCCTAGAAAGAGGCTTTGTAAGCTCAGTCCAACCAGCCCAGCTCTTCTCCGTGTGTAAAAGCAAACTGTAAGTGCCTGGCAGGTTCAGTTTAGCTCCAACACATCCAAAACCCACACGCAGATGAGTCAGGAGACTCGGGAAGGCTCTACCTGAAACCATCCTGCAGACAGCCAGCCCGGTTTGCAGAGGAATCAGATATAAGCAATAAGTCAGCCTTCAAATCCACTCCTCAAACTTTCTTTTTATTAGTGCTTTTCATCCGTCTCCTCCTTCTTCAGACAGGAGACAGCTTTTGTCCTCTGTTTCTGTCCTTACCTTTTCCTAGAAGTGAAAATATCTGATTTTTTATTTTTTAATTTCAGATTTTAAAACAGGAAATTTTAAGAAAATAATTCTCCTCCTTCCTCTGCAATACTTCCAAGTTTTCCACATTGCTACTCCTCTGGCAGAGAATGGTTTGCAACAGAAAATAAGACAAACAATGGTAATGAGAAACAATAGTAACAAGAGAAATAAAAATGTTTCAAATTTGCTTCTTCAGAGCACACAACGTTTGATCCCACTACAGAAGGAGGGAAACTTTGCTCATGGATTCCAAGCCTGCTTTCAGCCACCCCTTCACCCTGGGGCTCTCCATCCTTTTCTTTTTCTCAAGGAGGTGCCCTGGTCATGCTCAAGACATTGGCAGCACGGAGTTTTCTCCTCCTTCCCACACTGGTGATCACATACTGCTCTTCCCACGATTTCTTCTCCATTTCCAATCTACAGCCCAGCTTTTTAAGTTAACACAAAGTCAGTGATGGTTTATTTTAACATGCCATGCTGTAACCTGAAGCTAAAGACACAAATTCAGCCTAACAACTTCCCCTTGGCCAGCTAAGAGCACAGGTTAGAGATTAATCCAACAGCAGCAGATGGTCTGGGCTGGACACTTGCTGCTTCCCATGGCTGCTCTTTCCCGTCCCCTGGGTACCTGCAGCCTGGTTTGGCATCTCTCCATGCCCTCTCCTGGACAGACAAGCTGTTCTACACAAAAACAAGAGCACAATTTGAAGCCTGATGTGCTGGTCACAGGGTCTGGTTGAGAATGGCTCATGCTCCCACCAACACCTACACATGTGCACACACACGTTTTCCATCGTTTGGATCCATCACACTTCAAATCACTGCCAGAGGCTGCTTATTTCTCTTTTGTCTCGTCTGTGCAGGACAAGGATGAGGTGAGGACTCGATTTAAGCCAGAGAGGTTCTTCTGTGGGTCTTATTCCCAGTTCAAACCAGCTTGAGATGATACAGGGAGTGGAGATACTGGGGCAGGTAACAGACTGCCTTGCTCTATGGGAAGCCACATGACTGCTTTTTAGAGGAATAAATGATCCCATAAGTGACCTGGTCTTCCTGGATGTAAGACTTTTCAGGTTGAATCAGGTTTCTGTGTCCCCAAAATAGTAAATCTCCCTTTCTCTCTCTCTCCCTCCCCTCCCTTGTAGGCTTCTGTTCTTTGGGAATGCACAGGTAACATCAAATGAGGTTGGAAGTGATCACCTGGTCCACAAGCAGTGAACAGGAAGCAGCAGAGAAACAGTCTGATCACATCTGGCTGTTTTCCTGCCAAAAATGCCAGGGACTACTGGGATGGATGTTTAAAAGCCAGTAGCCTCCCAAGGTGGTGATGAATACTTTGGGTATGTTACCTGTAACAGTCTATAACAAACCCCAATAACAAACCCCAATTTTCCATGTTTTACACCAACACGGGCACTGCCTTCCCTCAAGATCAGCTGGATTCAGTGGAGCAGCCCCAGGACAGCCAGGTGCCTGTCACAGAGGACAAGGCCATTAGAGGGGCTACATGCAAAAAAGCTGCAAGTATTGCTCTCAAAGGTATACTGTCTGGGTCCTAGTGGAGGACACAAAGCTGCTTTCAGTGTCCACCAGTTTTCCTCCCTGAAACTCTCTCCTGAAAAATAACATAATCCCTATGTCAACTATATATGCCCTGCCTGGAAAACCCATGGAATAAAGGGCCCTTGACTGGAGCTGTTCTTTGAACTTTGGTAGCCCTGCAAATAATTTTCCCAGGTTTTCAGGCAAGTTTTGAATGTGGCATAAGGCTGAGATGATCTGAAATACAAGTAGTCTTCAAGAGAGTGTTATCCAGCCACGTTGTTGTATTTTTAGCCTGCTGCTAAATACACATTGAATGCAAACATGTAAGGAGCTGGCTGGTGGGCTGATGTCTGTGCTTGCTTATACAGGGATTATTGGACACCTGGGATTTTCAGTGGCACAACATTGTAAGGGGTAACAGACACTGAGTGTCTTTGGGGATCTTGGCTGTGAGCTGGATCAAGCCCCTGAGCCCCCAGCCATGGATTGTTTCAGTGTCCCCACCACATGCTGAAAGAAAACCTGTCTACAGCCAGTCAGCTGTGCCACAGCAGTACCTGTTTTTTGTAGCTGATGTGCTGTGTTTGGTACTTTAGTCCATAATGATGAACAGTCAGTCCCAGCATCCCATCTGCAGAGACAGAAGCTGAAATTTGGATGCTCTGAAAAGCCCAGGGTTGAGATGTTGGCAGGTACCTTTACCACTGAGGCAGCACTAACGTATTTCCAGTTCCATTAGTTTTCTCCGTTTTAAAACTGAAACCCTTTGAATCAGAAAGTAGAGGAACACCAATGTTAGAATTCAAAATAAAATTCAGAAAAGACAAGAAAAAGCCTTCTTTTGAGCACCCAGAAGGCACAGTGACCACAGGGAAATAAACCATATCCCAGAGTTATTATCTTGCTGTAATTCTCTGCTCAGCTACAGGATAAATACCCTATTCCTGGAAGTGCTCTTTTCATGGTTGTGACTAGCTTAGATTTAAGGTCAGATTACCTGATCTAACAAACTGAAGAGTGTCAGCTGATGCACAGTAACTAACCAAGTTCATGCAGGAGTAATGCTGTGCCTCCCAACCTTCTATCTCCCTGTCTGAAATCTCCCTTAAACCAGTAATTTTCAACCCCCAGTGTCTGGGCTGTGATTCAGCAATATAAGGAGCATCCAAAAAGACAGCCCCTAAATATTCAGGCATAAGCTAAAAGCTGTGCTCGGTGTCCATAATTGAAAATTCGTTTTTCAAAACCTTCAAACTTTCAACGCTTAAAATTTCCTTTCACATTCACTTCTAACTAAAGGATATGAGGGAGAAAACAGAGCTCTGTCTATAGGCACTGGTGGGAGAAAAGTCCCATTACTGCCTCCTTCATCAGGCAGGAAGGACCTTCAGACCAATGCTGGAAGGTCACATATTTCATTGCTATCTTGTTTTCCATGGAACTGCAGGCTGCTGCTTTCCAAGACTTAGAATCCATCCCCTCTGGACCCACTTAGGAGATGTCACTGACTTGCTGCCATCCTCACATTTCTCTGATGAGGAGAAGTCAGTCACCAAGACACTGGTCCTCATTCCACTGCTGTGTTTGGGAATCTATTCAGCTTTACTCTAGATCCAGCATGGTGAGCCCAGGAGGAAAAGAGTGGCACTGCAAAAGCCTGCCATTTTTAATTTTGCACTCTGATTTCCTCTTTCTGAACCCAAATATGCTGACAATTGGGGTTTATTTTTCCCGAGTTTTTCTTCTCCCTGTGTTTTTCAGAGCCATAGACACGCAGCAGTGCGTGTGGGATTTAATGAGGTTTGTGCTGCTAGTTGATCCAGGAAAGGGCTGATGTGGATAGCAAGGCAATTTCCACAGCCAGTATCATTGTGTTCAAATAGTAATTTGGTTTCTAATACCTTTATAGAGGGCTAAAACACTACCCCAGCCATTGGAAGAGCTGGGTTGTGTGACATGGAGGAGGAGACCTGGAGCCAGTAACACTGAGATCCTCAGCTTGGTTGTGCCAGATGTGATGTAGGAGGCTGGAAAACTTCAGGTAATCACTTGGACCACATTCAACTCCCTTCCTATGGAGTCTGAAAAAGCCTTAAACATCAGTGAGGCTGGGGATGGGTACAGGCAGTGTCATCCAGAACAGTGATGGACCTGGAGTGCTCTGCAGCTGGTGGGGAGCTGCAGGACCCCCTTCAAACAACCCTTGGATTCTTCCCACTGATGAGGCACTGCCAGAACTAGGGGTCTGGCAGCCCTGGAAATGCAAAATTCCTGAGGTAACCATGGTTTTCAGGATAACAGAAGGTCCCAGGTCTGTGTCAAGCTGCATCACTGGCAGTTTGAGGAGAGTCCTTGCTCTTACAGTGCTGTGCCTGGTGGGCAAATTTCTCCCAGCCCTACACAGTGACCAGTTCTCCCTGATATTTACAGCTGGAAAACTGCAGAGAAAAAAGCCCCATAGAGCAGCATCCTAACCCATTTGCTGCAAAATAAGGGAATTAAGGACCAGAAACACTTCTGAACAAAGTGCTACAGACATGATGATGTTGTTTGTTCTCTCTGGACCTGAGCCCAGGGCCTGTGACTAGACCTGTCATATCCCCACACCTTCAAAGCCAGAGCCTGGGCTGTGTTCTTGTTCTCCTATCACAGGGTGAGAGCTTTCCTGGAGCCACCAAAAGAGCCCAAACACTTTCTTCTGTAACCTGTCATGCCTGTCAGGATGCCAAGAGACATGGCAGACCTAGACCCTGGGCCAAAACAGCTATGTAGACATGCCCAGAAAGGAGAGCTGGCACAAGGTGTTGTATAAAGTGAGATATGTGAAGCTGCAGGCAAATAGTTTGGGAATCGCAAGGGTAGGTTAGGCTTGGCAGGGGCAGAGCCTGTCTGCTCAGTAAGAAAGAAAGAGGCAAAACAGCTTGGAAAAGGTTTGGAGCCTGGTTTAGTGGGAGCTCAAGAGAGCTTCAAGGGTTTAAACAATAATAATTGCCTGAGAAAGGTTGAGGTGAAGGACTTGGTAATATCCCAGTGAGGCCACAAACACCCTTTCAAAAGAGGCTTGCCCAGGGAAAAAAAAAAGATCACATTCCTGATAATTAATCTCATTTCATGATAAGGTTCATGAGAGACTGGAGGGAGGAGTGTGCACCTTGCTCAGTGTTTGTGCAGGGGAATATATTCCCTAAGAGCTTGTTACTGGTGCTCAAGGCCATCCAGTCCCCTGACAAACATTTTTGATCAAAGTCTTTCCAAGCTGATCTATTTTCAGCCCAACCCACTCAATACCTTGATTGCCACACAGCTCTTTTAGCTGCTCTTAGGTAAACATGCTGTCGCTCCTTGGCATTTTGCCTCACAAATCCCAAAAATACAAGTGGCACAGAAAATTAGAGAAGCTGCTCTCTTTCGCCAGGAAAAATGATGCTATTTCTGAAATAAACTGTTTTTAATACACCTCACTGGCCATGCATGGATACATTTATAAATACACTTGAAGTGGAGGTCCAGCTGCTGACATCAGAATGCCTATATGGAGACAGGAACAGAGAGAGAATTATGTACATATAAACACACCTTCGGTCCAGTTGTCAGCTGAATTTGAGACTTGGTTATGCTGAGATTTCAGGGTCTGACTCCCATTAAAGCGGGTTCACCTGTACTGGTCCAATCTCAGACCAGCGGGTTAAGGTCTGTTCTGGAGAGCTGCTACTGCTGTGCTGTCCTTAGGGAGGGCAACAACCAAGATTTCTGTACTGGGAAGTGCTTTGCACCCCGTGGTGGAGGGGGGGTACAGAACAGACACTCTGGGGACCTGTCTGAGCTAAGCCCCACAGCTGGTGGCTGTGCACAGCAGGTTGGTGCTGGCCACTCCTGCTCACATCCTTGGTTCTCTGTGGGCTGAAATGGCCCCACAGGAGATGAAGAACAGCACAGGACACATTTCACACATCCTCCCTCAGTCAGCATCCCTGGGACTGAGCCACGGCCTTGAGCAGATCAGAATCAGAGCTCAATCCACGGCAGATCTTGTTTTTGAGGAATGACAGTGACACTGGCCAGAGCTCAAAGTCATGTTTTCAGTTTTCCCTTTAGAAAGTAAACACATTGAAGTCAACAACAGATGGAGCATCACATGGAGTTACACAGGTCAGCACAGACTGCAGAGAACCCCTGAGTCTGAAAAAGAAATGTTTTGGAGGGGGGAGCAGCTGGGAGATTTTTCTGAGATTGAGAAAGAAAGCAAAAAATACTGGTGTGAGCCTCGTCCTCTGCAATGAGCAGCTGAAAGCCTTGGGTTTGTGAAAGAAGACAAAGATGGGCAGATAACAGAGTAAGCTGACAGCTCACAGGCAGGACAGTTTTTTTTGAGACTAGAGAATGCAAGCAAAAAAGTGTTAAATTGATCACAAAACAGGCAAGAGTAAAGCAGGCAAATGCAAAACAAAACTGGATTTTATGTAACAAGAGCAGATCGAGGTAATGCAACAGAGAAGGAGAGATTTCAGTAGTTTAGAGAGTACCATGGGGAGTCTGGGGTGACAAATGAGGGATTCAGGTGAGTGGAGTGCTGCAGGAACGGGCTGCAGTGTGAAGGAAGATGAAAGGCAGGAAAGGGAGAAGAGGACACCTATTAATAAAAAAAATCACATTTCATATAAGCTTTATTGATACCTCAGAGCCACAGTGCCTTCCATGCCTTTGCATCTTGGAGCTGACATTACCCGAGAGTGGGAGGTGACGGGGATCTGTTATGAACCATTGGGTTCAAGTGGAGAAGAGCTCTGGACACTCATTTTCAGAAATGAAAAGACTTTGGTTAATAGCAATTTCAGCCTGAGAAATCTGTGCTGCAATAACAGAGTAGCATTAGTGTGTCTAAAAACACAGCTGGTCATTGCTGAACATGCACTATCATGTATTAAAAATGTAATCACTCAGTTGGGGACCTCAGGATGGTGGCTGTAGATTAATTCAGCACTGGATGGGAAATTGATGGTTGCCTTGGGACCAGAGTTTACTACCTAGTGACATTCAGAGAAAGGATGGTCCCATCTGGCTGTGGGGAGAGCAGTGATGGTGCAAAAAGATAAAGTGATCACAGTGAGCAAAGAGCAGGCCATGAACTCATCCCAGAGGAAGGTCAGGAGGGACTGGTTTGGTCTTGCAGGTGGAGGGCTGAGTCAGTAGGAGAAGGGATGTGAGGGTAAACTTGCTTCCATGCAGGGTGTTAATGAAACAGGTGCAGAGAAGTTCCCGTTAAAAACAATGCTGGGAAGTTGGGGATGGTGAGTCACCAAAATAATGTGATAATAAATGTCATAATAAATATTTAGCACAGGGAGAGGGCTAACAAACAAAAGCTAAAATTGGGAGTGGACTTCATTACAGCTGAGGATTGCTTCCGAGGGGAGAGGATACAGGATACAGGGCTGCCTGATATTGCTGGAGAAATATGTCACCATAGCAGGGAGCTGGCAAGCAAGTCCAGGTGAATTTATATTCCAAAGGAGGCAGCTTTTTTAGCATCAATGCTAACAAGTGATTAGGACACACTTAAAGGGCAGCAGTACACATGCCCCACACCAAACCTTGTGTTCAGCCAGCAGACACCCTGAGAAGCCATGGAGGGCGGAAAGAGGCACCTTGATGCCATTGTAACTCATCTAGTCCATTTTGGATTTCTGCTGGAAGCTTGGACAAGTGGTTCCTGGTCCACATGAGCTGCTCCATCAGGATTTCAACAGATCTAAACAGATGAATGGAGCACCTGATACTTTCAAATCAATGCTGCTCACATGGCAAATGCAGCTTTAAGCCAGAAGATGGGCTCCCAGAGGGGTAACTGGTATCTTTAACAGCCTGTGAACAGTCAGAGGTAGGGATTTTCCTGGCTCCAGCCTCTGCAACCCCACTCATGCTGTGTGATACATGCTGGAGGTAATGCCAGGCAATTTACCTATCAACAGCTTTTCATGCTGAGCAAATATTTGTCTTATCATGGTTTTAATGTTCCCGTGTCAGTGATAGCTAAATGTCAACCAGAAAATAAAGCAGTGCCACCTGGGAAAGACCCTGCACTGCTCGTGTGGCTCCAGGGTTTGTCAGAACTTCGGGTGCAAAGTCCGACTGCAAAGCAACATGAAGAAACCCTCTATTTCCAAAGGTGGCATTCAGTGGGTACATGGGGCATTTTGGCCTATTGAAGCTGTTTTTGAAGTCCATGGAGAATTAATACTGGGTCTGCTGATGAATAATGATCACTGAGACCAACCCTGTTCTCCCCAGGGCTCGGTTGTTTCTGACACTGATTTGCTCTCTGGTGTTTGCAGCCAAGTTTCCCGTCCGGTGACAGAGTGTTCCCCATCCGGAAGGGGCTGCTGGGGGGAGCCAGGGCTCCACAGGCCACTCTGACATTTGCAGTGACCGGGAGGTCACTCGGACGGAAGAAAACAAAAGCAGCAGCCGCCCTGCCAGGCTGGGCAGCCACAGAGCTTCCTCACAGAGGGGGAAAGCACAATCGGGGCATTTAGCACCTGCATTTGCTTCACACCACATTCCTACTTTCTATAAAATACTTTTAAAATAAATAGCAAATCTTTTCCTTTTCTTCCTTTCCTTTTTCCTTTGCTTTCCTTTGCCCTTTCCCCTTTCCTTGCCTTTCCTTTCCAAACCTTCCCTTCCCAAACCCTTCCAAACCTTCCCCTCCATTTCCTTCCTAAACCTTCCCAAACCTTCCCTTCCCCCTGCCCCTTTCCTTCTCTCTGTCTTTTTCCTTCCCTTTTCTTTTNGGTCACTCGGACGGAAGAAAACAAAAGCAGCAGCCGCCCTGCCAGGCTGGGCAGCCACAGAGCTTCCTCACAGAGGGGGAAAGCACAATCGGGGCATTTAGCACCTGCATTTGCTTCACACCACATTCCTACTTTCTATAAAATACTTTTAAAATAAATAGCAAATCTTTTCCTTTTCTTCCCTTCCCTTTTCCTTTTTCCTTTCCTTTTTCCTTTCCTTTTTCCTTTGCTTTCCTTTGCCCTTTCCCCTTTCCTTTCCTTTCCTTTCCAAACTTTTCCTTTCCTTTCCAAACCTTTCCTTTCCAAACCTTTCCTTTCCTTTCCAAACCTTCCCTTCCCAAACCCTTCCAAACCTTCCCCTCCATTTCCTTCCTAAACCTTCCCAAACCTTCCCTTCCCCCTGCCCCTTTCCTTCTCTCTGTCTTTTTCCTTCCCTTTTCTTTTCTCCTCCCCAGTCCTCTCCTTTCTTCTTTCTCTCTCCCAGGTGAAAAATGCGGGCTGTGAGGACTCCGTGGTCCTGGCAGTGAGCCATGGGGCAGCAGCAGGGAGGGCTGACCTTGCAGCGCAGGGGGAAGTGGCTCCCAGCTCCGGTTTGGTGGCAGTTGGAGTTTGTTACAGCAAGGAAGGGGAGAAGCAGCTCTGGGAAAGGGCTGGGGAGGGGTGGGCAGGGAAGGAAATTAAAATGACAAAGATCTTGCGAGGGATGCAGCAGGACTTAGATCTCTCGTGCATCCGCCTCTCTCTCAACCCACATGGGGTGTGGAGTCCCCATTTCTCAAGTAATTGTAACTCTGGGGAGAGGAAGGAAGGAGAATCCATGGAAGTGATCTGGGACATCCCCAAAATAAAGCCAGATTCTATTGGAAAAGTCTCTTAAAAACCAATTCTGTAAAGGATCAAGCTCTTGCTGCAGCATCCTTGGGGTTATATGTGTGCTGAGCTGAAGCACGTCAAGAGAAAGGAAATGGAACTGGGAAAGGTCTGGAGCACAAGTCTGATGAGGAGCAGCTGAGGGAGCTGGGAGGGTTCAGCCTGGAGAAAGGGAGCCTCAGGGGGGACCTTCTCTCTCTCTACAACTCCCTGACAGGAGGGTGTAGCCAGGTTTCTTTTCCCAAGTAACAAGCAATAAGACCAGAGGAAATGGGCTCAAGTAGTGCCAAAGGTTTAAATTGGATATTAGGAACAATTGTTTTACAGAAAGGTGCTTCAAGCCCTGGAACATGCTGCCCAGGGAAGTGGTAAAATCACCATACCTGGAGATATTTAAAAGACATGTAGATGTGGCACCTGGGGACATGTTAGTGGCAGACTTGGCAATGCTGGACTCGACTAAGTGGAGAAAGATATTCAGTGTGGACTGAATTAATGCTGTTCTTCACTTGCCACATTCTCTTCATCATCCTTAATGCAATATGTAGGAGGACCCTGGTGAGCTCATTGACTTGTGCTCATAGGATCAGAGAATAAATGAGATTGGAAGGGACCTCAGGAGGTCACCAAGCCAAATCTTCTGCCAAGAGCAGGAATCAGGAATAACTAGGCCCTCATTGTTAGGCTTCCCCTCTCAGTTGGCAAGAACCATTGTATAAATATTCCCTTTATTAACCATTTGAATCTGCTATTTTAGACTGTACCTAGAGCTGTACAGGCAGATTCTGGCACTGACACCTTTCAAGCTGCTGTGTTTGGGTGATTTCAAGAAAGAACTGTATCATCACCCCATCTTGAAATAGTGATTTGCCATGTCCCACACCAGTTTGGGTGCTCAGTTTGGTGGCTTTCCCAGCCTCACTGCCTCTGTTCTTACCCTCTTCATGCTGCCCTGAAGCTCCCTCTCAGGGCTGAGGATCATTCACTCTCCCTGGACTCCTAATTCAAACTCCATGTCTTTCTCCTCCTGACATGGGCCAACTTCTCCTCAACTTCTGCTTTGCTTTAAAAATGGTTTAAAAATACTTCTGAGTATATACCATGTGTTTGCAACATCCTTTGAGTCAGAATATTGTTTATTGTTGCATCCTCTGTCCACACATCACCTTCCTTTGCCTCCTCCTCCACTTTGTTCCTCTGTCCTACCTTACCTTGGAAAGGGCTTTTCTTTGCACCTGCTCAGAATAAGAAGTGGGGAAAGGAGCTTTCATAGGTTTTACTGTTGGTTTTTTTTCTCCAGAGTATTTGGAAAGGTTGTTGGTGGTTGTTTTTTAAAAATTCAATGGAAAATTTCAATACTGAAACTTTCCATACTGGTAATGGGGCTTTTGCCAGAAAACAAAAGAAAGGGGAGGGAAGCCTAAAGGGGCAGTTAAATTTAGTTCTCCATTGCATAAAGAAACCCTGACAGCTTTTAGCAAGATTTCCACTCGCAGAAAGACATTTTGTTAGTGATTTGCACAGTCTGTTTTTACTTTAGATGAAGACAAATGAAAGCAAAATCTTTGCTAAACACAGTGTGTTTATCTTTTCCACTGCAGGTCAGAGGACACACTCCAGCCCAGAGGACGAGGAGCCATGTGCAGAACTGCTCCTTAACAGTGGAACAAGGTATTGCTTTAGCACCAGCAGTGCTCTGGATTCAGGTGCAGACTCCACATCTTCCTTTGCAAGTCCAAGGGAGAGTACAGGCTGCCAGGAAGGAAACAGACCCACAACAGCAAAGAGAGAAAACAAGAGTTCAGGGCTTCCAGCTCCAAGCTTATCAACTCAGAACCTCACTCCTGGTTCTTGGGCTCATGTGAGGATGTTCTTCACAATGTTTGATCCATCCCTGAGCTGTACATTGAATGACTCTGGATTAGCTCCATAGCACACTACAAGAAATACAAGGAGAGACTTGCTGGCACTGAAGCTCTGCCAGGAGCAGATAGATTACTATGGACATTGCCTGAGGGACATGAAGTTCACCATGGCTGCAGCTCTTGAAATCTTAACTGTGTTCTTTGTGGGAGGTTACCTAGGCTGAAGTTTCACAGGAATCTCATGGAATCACAGAAAACAGGGTGCATAAAGTAATACAGAAGTAGCCAAACCCCACCTCTGTCTGAGGATGGTGAAACACGGGAGTGACAAAAGGGAAGATCATGGATCTCCATCACCAGAGGTTTTGAAGAAGAAGGAGAAGAAGTTTCCATCAGGAGTGACTGATGGCTGAGTCCATCCTGCACAAGGACAGAAACTGAATTCTGCCCAGTCCTGCCTCTGCAGAATCCAAAGGGCTGTACATGAGCTCCTTCCCATGATGGTCACTGTGGACCTTGGCAGGGTTCAGGGCCCCATGTGTAGGTATTGAGGTCTTTTGGAGGTGACATCAGGGATTCCTGCTCTGACTTTAAAATGTACATCCCCCTTTGACCTCAGGGGACACTTGTCTCAGCCCAGCAGGGTGACTATGCTGGTCAACACCTGGTTGTCAGGAGCTGTGGAGGACTTTCCTGACCTGTGGATCCTGGAGATATAATCTGGACAAGATAGCCCAGCAGCAACCCAGCTGCTCCTATCCAGAGGGAGATGGGAAACAGGAAGTGGCACAAGAGGAATTCAGGAGAAAAGCTCACTCAAGAACCATAGGCAAGGGCACCCTTAATAAACAGGAAGTATCTGGAGAAGCAGCACTCTTGGATATGTCAGAGCAGCTGTGTCATCTCCAACAGCATCATGCAACCCACACATAGCCTGACCCAAAGCCCTTTGGAGCAAATAAGGAAGAGCCTTGATTCCAGGAACAACCTGGGTGGAGTGCAACCAGGGAGAAGGGCAAGAAGAGTTGTGCAAACATCTGCCAAGCATTTATCTGGGAGAAAATAAATGCCAAGTGCCACTTATTCCCTCCCCCCTTCCCATCCCCTCCTTCAGGGAAATGTGCCCCAAAAGGAAAATCTGAATAGTTTTGTATTCTGGATGGAGACTGGATGCAGGGTCAAGGCTGCCAGCCTTCTGTGTGATGGCTGTGCTGGGGACACAGCATGTGACAAGGTTCAATTAAAACATTTCACATTGGTGAGAGCAATTGGGATCACAGGCACAAGAAGCTGGCTGACCTATTCCCAGACAAATTGGTCTTATAAATAAAATGAATGTGTGCAGGACATACAGTGAGCCTGTCAACCGAGCAAGCCGTGCTGGAGCACTGGGAAATATTTTATTGGGATATAAAGCCTTAAATGCCATTCTCCATGCATGGATGAGGGCTGTGTGGCTTTTCATCAGCGAGCCCCGCTGCCTGCTCCTGCATATTGATTCATGGCTGAGTGGGAACCTTCAGTTCCCTTTGGTGGCTTTGGAGAGCATGATTGACACCCTGCAGGGCAGAGTTTGACTTCAGCTCCCCAGTGCTCAGAAACAGAGAGCAGAGCTCAGGGCTGTAGGGACACCACTGAGAGGAGTCCTGTCCTTGCCAGGCCAGGCTGCAAGAGTCCTGGTACTTCCCACACCTCCATCACACCATCCCCTCTCCACTGGTGCCATTAGCATAGGGACAAAGGAGACAAACCATTCCCAGTCATGTTTTTTTCCAGCTCCATCCTCATATCCTTCCCTCCTTGACCAGAATCAGAAAAAAAAACACAACAAACAAACAGAAAACCAAACTGAATTCCCACCTTTTTCCCACAGAGTTGATTAACCCTGCAAAAGGCCCTTTCTAAGGATGTGGGGACTGGGGGTGTTCAACAGAATCAACCCCTGCTGAACCTGAAACCCCAACATAGACCATGTGGGTGTAAAAGAAGCTCTGCTGACTCCTCCAACCCCAACAGACATTTAATGGCACTTGTACCAGTGCTAATTACATCTTAACATTTTCCCTCTGTATTTTGGTATTTATTTTGGAAAAGCTCCTCCCTGAATTCATTTTCTTCCTCAGCTTTAAAACAATAACACCACCACGCTTGCTTTTCCCTTGGCTGTTTCCCTCATCATTATAACTCTGCCATTCTGCTCCTGTACAGTCAGCAGAGGAGTTCAATCAGGCTGATGAGTAAAAGTGCATAATTTTATGGCTGCATATCAACTGCCTGTTATTAAACTAATCAATCAGCTTCAGTGCAGCTACCAGTACAGCACAGGAGAGGACAAGGCAGAGGAAATGTTATGCCATTATTTTTCCAAAAGGAAAAAAAAATAATACAAGCTGGCCAACCAAATTCTTCAGCTTGTCCTTCTCTGCAGGGAGAAATGACTTTGGTGAGTTATGGAGTAGGTGACCTGAAGCAAGGTAGTGAGGAGTTTGCACTGTCCTTCTGCTCACCTGCAGTGCCAAGCCATAATGCTCAGCAATTCCCATGCTCCAAAGACCAGGAAAGTCAACAGCTGTTCTCCCATTCCATCTTGCAGTGTCCCACTGCAGGTGCCTCCAATCTCCTCCAGCAAAGCATTTAGGCATTTGTTAAATTAATCCCATTGAACCCAGCAAGATCATCACCTGCACCCATTTTTTTGGCCTTAGGGTCAGCAGTCATGGAAGAAGTTAGAGAACTGATTTCCCAGTCTTACTGCATGAATTCATCTCCCCTGATGGTCCTAGTGAGACTTTATGGGGTGGCAGAAGAAGGAGGAGGTGCCTGTATCTCCTTTCCAGGAACAAAGTAGACTCCTTCATATATTCACTACCTGGAAATGCAGAACTGACTTTCCCATCCCTTTGGGGGCACGGCACACAGGCCAAGCTCCTGAAAGGGTGCTGAGGGCACCAAGGAGCCTCCTTGTCTGTTCTCCATGTCCCTGAAGGGCAGCACACGTAAGGCACTACATTGCACCAAAGGAAATCTGGGCTATGCATCAGGCAAAGCTTCCTGCTGGAGTGGGGTGAGCAGGCACCAGGACACATTGTCAGGAGGCTGTGGAGGTCTCTTAGAGCAAGCCCTAGATGTTGCTTCTTCTACAGCAACATCTGTCAGGGCTGGACCTGCTGTGGTTCTGCTTGAAGCCACAGATGAGCATGATGACCTTGGGGGTCCCTTACAGCTCTGAGTGCCTGGGAAAGAGCAACCCATCTTTCCTCGACTTGCAAATGAAGGAGGAGAAGGTCTAAGAGGGCTTTGAATGTCAGCACAAGTCAGTGGGATCTTCTGTGCTAATAAATGGGAAGGGAAGGGAAGGGAAGGGAAGGGAAGGGAAGGGAAGGGAAGGGGGAAACCACTTGCCAGTTTGTCCCTCTCTCAACTGCATCTGGCACACCTCGTGGTTCCCTCTCTCAGGCATGTTCCCTCCATCTCCTACAGATAAATAGTCAAGTGGCACAAAACAGAGCAGGCAAAGCTCTCTCTGCTGTATGCTCTAAATGCTGTGGGGCTTTAGCCTGGATGTGCATCCTCAGACCCACAGTGGAAAGACGTCCTCAGCCAGCCTGAGCATCCTTCCCCAGTTAACTGTATTCACTTAAACAGATTAAATCGCGCCGGCTCCTTCTTGGGCTGTTATTTATCACTGGTTTTACTGTCACGTCCACAGGTGCAGTCGCTCTGTGCCGGGCACTGTGGAGCAATCAAATAAACACAGACTCCGGGCTGGAGCTCGCCGCACTGACTGACCGGGAGTAACTCGGGATGGACCCGACCCAAAGGCTCCTCCCGGGCAGGGAGCGCAGCCCTGGAGCCCCCGCGCCGTCCTGCTGGCCCGGGCTTGGCTGCGGGCTCACAGCTGACGTCCTCCCCTGCCCATTTCCTCCGGCTGCTGCCAAGCCATTGGCAGAGCACTTCTCGACATGAATTTTCTGGAAAACAAATTAAAGGAGGGGTTACATCACGCCGCAGACAGTCCAACCAGCGCTGGGCTGCACCGACAAACGCTGCCTGTATTTTGGGCTGCGCCACATTGCTCGCAGCTGCTGCCGGAATCTGCAGCTCGCCATCTAAATATACTGTAACAATAAACTGATCAAAGCAGCTCGATGTTATTGTCTGCTCTCTGATGGACGGTGCGGAGCCGGGTCTCCCGGAAACCTCCGGTTACTGTGGTTTTTCCCTGTGCCAAACCACAGACAAACAAAATCAGGGAGCGAGGCGGGGAGCGGGAAGCAAAAGAGACTTCAGTGGGTGTTATGAGAGCACAGTCGAGGTCTCAGGAGTCAGGAAATTCCAGTGCCTGCAGCCTGCTGCTGGGAGTACATGGAGGGCAGGGGTAAGCAGGAGGGGACAGGACATGCTGCCTGCTGGGAAATCATCCTGAGCGAGGCCGGGACCTCAGTGACCTGGGCTCCCTCCCCAGCGCTGCCGCATCCTCCTCGTGCAGCCTTGGCCATATCGCCTCGGGTCGTTTTGGCAGGAGGCATCACCCTCCATCAGGCGTGCCCATCCACCAAGAGCTTCCTTGGGAAACCCAGTGTGCCCTCAAACCCTTCCTCTGTGTGATACCAGTAAATAAAGCAGGGATGAATTCCCCGTGCCAGGGTCGCAGCACAGCTGTGTGAGGGCACGACAGGACCTGCACTGGGATGGGGTCTTTGGTCTAGCAGGGTGCACCAAGTTCCCAGTCAAAAGGAACCATGCCAGCCCACACCTTTGCTTGGGCAAAACCTTCAGCTATCAATTCTCACCCCCCATAAATCTTTATTCAGGTGAGCTCATCGCCGCTGCCATGGAAAACAAGCACTGCTGCAAATGAGGAGTCATGAATAATCATGCTGGCTATTTTGAAAAGCTTTTTATGCTCTGCATAAGAGATCCAAAGAAGATCTGCTTTTAAATAGAAGAATAGTCCTTTGAAATGTTTGGTTGAGTCTCCAGCCTAGAGATGATGTACAGCATCTCACCCCAGCACAGAGAGTCCCCTGCCATGCACTGCTGCAGGGTCAGGCAGGGAAGGAGAGAGGGGCAGCAGTGACAGCACCGACTTCTGATCGTCCATCTCCTTGCCATCGGCTGTCTGTGGGACATTGGGCTGAACCTGCCCTGCCTCAGCTCTCCAACTGCAGATGGGAAAAAGTGCCACATGCATGGCCATTAGGATTTTACAACTCCTAACCTAGACAGGCTGGGGGAGTTGGGGTTGTTCAGCCTGGAGAAGAGAAGGCTCCAAGGAGACCTTAAAGCCCCTTCCAGTGCCTAAACGGGGCTTACAAGAAGGCTGGAGAGGGACTTCTCTCGAGGGCATGTAGTGATGGGGAATGGCCTTAAGCTGAAGGAAGGGAGGTTTAGATTACATATTAGGAAGAAATTCTTTGTCAGAAGAGTGATGAGACACCATCCAGGGAAGCTGTGGCTGCTCTATCCCTGGAAGTGTTCAAAGCAAGGTTGGATAGAGCTCAGAGCAATCCTGTCTAGTGAAAGGTGTCCCTGGCCATGGCAGGGGATGGGAACAAGATGGTGTTTCAGGTCTCTTCCAACCCAAACCATTCTGATTCCATGATTCCATCCTCTATAGAGGAAGCTCCCTAAATGGCTGAAACTAAGGAATGCAAATAGTTTTTTCATAAGAAAAACCTGAACCCCAGTCTCTGCTCATGCATTAACACGGCTCCAGTGAGAGGTTTCTTGTTACTTATTTAGGCTGGGTACATGCCACCCCTTATTTACAGAGATAATTTCATGCTGTCCCCCACCCAGTTTCTTCTCTCACTGCCCAATACACCTCAACCAGGAATTAAGTATACAAATACAAAACCCTCAATTGTTCTTTAATTTCTTTCCTGTGAGCACTCAGTCCAGCTCTCCAGCCTTCCCTGTCCAACCTGGGAAAGCCCAAAAAAAGGGGAGGAAAAAGAAAATGGAGAAAGTGCTTGCCTGGCTGTAGTTAAGCCTGTAACAAAGTATTTCTTTTGCTACCTATTTATTAGTATTCTGGTACACCAGGGAAAGGGTTATCAAAACAGTTACTGGACCATGGGAAAACAATTTTTGCTGAGAATAAGAGATTTTTGTAGAGTCGGCTCCAGTAGCTTTATACACTTCTTTTCTGAGGAAAATTTTCATATTCTCAATTTCAGGGCAGGATGACTGTCATGTTGGGCCACACAGTGCACATCTGGTCTATGCAGAGCAGAGACATGCAGGGCATGTTCTCAGTGTGATCCTCTTTCACTACACCTCCCCTTGAACCCAAACATCTGCCATCATGTCCAGTGATTTGAGCCAAAGAAACCACCTTTGGAAAATAATACCAGACCCAACTGATGTCAGGAAAAAAGGGTAAAAGCAGGGAAGGGAAGTGTAAGCTGAGAGAAAGTGGGAGGAAGAAAAATGGAAAGAGCAAATATCTGGAGATTGATCCAATAACCACAGAACAGCAGTCCCTTAGTTGTGAATGGCAAAATAAACCCAGAGAGATGGTAAAATTTGCAGACAGTGTGAAAACAAGATTGGTGGCAAGTAGCCATGGGCACAGGCTGGTTGTGCAGGCAGGTAGGTGCTGATGGCTGAAGTGGGAGCCCCATAACAACTCATTTCAGTGTGGCCACAGGAAGAGGCAGATGCTTTGGAGCAAGGGATGTGGGTCACACCTAAGACATGGTGAGATACATCCTGGAAATCAGTGACTCAGAACCAAATTGAATGGTCCTGGTAGACAATTGCTTGTGTATGAACTCCCAGCAACGTCTTAGCCAAGAAGGTTGGAGTAATCCTTGGCTGCACAGCCAGCAAATATGAAGTGGGAGAGCTGAAGTGATATTATCTCTGTAAACAGCATTAGTGAGACCATTTCTGAAAAGTTATGTCTAGTCCTGATGTTCACATGTCCAAAAAAAGATCTTAAGGAAACAGCAAAGATTCCTGCCAGAGTGATTTTAGGTGTTGAAAACCTGCTTTAGAGAGAGCAAAACATTTCTAAGGAAAAAATGAAGTGACTTTACTCCAGGTTACCAGCAACTGTACAGGTATAAATGCTAGAAATAACACCTTGAAAAGTTGTAATGAGATAGAACCTGAGAAATTTAGATTAAATCCAAGTGAGAGATCTGAACCAGTTGTGCACCCAGTCCAGATGAACACCCACCATCCAACATGGCTAAATGTTGGCAGGTTTTTCATGCCAACTACTTGTCAAAGTGGCCAAGATCACGTCTGATTGCCTTTGGCTTATTAGTTTTCTGACCTCATGTTTAGAGAAGGAAATGGGACTGGCTTTTGGTGCAAAACTCGAGGCTACACTACTGCTACAGTCCAGAGACGTGGATAAACCTACTGCTATTGCTATAGGTCATTGTTTTGGGGGGATGTGGTGGGACTGGGTCAGTCATGGCACACAAAGTCACTTTGTGTGGTGAACAGAAGGTTGGCTCAGGGAGATTTTTTTTAGATTACTCAGCCAAAAAGGTACAACCAAGGTAATTGGGCATGAAAGCTCTTTTTTTTTTGATAACTGTTAAAAAACATGAAGTAAAACAGATGGGTCAAAAGCTTGTTGACATTGATGGGGATCTTTCCAAGCTACTTCAGTGGGGTTTGGCTTAGGTACATATGCTCTTGGTTATCAGTAGGCTGATCTCAACAGCAAATGAAATGGCCCCTGGATGTCACTGCTGTGCTACAGTAGAGCAGCAGAAGAATCTCATTCTATGGGATGTAAAGAAGATGGAGTTAAGACCCAGAGGAAAGGCCTGGATAACTCAAAGCATTGGCTCAGGCCTTTGGTCTGCCTCCAGCACAGATTGCAAATGACTGCAAGTTATCATCTGACAGATGCTCTGTCATGGCTCCAGTCCATTTCCTACTGCACAAGTCTATACATCACAACCAGTGCTGTCGTCAAGCCTGCGTGGTCAAACCAGCCTTGGCTGCTGGGTTTTTTTGCAGTTTCTCTTTCCTTTTTCAATCCCCTCCCTTCTCCAGGGAAAAAAAAAAAAAAAACCAAAAAAAACCCCCCAAAACCCCAACAAAACCCAATCCTCTACCTACCATAAATTTAATTGATTTCAATATAAAGTCTGAGCCTTATGATCTCATAGAATCTGTAGGAAACCAATTCACTGATGTCTCCTTCAGTTTGCAAATTTTAGTGTGAAAGATGCTATTCTTAGCAGGTTGACAACAATGAAATCTAATGATGGCATTTAAACATATTCTTTCTATTAACAGTTTGCCTGGGGTTTAATTTGATGACATTTAAACATATCATTTTATCAACAGTTTGCCTGGGGTTCAGTTTCATGGAAGGCCTTCAGATGAGTTGCTGGCTCCTGGGAAGGCACAGGACTGGATTGTTTGGAGCAGAGGAGAGATAAGAACCCAAATTCCTCCCATTACCCCCACAATAGTTCTCATGAGGGAAATATGTGTAGTCAGCACAAGAACTTGCGGGAAGTGCAAACTCTCAGGGTGGAATACAATAGTTTGAATTTAATCTGAGAATAAGCAAGACTAGGAAGAGTGGGCCGATTGCATCACTCATTTCCCTGTTGGCTGCACTAAAAACCTTTAATTCAGCTCTGAAATTTCTGCTGAATTCCTGTCCACTGCACTAAAGTAAAACAGCCTTGCTTCAAAATTGACTTTGACTTTGCAAACAAGTCTGCAGGAATTCCTACCCAGCTGACCAGTGTCATTTATTTAAGCAGCTCAATACAGGATTAAATAGCCCTGAAGCCTGGGACAGCCTTTTATCTTGAGAAGTGACTGTTCCAGGTAAGAAGGAGAGATGAAGCAGTGGGAGATGTGGGATTTCTCTCACCTGACTTCATATATCCACAATGCAGACATTTCCAGCAGAGCTGGTCACCCCAGGCTCCCTTTGTAGTCAGCAGAAACAGGCACTTTTAGGGCATGATTCATCTGCCCTATTTTCAACATCTGTGTCGGGTTGTGATAAATTACAAGCAGGACTCCAGAGCCTGCACAATTAAGGGCCTCATCCAACTGTCCCCAAATATGCTATTCTTGGAGATGTCCTATGTCCTCCCCCTCCACCAGATTCTGCTCCCATGGGGCTCCTCCCCAGGCCTACTGGAGGGACATCTCTGGTTCCTTGTATGGTCCAAGAGGGCACAAGATGCCTGTGAGCTTGTGTGGCTTTTTTTTGCCTTATTAAAGCTGTGACCCCTAAAATCTCTGAGCTTTATCATCTAATAATGGTTATAAATTCTCCAGGGTGGTAAAGATTCGACTCAGGATTGACAGGTATTCAGCTATTTTGAACCCTCTTTGGGTCAAGGGGAAACTGATGCTTAAGAGCCTTAGTGCTTTATTCTGTACTGAGACCCCAGGAAAAGTTTAGGAATATGAGGGTCACTTTCGGGTTGACACTCAGTTCATTTGCCAGAAAGAGAGGAAGATGCATTGCTGCATTACTTTGTGGAAGAATCCATATGTGATTATTTGGCTCTAAATGGGCCATGGAGCCTAATTCATCTATGGGAAGATCTGTGGGAATTAATAATTACAACTCCATCTCAGTCTAGTCTATGGCTTTTGCTCAGCAGGTACCATCACTTTTTCGGGCTCAAATACCTATTCCCTAAGGAATATGAAGTGTGCCCTGACCCATCTCTGTTGGGTTTTCAGTCACCTCCTCATATATGTTCTCTGAGCAACCTGTTCTAGGGGAAGATGTTCCTGCTTATGGCAGAGGGGTTGGACTAGATGGTCTTTAAAGGTCCCTTCCAACCCAAACCATTCTATGGTTCTATGACATTCCTACCCCAGTTCTTTGGTTTTCCAGCCACATGGAAACTCAATGAAAAGACAAACCACAGATGCCCACACACAGTTTCCAAGCCTTTCCACCCTAAATGTGGACTGCCTGCCTCATAACACTCCCTGGACTTTACCAGTGTCCTGGAACTATTGGTGTTGGCTCTGGTGAAGGCATCTTCATCTACTTCATCTACTCTTTTTTCCAACCCTCTCCTGGAGGACCTTCCATGGCTCAGGATTTCAGCTCCAGCAGTGGGCTTACGGGTGCTTCCAGCATCACTGGTGCATCCTCCTTGTACAGCTCAGGTGCTTCTGAAAACCCCATCGTGCATCCTGCACCATGAGATGGATTTGTCCATCCATTTGCTGTTGCCACCTTCCCCTGCCTCTCCACCTGGGAATGCACACTGGAGAAGACCCAGAGGTAGGACAGGAGCGTTCTAAATGGCCAGCTTCATCTGTGACAGAACTGTAATTACAGTGGAGTTATATTGCAGTTGCTATGCAAACAGCCGCTCCTTTTGCTTTCCAGTATGTAATTATCACTAAATCATCGAGGTGGAGGTTTAACTACCTAATTCATTTACTTTTTCTGCCCCTTGGCACTCTCACTACATCAGCTGTCGGGACCTGGATATCCAGAGGAGGCTGTTTGCAGGGTGCAACCATGTGAGCAGTGTCCCAGGTCTGTGAATATCCAAGTGCTGAAGGAAATAACCACAGCCAAATGCTGTAGATTGCACTAACTCAGAACTACCAGGGCTCAAAATTAAAGTTGCTGCTGTTCAAAACCCAGCCTGTTTTTTCCCCTTACAAAAGCTACCAGTGCACACCCCAGCCCTCAGTCCTGATAACAGAGCACAGAGGCAGCATTTCATCCTGAGACGAGACCAAGCAGTGGCCAGTGACCCATAGCAGTCGTAGGATGGACAATGGAAGGTCAGATTCCCCTGGGGCTGCATTAGCTGTAGGAAAATGCTCCTCCAGAGGAGACAGGGTCATCCATCACCTGCACGTAACTGCTCCCATCTGGGCTCTCCACTGGGTTTGGACCTGCAACCCCCACATGCCTCTATTGTGCACATTAATAGCAATGTCCCCTACCCTGGGGGTAAGGCAGAGGAGCTAAATAATTAACTTTGCTGTGAGCTGAGTGGTGGGCAACAACAAAGATCCCCTTAACCAAGGCCTTTTAGCCTGAATCTTCTCGGCCCAGGAAGGCTTTAGGTTTGCCTGCATATAAACAACACACAAGGACATCCAAGCATCCACAGCAGTATTCCTTGTCTCCACAGGATTGGGAAGCCATCACCTCGTGCCCTGCACATGTCCTCTGTCCTTTAGCATGGTGTCTACCACAATTACTGTCGTAACACAGACACATGTTGAACTGGCATCAAACCACTGACTCGGAGCTGAACAAGCTCCAGAGCCATTAACAACCTCTGGAATCGTGCAGCCTCCCTGCTGGCTGCCTTTTACGATCCTTTAAATTATCAGCTAACAAGATGGTGGGGACGTCGGTTTAATGATCATTAGCAAGACCCAATTAGCAGGGAAGAGTAATGAATCCTCAAATGCAAGCTTGCTAATTTAAATACAGATAATTCGTGGCACCAGTTGAGTGCTTAAACAAAGATTTCAAAGGCCTTTCTGTGTGTCAATAATAAGGACACAAGCCTGATCAATCTTCATGAATGACAATGGATTGGACTCTTTGGCGTGTTTGTGAGAAATTTAACACAATTTGTCTGCAGCAGCAAATGCTTCAATAAATCTCCAGTTAAGAAACAGTCAAACTTCCAAAACCATTTATCAGATTATCCCGCAAGAAGAAGGGGGGGAAAGCAAAGAGAGAGAGAGAAAGAAGGATCTAAGTACAGCTGCAGAATTTATTATCTTTTTTTCCCCTGAAACTGTATTTCTTCCTATTATTCATGTGACTGGGTCATTTTACCAACTAATTCCTGCATCTCAGAAGCACTCAGTATCACAAGGCACTAGGACTTGGAGTCCAGGCTGTCAGCTGAACTGGGGAAGTTAATGGGCCAGGCAGCTTGCGTTGGCGGGAAGCATTCCCAGAGAAAACATCTTGATAAAAGAAAAAACATCCAAAGAGTGACAAATGGCCATATGAGGCCAGAGGCAGAGCAAAAACAAGACAGTGGAAAGAAAATAGCACTGGGAGGAAAATAGAGGCACATAAAAATATATATTTATATATACATATATCTGTCTAATAGAAAGCTCCCAATAAAAAGCACTCAATAAAAACCAGGCAACCCGGGCATGAGGGATGCAGAGGCAGCTGTGGTTTTAGGCAGATTTATCACAGAGTGGCATGGGGTAGGTTGAAACTTGCAGGGGGAAAAACAGAGTAGAAGAAGTTGATTTGATAAAATAATTATGAGCAGGAAAATGTGAGGGAGAAGGGAAGGTTTTACAGCTGGCAGGCAAATGAAAAGGCTGAGCAGATCCTCGTAAAAAGGATGCAGGTTTTAACTCCCTTTTTTCAGCTCTTCACATCTCTCTCTTGGCCTGAGTGCTACAAGGGGCTTTGCCCCCATGATCAGGGCTCTCCAAACCTGGGGAGGACAGCAGCTGTATCAGACATGCATGGTGCAGATCCATGGGCTGTCTGGGATAAGTTGGAGCTCGTTTCTCTCTGTGCTCACCCCCATCTGCTCTCCAGCACTGCCCTGGTTGCCGTGTGCTCCCTTCCCCTCCCAGCTGGGGTTGCACATGGACTGAGGACCTCCTGAAATTCCCCCTGGAGAGAACAGGAGGGTGAAGGTGCAACTCTTGATGTGTGGGACAGCACGTGGGATGAAATGTGCATTGTCCATGGGAAACCATCCCCATTTGGCTCACAGAACCCCACCAAGGCCAGTGCTGAGCTCCTCATTTCTTTCTTATCTCTGACCATAGAAGAAATCTAAGGATGTCCTTCATTGCTCACACACAGTGAATTATTGATCAAAGGGGCAAGATCCAGAGATTCCTTAGTGGTTCATACCCAGTCTTGGGAGGCTGGATGAGCACAGCAAGAAACAGGATAGAGGATTGCCTCTACTAACTGCAGGCAGCACATCAAGAGCAGGTTGACTCTGGCATGGGAACATGATTCTGTGCTTGACATAAGCAGCCAATGCTTTTGAGAAGCTCCAGAGCATCCAGGACAGGGGGTTAACAAGTCTGGCATAGGACTTGCAGAAGACCTGTGCCATTCTGGCCCAGTTGGAGGTGAGGTGAAACACTCTGGGCCACCTTCAATGGTACCAAAAGCTAGGGGTAGGTTGTGACCCTATCTGACATAAAAGCATTTATATCCCAGACATACAGCTAGGTGTTGACTAAGCCACCTCACATCTCCTTACTACCTGGGCACTCCTTGGGGAGGTTACAAATTAACTCCCCTCAACAGCTTTGCTGACCTTGAGCAGACAAAATTCAAGGGCCAGTCCTCAGCAAGGGCCAGTCTTCAGTCTGAGATACTAAATTAGTAATTGTGACTTCTTCTTATCATCTATTCTTGCCTGTCTAAAAGTCCCATTTAGAGCCTTTTAGCTGAAAATGGAAACCTGTGATTCTTCCATCCTCATAGGAGTGACTACTATGATTGGAGTTTTGTAAAAGTATAAAAGGAAAAAATGGGACCCTCATGAAAGTCAAAGGTAAAATTCCCATTGCCTTCCAGGGTCCTATCCTTCACTTCCCACCACCACAGTAGCCTGAACTTCTAGATAAAATCGTAAGAAATGCAATAGTCAAGTTGCAGTATCTTTCCTAGCCTTGAACCAGAGCTGAGCCCAAAAAGCTCTCCCTTTAGGAATCTCGGAGATCAAGAAAATTCCTTACTTTCTCTTCTGGAGAAGTCACCCTTGCCTAGTTTTTACCGACTTTCTTAGAATCTTAGTATCATTAAGGCTGGAAAAGACTTCCAAGATCACTAAGTCCAACTGTATTGGCACTTTGTTGGTCCTGTTGGCAGATCGAGGGTTCTCTGGGTTGGATTTATTTGTGCAGTAGCACAGGCCTGTAAAAAGTGTTTTCAGACTTTTGGAGGATGGGCTGAGTTGTTCCCAGAAGCCAAGGTCTCTCATTTTCTCTAGAGACATGTGTATTCTTGCCCATTTGGAAAGCTTTTAGTTGGTCAGAGGAGCAGTAAATAAGGTTTTACTGACAACACCAGTTCTGGAGCGATGATGGATTGTCACCACAAGAGTGTAACTTCTCAGTGAAATAAACTACTATTTAGTGAAGAAATGCTTCTTAGAGTGACCATCTGCAGTTCATCCCAAGCCATGTGTTATCTCTTTGGAAAGGTTGTTAAATGACAGACCTGAACAGCATATTAATTGTCAGTATCTTTATATATATGAGATTTTGAAAACACTTGATAATCTAACCGAAATTAAACTCTCTGCTTTCGAGTAGTCATTCAGCCTTATTGGTCTGAAAGCAGAAAGAAGAAATTTCATATCCTGGCATGTGATTTATTGGTAAAGGTGCCCAAATATGGAATCTGAGACTTTGAACTTTTCATGAGAAATAGTTTTCCCATCTGTAATCCAGGGGCATTTCTATCAGCTACTTTATAACTATGTAATAGCTGCAAAATATAAAATGAGTCTGAATAACTATTAAGGAGGTGGGATTTTCCTCTAATCAATTAACTTTTGAAAGCTCTCATCCTCCAGCAGCTCTTTTAGCACCAGGTCACAAATGGGATTGCTCATGTGAAAAAAAAAAGAGTACATGAGTTTTTCCCACAAACCGTATTGTTATGATCGATTTTTCTTTTCAATTAATTTGAAAAAAAACCCCATGTATTTATATGGATGTTGTTGGCATCACTGGGACTGAGGACATTCCATTATTTTTCCATCTCATGAGCTATGTTAATAACATCAAGACAAGTCTGCTCTTAGGGAAAATCTGGTACAAGTGAAAGTGAGGCCTTTGATCCATGAACCTTCTGCCCCACAAGAATAGCTCCCCAAGCTTGCTTAGTCTACTGAAATGGGAGCCGGGATGGGACACAGCTGCTGTCTGCACATTTATCTCAGGGGTAAACAGGAAAGATCAGACGGAGCAAAATTAAGGGCAAATGAGCTCAAAGTGAGTCAATGAAACCAAGCGGTTACAAGAAAGTTTCTGACTACCAGAGCAGTGCTGTTATGGGACAGCCTCGGGGGAAAGGAGAGGGGGCCAAAACCCTTTGCCGATTTGACATGGAGTCTGGATGTCTCTGCAAGTCCCTCCCAGCTCCCCATCCCTTTGTTTTTCCCTTGCTGGCTCATCTGGAGGTTGATGAGTTATGTGCAGATTCACTGTCCTTCCCAATGGCCTTGGGCCCTTGGAGAGGGAGCCATGTCCCACAGCTGGCACCCAGGACTGGATTTGTGTCTGTGGGTGTCCAGGTGCTGGGCTGTGTGGGGAGCAGGAGAGAGGAGGAGTCCTTGCCAACATTTTATCTTGCCAGTTGGCCCTGCCTCCTCCTCTCCTGTCCTTACTGCTTCCTGCACGGAGCAGCGGCCTTGGCCACTGAATAATGGAAGAGGGAGGAAACCCCAGAGGAATTAAAAAGAGCAGACTGCAGAGGTTAAAAAAATAGCACAAGTCACTGACAGCCTCAGCATCCCCTGGGGCTGGGTTTCTGCACAGTGCTGGGGGTGGCAGGGGTGGGTGGGTGGATGGGGCAAGGATGGCTGGACAGGGAACAACCTACTCAGGTGCAACACCCCAAAATGACCATCCCCCAGCAGCCACAATACCCCATCCCCCTGGCACCCCACAGCTACACCTTTCTCCCCTCCCAACAGCCTCTTCCCCCAAGTCCAGCATTGCCCCTCCATTCCGAGGGTGGTCCTGCAGCTTTCAGAGCCGAAGCCCCTCACGTCAGCAGCATCTCTTTGAAAGCTGAACGTGCCTGTGAAAGTGATCAGAAATGCTCTTTGAAGAGTCGGCAGAATTTTTCATTACAGATTCCCAGCTGCATTTTCCTGCTAACCTTGCATTCCTGAGGATGCAAAGTGAGACGGGAACGTATGTATGGAGAACATGTTACCCATAGCACAGGCTACTCCCACAGCCAGGAAAATATGTCCTGTGAGTTTCCTCCCTTAAGAAGTCCAAAAACCAAATCAGCTTTTCCCCCTGAATTTTCCAAACTCTCTCTAGGCTGTTTCTGGCTGTGTAGAAAGCTCACATTTCATCCCACAGCCCACAAAGGGTCCAGCATGGATATCTATCACAATAACATTGCTATTATCATCCCTGCTGCAGCTACCATTATTTAATTCTTATTTATAGGCCTCAGCTCAGAGAGGAGCAGCTTGCATTAGCACACACACAGAGCAACTGGTGATAACCAGAAAGGTAAACGTCCCTGGCAAGACTCACCACTCCTGTATTTGGGGGAAGAAACCAGCATCTGTTTCTGCTATTGCAGTGCCCAACACAAAGTGCACAACAATGGGTGAGGGTGGTTTCCCAGTATTTGTTGTTGTGTTTCTCTAACCTCTACTGTGGGGAGCACAGGAGATGTGTTTTTGAGCATGGTGGGAATGGGGCAGAGGGAGTCAGCCCCCGGGAGAAGGTGCAGGAAACCTGGAATATTCCCATCCCCATTGCTCCTAAGCCATGATACCATCTCCTGCTCCCAACACGTGCTCTGCCCAAAACAGAGCCCTCACAAGTCCACAGCCCTTGGAGGCGATGCCAGGGAAAGGAAGGCAAAGAAAGGCTGGATGTGGTGTTGGGAAGGTTTCCCTGGGAAGGTGCCCCAGCCCCCTTTGGGGACAGCCAGGATCAATCAGTGCCCGTGACCATTCCCAGAGCGTATTCCTAATCACAGTGGTGCCAGCACTGTTACTGCCTCTCCAAATACAACCCATTGTTAATTATTGTTCATTAACAATAGGATTATCATGACTACTATTGTATGAACATATATAATTAATTATTCACTTTCTTAATTAAATACTTCATGGTGTTAATGGTTTAAATCAGGCCATCAAAGCACTTACAGCTTATATAAAACTCTGCCAGCACTGAAAGTCATCGTCCTCCTCACCAAGGCCTGTCCATTTTCTTCTGGCCTGATCCTGCCTGCTGACTTGTACCAGCCCAGGCATTTATGTAGCCACATCAGGAACAGAATCAGAGAAATCATTTGGGCTAAAACCAGTGTGCTTAGGCTCACCACACCATCATCTCATTCACTCTGTGTCATACAAACTGAAGAAAAAAAAACAGAAAAAAAAAGGTGAGATAGTCAAATATGTTATGAGACAGATGTTCAGGATGCACAGCTAGAGCCACATTAGGCAGAAGAACCAAAGCAACCAGCAGGCACCAAAGCTGTGAGACCAAATTCTGCTGACTTTGTCTGCTGCTCATGTGCAAATCTTCTCCTGAGATTTGTGGGCTTGATTTTGCTGCTTACTCATAGCGGTACAGTTGAGATGCCACCAGGGATCTGCAATATCCATGCCAGTACAATGCAAGAGTTACAGGACATCTCCAGCATCCTGGAGCTGTGGTGGAAGGCCAGGAGAGATACACCAGGGTATCACAGCAATGAGAGATGTCCGTGTGTGTGTGTAGGCCACCATCACCTATGCATGATGTCCAAATTTGGAGTGGAAACCTGAATTGAAACTACTGTAATTAACATGCAAAAAAGACTAGAAGCAGATGGGAATGTATCCAGCCATTTTATCACAGAGTCATAGAGTCATACAATGGTTTGGGTTGGAATGGAACTTAAAGACCATCTGGATCCAACACCCCTGCATTGGGCAGGGACACCTTCCACTTGACCAGGTTGCTCTGAGCCCCATCCAGCCTGGCCTTGAACACTTGTAGGGATGTGGTGTCAGCAGGTTCTCTGGGCAATCTGTTCCTGTGCCTCACCACCCTCACTGTCTTCTCCACATGGCATGGGAACATGGTTCATACAGACAGAAGTGAATCATCCAGCTCCTGCTGAGAAATGAGAGCTGACTGCATGACTCTCTTTGTACCTCTTCAGCACTGGATTTCCTCACTGCCAACATAAATCCGGGGTCACACCACCTAAATTTTTAAGTGTTTGCACTGTCTTCTGGGTCCTTGCCTTCCTGAGCTGCTCGGTATTGGTTTCTGTACTCACTGGTTTCTTCAGCAATTTCTGTTCAGTGTTTTTCAGTGTAAGGGAATGACCTGCTTGCTGGCCTGTGCTGACAGATTTAACTCTCCAGCCTACACTGACCTCAGCTCACACATGTGCACATTCAATAAAATTCCTTAATATCTTTTCCCCTGCAACTGGTGCTGCATCTGTCAGATGGCAGCATGTTTTGATCACAGAGGGAATGCAAAAAGTTTACATGGGTTGAAAACAATGCTCAGCTAATTCATGGCAGAGAAATTCCTGAAGGGCTATTAAATGGAAAGACTGCACTTCTGGAAGTCTAAGAGCCACAAAATGAGATTAGGGACTGGTGTTCAATGCAATACCATCGAATGTTTGCCTTGCTCTCATATTCTTCTCCAAGCTCTTGATCCTTTGGTCTCAATTCCTTGACTCTTGATCCCTTGGTAGACACAGGACCAGAGCTACACAGGGCATGAGATGTGTGTGGATGTTCTTCACTCTCCACTGACTTCAGCAGGTGTCCTTTTGTGAAGTATCTCAGCCTGCACCAGCCCATCCCATTCCTTTGAAGTCAATGTGACTTCAGGATGCAAGAAGCAGCCTCAAGGCACAACTGATCTCCTCTTTCATGTGTCTGTGCTATCTGGACTGCACAGACCACAGTGTGGTGGAGACTGGGAAATGCACCGAGACAGAAAGGGCCATTGTATATAGGTTGGTGTCACTTAACTCTAGGAATGTTCTGAATAAATTAAATTATGCCGCAATCTGAAACTAAACTGATTCTTAATTAAAAGATATTTTTTAATCGTCGAGTGATTTAAACAAAAAAAATGTATGGGAACCATAGTCACCCTCCTCAGTGGCTGAGCAGTTTCACAGTTAAGGGCCTGGGCAATGCAGTGTAATTTTCTGAGTTGTCCACTACTGTAGCCCTGGCTTGTGCAGGGGTTCGCACAGGGTCACTCCTAGAGATCTTCTCCAAGCCAAATCAATGGCATGTAGTGATAGGACAGAGGAGACTGGCTTTAAAATGAGAGATGAGAGATTTAGATCAGATATGAGGAGTAAATTCTTCCTTGTGAAGGTGATAAGGCCCTGGCACAGGTTGCCCAGAGAAGCTGTGGCTGCCCCATCCCTGGAAGTGTCCAAGGTTGGAGCAACCTGGGATAGTGGAAGGTGTCCCTGTCATGGGTGTTGGAACCAGATGATCCTTAAGGTCCCTTCCAACTCAAAGCCATTCTATGACTCTGCATTACTCCTTATATTGTGAACTCAGCTTTTGGATGCTGAAAGGTCAGAATCTGGTTTGGGGACCTCAGTGATGAACAAGTGCAATAATCAAGTGTGAAGAAGCAGGATCCAATGTACCTGAACATTCCCTTTTTTATTGTTAAGGTTCATTCTGGAAAACAGTGAGTGGGTTACTCTAATACCTGGACTGTGGCCTCTGTGTACAGAGAAGTCCTTGTTCCCAGGACCAGGAGTTTCTGTTCCTGTTTCCAGCTGAGTATGAGGACTTGGAAATCTGCCTTTTACCAGTCCCAAGTAAATTCTGGGAAATACGGAAAAACCCCTTGTTCCAGTCACTACAGACAAAAGAGATTTCTACACCTCTCCAGTTCCTGCTTTGTCTCATTGCTTACCAGGGGATGTGCTACAGCACAAAGGTATAACTTATGGCTTAATAACACACTTCAAGGAAACATAAATCACCACAAAAAGCCAAGAAGGAAAGACTTATACAGGTACAATCTGGCCCAAGGGAAGCAGTGGGTTTTGAGGCTGAGAGCAATGAAATCTCAGGCCTGATAGTTTCTTACAATGATTTAGTCCCACTATCACCTGAGCAACTCCCCCTTTATTTCAGTTGTGTGAGTGAAGAGTAAGTCTGAATAGTCATTTTTCCTTGACAGTCCCATACAGACTGTCTTTTCCTTGATTTAAACTCAGATCTTTTTTTCCCCATTATTAAAATGATTCCTTTCAGTCAAGGCCTTTTATAGGATGTTCTGCTGCAGTACAATAAGGCACGTATTTTAAAACCTTCCCATAAAACCAAAAGCACCACCATGGTTTGTGGCTGGGTCTGATCCTTCACTTGTGGAGGAAGCTTTAACATCCTGGACATGACAGAGCTGCTCCTGATTTACACTGGTGCAAACAAGGAAAGAAGCATGCCTTCTTACTTTATGGCCCATCACCTTGAGCACCAGCAGGTTTTGTTCCCTCAACATGAGAATTTAGGCTTCTGTGGGATGTTGACTTGGACTTTTGCCTCAGCTAATGTCCTAAAACTCTGTCTCCATAAAAATGCTATAACAAACTGCCTCCTCATGTTTCACATATCCCTCTTTGCTGGAAGTGGCTGCCTCTCCTCCTGCAATGAGCTACATCATATTTCATAGGGCTGAGTCCCCATCTCTGAAAACCTGAGGATAGCAATTTTAAGACAGCTTCCCTTGTAAACAGCAAACTTTTATGTTTTTCATAATGGCTGTCCTGTTATATCTTAAAGCCATAATTATTTCTCAGATTTTTCCTCTCTCAAATCCAAAATCTGTTGCAATAAACAAAATTCAGTGATTAAAGAGGCTGTACTCTTTCCTTCACTAAGAATTTTTTCAGCATTTTTATTTAAAGACCTATCCTTCCCCAGCTGTAAGGATTTTATGGGTGTACTCATAGAGAGAATCAGGATAGATATGCAAAGTTAAAGCTTTATCAGCTCACATGGAAGTTTTTATATTCGCACTTCTACTCTGGAAATTGAAAGTCATACCATCTTCTCGCAGATATAGTTAAAAAATTCCTTTTCCTTTCAGTGTGTCAGAAATTCCAGAAGGAAAATTACAAAGCTCGCCCAAAAAGTCATAAGGAACCTATTTTATATGCAGCTCTTTTCCCAAGAATGCTGTAGATTTAGGGTAATTACTTGTTCTTGCAGTTCTGTGGGTTAAAATAAACGGTCACTGTAGTTTGTTTGTCTTATAGCCCAATGTTAACGTCGTTGCATATTTGATTTTAACTGGAGTTGGGCCTTAGAAAGGACTGAAGGATTAAGAGTTTAACATGATTTAATCCCTTCAAATCTTATAGTAGGAGACTGTGTGGTTCGCAGATGGTTCTGGTTGGTTTTTGGGGGTTTTATTTTGGTTTCATGGTGTAAGCCTGAGGCTGGAAGCTGGAGTTAGGAGCCCAAATCCTGGTCTTGCATTGCCATGTATTTCCTGGGTGGTCTCGAAGAAAACTGTCTTGAATTTCTTGTCTTGATGACTGGATAGGGATGCTCCCTTCCCCTCCTGAATGTTTCCACCCCACAGGGCACTGAGCAGAGCAGCTACTTGGGTGGGAGCAGCCTGTGGGGCTGGGGGGCTCAGGGTTTGGAGTCATAGACTCATAGATTCACAGAACCATAGGATAGTTTGGGTCAGGAGGGACCTTTAAAGGCCATCTAGTCCTACCTCCCTGCCATGGGCAGGGACACCTTCCAGCAGACCAGGTTGCTCCAAGCCCCGTCCAACCTGATCCTGAATGTTTCCAGGGAAGGGGCATCGAACACCTCTATGGGAAACCTGTGCCAGGGTTTTACCACCCTCATTCTAAAAAACTTCTTTCTTATATCTAATCTAAATTGAATGTCCTTGGGTTTAAAACCATTACCTTTTGTCCTGTGGAAGCCCTGGCACAGATTTTCCAGAGAAGTTGTGGATACCTAATCTCTGGAAGTGTTCAAAGCCAGGTTGGATGGGGCTCAGAGCAACCTGGTCTAGTGGAAGGTGTCCCTGACCATGGCAGGAGTTTGGAACTGGATGATCTCTAAGGTCCCTTCCAAAACAAACCCCTATGTGATTCTGTGATTTTATGACCCACTCAGATGGACAACGTGGCTTAATTGGGAGGGTAAATCCAGCATCTCCCTCTGGGAAGGAGTTTATTACCAACTAACAATGGGTTGGAGGATGCAGACACAGACACCCTCCAGGAACATGGCAGGGTGACTCTTTTATCATATCTAACTATTTTCTGCCCTTTTTGTTTTAACCTCTGTATCCACAAATGACAGCATGCCTCTACACCCAGCCCTGTGGATACTCACAATCACCCATGTCAGGGATGTTCCCTCTCTGTGCTGGTCCCTAAGTTATGTCCAAGGTTTGGGAGAAGCCAGTGATTCAGACCAGCCCCACACCAAGGCCACGACTAATACCACTCCTGATTAAATATGTATTTCCTGTCACTGCTTCATTATGAGCATGTCCACTGCCTCAGCATCTGCTTAGAAGAGGATGCCTAATATTAGAAGAGGTACTTAGGGGGCTTCTTGCATGATGTGGTCTTCCTCCTGCCTGCAAAAGTCATCAAAAACCCCAATGTAGGGACACACTGAGCTTTGTGTCACCCAGAGCTTCCCATCCAGGTGCTGCCTGGAGAAATGGCCTTACCCATGTGCAATTACAGCAAAACCCAGTGTTTTTATCTCTCCTGAGAAAGCTCTAATGGACTGTGGAAAAGCTGAATGAGGATATGGTGCCTGTCACAGGGAGAGGAAGACTTGTATGAGAAGAAACAGGCAGGGTTAAACTTGACCTTAATGGAAAAACAGAGCTAAATCCCTCATTCCTGGACATTAGGGCAGTCTCCTGAGAAGACAAAGTGGCCAATAGCACAACCACCATGTGCATGGCCTGGCAGACTCAGGAGGAAAGGGCTGCAAAACCCAGCCTCCCTGTGGCATGGCAGCCATGTCCTCTCTCCTCTTATCACAGCCACAGCCTGGGACTGCATTAATTAGTACACCCTCATAATGAGTGATTTGCAAGCGTATGCAGATGTACAAGTGCCACCAATCTATCAAAGTGCTGATGATTTAGTATTCATAGGATCATCAAATAGTTTGGGTTAGACCTCAAAGATCACATAGTTTCAGCCCCCCTGCCACAGGCAGGGACACCTTCCACTATCCCAGGTTACTCCAAGCCCTGTCCAACCTGACCCTGAATGCTTCCAAGGATGGGTCACCCACAGCCTCTCTGAGTAACCTGCTCCAGTGTCCCACCACTGTCATTCAGTTTGACACTGGGCAACGTCTGCCCTTTCCTAGTTGTGGTACTACCAAAATTATACCCATTGCTAACCAGCTCCCATTGCTTTTGCAGGGGTGCAAAACCCCCTCTGAGCACAGTGCACCCCATTTGGGTACTCCAAGTGTGACCCTGCAGGTTGTTGTAGCCATCCCATGTTGTGGAGGATGGTCCCTGGCAATGACAACACCATCCCTGGGGAACACTGGGATTATGGCTGCAGGAGCTGGAGAACTGAGGAAGTCTGGGAGAGACTTGCCTTCCCTCCCCCCTTGCCTCCCCAAGCATTTATATCCCTCAAGCCTTTCCTCCTCTAAGATAATTAAGGGCACAGGAGAAATTAAGCTAATTCTGTTGGGGCTGCTGCATCTCTCTTATCATCAGTTCTTACTCCCCTCCTTGCTACATATGTGTAATTAAAGCAGGTTTTTCTGCTACAAGATAAAACACCTTGTTCTTCAAGACCAGTTTCGGTTACAGTGATGCTTGCCCTAAACTTTCAGTTCCTCTCACAGAAACTCCTCCAAACCTCAGCCAAAATGCTGGACTCCCTGTGGATGCAGGCAGATGTGAATCCCCCTTCCTAGTCACCCTCCATGGGGATCCTGCTGCAAAGGGCTGTCAGTCTGTAAGGGATCACTCCAGGTCACTGACTGACCTTCCCTGCAATCCCTACCCAGCTGGCATTAAATAACAGCCTGTGCCATTTTTAAATGCTGCCATGCCAGTCACCGTGGCAACCTTAAAACAGACCCCAGTGCCAAGCCCTAGATCTGCTACAGCCACCCCGAGCCCTGGGGACAGATTTAGTAGGGTCATGAAGCAAAATAGCACCAAAGGGCACAAGGACAGCAAAAGGCCTTTCCTTCCTCTGCAAGAGAGGGATGAGCCTTGTGAGATCCCCTGTATCTCTGTGCATGAGCTTGGTATTGTAGGAAAAGGGAAAGGAGGGGGAGGAAAGTACTTTTCCTCCTCTGCCTGCAAGAAGCCTGAAAACAAGAGGCAGATCTGGTGGGGAGCAGGGAAATGTGCTGGCCACAAACAAACAGTCCATATGGTCTGTGCTCTGGGGAGCAAAAATGTTGGGTCAGCAGCTCAAAGACCATCTTCTGGGTAAAGGCTTGTTGCAGGCCATGGAATTGCACTTGCAAAATCATCCACAGACCCTGCCTTCTGGAAGGGCATCGAGCACTGTTGCCCACCCTACATGGGTTACTCACCCAGGTGTGCCTGTTCCACACCTCAGAATCATAGAATGGTTTGGGTGGGGAGGGACCTTAAAGATGATCCAGTTCCAACCCCCTGCCATGGGGGGCTTAATCCTCTAGATCAGGTTGCTCCAAGCCTTATCCAACCTGGCCTTGAACACTTCCAGGGATGGAGTATCCACAGCTTCTCTGGGCAACTCATTCCAATGCCTCACCACTCTCAAAGACAAGAATTTATTTCTAACATCTAATCTAACCCTGCCCTCTTTCAATTTAAAGACATTACCACTTGTCCTGTCATTCTATGCCCTTGCCCAAAGTCCCTCTCCAGCTCTCCTCGAGCCCTTTTAGGCACTGGGAGAGCCTCTAAGATCTCCCTGGAGCCTTTTCTTCTCCAGACTGAACCCCCCCAGCTCTCCCAGCCTGTCTCCAGAGGAGAGGTGTTCCAGCTCTTGAAACATCTCCTTGGCCTCCTCTGGACTCCTTCCAGCAGCTCCACATCCTTCTTGTGTTGGGGGCCCCAGACATGGACACAGCACTCCAGGTGGGGTCAGACAAGGGCAGAGTAGGGTGGAACAATCACCTCATCCTTGCTGGATTTACAAGATTCCAAATAGGCAGTGCTTTATCAAGCCTGGGTTTGGACCACTGCCACTCTCCCTTCCATTTTACACCGTTGTCTCAGGTTCAAGGATAAAATTACCACAGTGTAAAGAGCTACAGAGTGCCAGCTGAGCCATAGTTACTATCTTTTCCAGTGTTAGATGTTCCTCCCAATTGCGAGGTAACATATTCACTTAATTTTTTTCATTACAGCTGCAGGTGCCCATCCTCAATCTCTTTAAGGTGAATGGCAGTCCAAGGAAAGACCAAGGCTAAGGATTACATGAAAGGGGATCTTCAGCATAAAGTGCAGTCAGTTGTGTCCAGAGAAATAAAAGTTGCAGTGATGCCATTACAGTGAATCCCAAACTTATGCTGAACCCAGGATCAACCAATTGCCCCACAAGTCAGAAGTTTGGGGGTGGAAGGGAAGTGTTCACCTAAGTGGGTTTTTCTTACCTAAGAATTCAGGTTCAGCAGGAGTGTGTGCCTCTCCCAAAGAATGTGTGCCATGTTAGGCCAGGTCTGAGTTTGTTCCTGCAGTTGGCTGTTGTGACCACACTCCCAAAAATATGAACTGAGCAACAATTGCAGGGAATATCATGGCTGCCACTGCCAGCACATTGAGGTTTTATTACAAGGTGGTTATTTACCCCAGTAGATAACAGCCTTAGGAACATCCTGTAGAAACCAGGAGTATCTCCTACACTTGATTAAGCTGTAAATTAATCGTGATTATTTTCATAACTTTGGAGTTGGCTCTGGTTTGTTGTCTTTTTATAGGAGAGAAATATTCATGGTTTATTTTCATAAGAATGTTCCTAAGGCTTATTGATGGGAGTGAATTTAAATGGAACATGTCCTCAAAGCCTTTGCTGAACCAAAGCTTAGATCTCTCCCAGCACATCATGCTTTTTCTTTTCTTTTTTTTTTCTTTTTTTTTTTCATTGTTTTTATTTTTTTTCCTTCACCTTTTAGTTACAAGATCCTGAGGGCAGAGATGGCTTGATAGGAGTTTCAGCTGTGAGGCTGGGGGTGTTGTGATGCCAACAGGATACAGCCTTGTGATAAGGCACAGCTCTGTGTGATGCGATAGGTGCTGCCGGTGTTTGAAACATTTGATCCTGAACCATGCAAAACAAGAGGAACACTGCATTCCTTTGCCTTCTATTCATGTATTTCACCACAAGGGCTGTTCTGTGGCCACTCCACAGTGGGTGTGAAAGATTAACATCTTATGATAGCAGAGCCAAACCCTGACTGGAGATAATTATTCAGAAGGTATCTCATCCTCCCCGGGGTCACTCCTCTACCAAGTGCTTTTACTCAACCTGCCAGTTTTGGAGAGGGAGATAAACTCGCTTCGACATGTCTTCAGAGTTGCAGAGCTCTTAATATTGGATAGACCTGGCTTCTCATTTCATCTTCTACCTGTTCTCTTTTGTGCTTTTGTCAATGAAGAGAAATGCTTTCTGCTTCTAAAACTGCAGCGAGGATGTTCCCATTGACTCATAAGCTGAAAGCACGAGGGCAGAGACAAGATCAGCCATTAAAGAATTGTTTGGAATGCAAAGACATGCCCAATACAGCCTCTTCTGTCTCTAACAATTGTCAGTTGATTAGGAGATCAAGGGAGTAATGATTGTAGAATCCCAAAATAGTTTAGTTTGGAAGAGCATCTTAAAGAGCATCTAGTTCCAAGCCCCCTGCCATGGGCAGGAACACCTTCCACTATCCCAGGTTGCTCTAAGCCTCATCCAACCCGGTCTTGAACACTTCCAGTCATGGGGCATCCATAACTTCTCTGGGCAACCTGTGCCAGGGCCTCACCACCCTCACAGGGAAGAGTTTCTTCCTAATCTAATCTAAACCTGCTCTCTGCCAGTTTAAAGTCATTACCCCTTCTCTTATCACCCGTGCTCTTGTCAAAACTCCCTCTCCCTCTTGTAGCCTCCTTTAGTGATAAAGCCTAATGGCCTCTTCTTTGGGCTTGTCTCCTTTACACAGTCCACAGAGGGGACTAAAGTACATATTCAGATCCCTCCAATTAAGGGGTGAGATCCATCTCAGCCAGTATTTTCACAGCAGTTATCTACAGCTATGGCCAGGCTGCCTTTAGAGCCAGTGGTGAGAAAAAAGTCAGTCCCTGAGGGTGATTTGTCTGACCTATTTTAAATGTCAGTTTTAGGATGAAATTAATCATGTTCCAGCAGTTCCCATTGCCCTCCACTATTGTAAGCAGAGTCTTGAGCATCCCAGAGGCAGAACCCCCCCCACCAGTGTCTGCTTTGGGTGTTTTGGTCCCTCCTCTCAGTAAGATGTAGTCTGTGTTTATGTGGAGGCTTCTGGCATGTGAGGTTCAACAGGTGATGGGATTAGGGTGGGTAAAAGTAAGGGTATTTTCTTTTCTCCTCACTGTTACTGAAGAACAAGGAAAGCAGCTAAAATCACCTGATCCTCTGAGGATTTCTGACTTTGTAATTTAACTGCTGTGTTCATTAATTGATCAAATAGAGGAGCAGAAGAGGACTTGGAATGTGTGGCTGTGATATCCCAGCTGGTGAGATGAACAGATTCAAAGCAGAAAATTAATCCTGCTCCTGCAAAGGACCCTCTCAAGACTGTCTGCAGCTACATGGACCAACCATTTTGTATTAAGATGATTGGGCACAGTTTGCAGAGCAGCCTTCCTCCAGAGCTTAGGCTGAAAACCACAAGCATTTTCGAGATGTGGGCAATGAGAAAAGAATGTGGAAGTAGAAAACAAACCATTTTAAAGGTTTTATTTCAAATAGCAGGTGAAAGACGTATCATTCAACTTTTGGGGAACTCACACAAACCTTGACACGCTCCAGTCACGAGAGGTGAAAATGGAAATGCAGAAAGTGTGGCGTGAAATTGTAGGACCCTCTTCATTCTGCAGCCTGTGCCTGAAAAGTGTCTTGGTGTGTATCTGAAGTGCAGATTTAGCACAGCACCCTGGGAGAGCACATTTCAGTTACTGCATTTCATTCATTTTTATGCCTTTCTAATGCAGATGCAGCTGAACTATACCATTGATTCATGCACACACCTCTTTTCCATATAGATGATGACTGCTTCAAAGCAGCCAGCACTCTGAAATAGCACACAGTGAAATACCACAGCAATTCTCATTTGAAGTCTATAGTGGGAGAGCAATTTCCAAAAATGAAGGGCAAGGTTCCTAATCCATAGCAGCTTTTTGCCAGAGAGATGTGGGGGAGAAGAAACAGGATGCATCCTGTATGAATCATCACTGTAACCACCCTGGATTTATTAACTGAAATTATGAGAAACACCAAAAATGATTAAAACCCCAAATGTCTGGTGAAAGGCGTTGCCTCAAGGACTGGGTAATGTGAGATACTGCCATAGTCTTCTTGTTGACTTTAAAGAATTGGGGGATAAAAGGTCAAGCTTTCAAGACCAAATAATTCATTTGTAAAATTTATGGGCCAGCCATCATCACCACCCATCACAGAGAGGGGTAAAGACATCCTCAGATCCCAAGAGTCTTGTCCTTTTCCAAAATAGGATGACTACAACCACCCCTCTTCCTTTACACTCACCCACTGTGTATTTGCACAACTGCTGCCTCCTATTTTAGAGACCCCAAACCCACCCCTCGTTACCATCAACCAACCAACCTGTAGATTCACCCTCACCAAGGTGTTGAACCAAGTCGTTTGTATAACATGGAGAATGTCCAGGTTTGGGGACCAGGTCTTGGCATAGCAGTGGCAACATCACCTTGGGGTTCTTCCTCCATGTGTTGCTTTCTGAACCCACTCCTGACTGCGTGGCTGGAGGGAGAGGGGCAGAAACCACCCCCATGCTGGAAGTGGCTCTGCTCTGCCCCACACCATGCCTGGTCCTGCATGTATCTGAGCTGGTGCCTTTGACCTTCCCCCAAAACAATCCCTGAGATCCCAGAATCTGGGAACTCTGCAGATGGGAAGGGTGTGAGGGACCCATGTTTTTGTGGGGTGATCAGTGGAAGGAGCAGAACTTTTCTTGCCCTTCAAGGCACATGCCTTCCAGTGCCCTCACTCTGTGTTTTACGGGCTTATTTCTACGTTCAAATTCTGCTCATGTGTGTCCTGGCTACCATGGATTCCAAATCAAAATTCCTGCTCTACCCAATCCCTGTTCTGCGTGGCTATCCTTGGCTCTTCCAGCCTCCTGGAATGAAGCTCTCTTTGGCTGCTACTTTTCTTTGCTGACTATCTACTAATATCTGCTGCAGACTCCCTGCTCCTTCAGTTTCCTGCTCAAGCTTCTCTTTTCCTTGTCCTTGGACAACTTCACTGTCCATGGTTCAGCCTCATGATCTCCCTTTGGATTAAGAGTATGGAGGAATTGTGTGGCCCTCCACTTGCTATGTCCTGGCCTGAGTTTCTGCCCAGTTTCAACCTTGTCTAAATCTCCCAGGAGGGAGAGATTTGAGCTTTATGGTCCTCAACAGAGAAAGCATCACTGCAATGCCCCTGGGTGAGAAGTCCTGGGAGAGTCCAGAGCACCTCCTGAGTGCAGGAAACGCCCTGGAACAAGCTGGGAAAAAAGCTTCACGAGGTAACACCCAGGACACACTGTGGACACATCAAGGACACACATCAAGGACTCACTCTGAAGTTGAGGTGCAAGTTTGGGGTACACAGCCTTCATCTCTGTGCTCACTTAGCAGCTGAGTGTTTTCTCACACCATTCTTTGCCAACTATCCTTGCTGATGGAGAAGTGAGGAGAGAGGCAGAGATGAAAATATTCCTCTCAGACAGATCTGTTTCTTCTTGGGCAGCCATCAGTATCTGGAGATAACAATATGTTTCCTCTGTATTTTAGAAAGGCCAAGAGAGGCTCGGGCAGGGAAGCTCAAAACTAAATTACCAGCCAGGTCGTTTCCACTTCATGCTGTCAGAGCTCAGGCAGAGGGAGGAGAAGGACTATTTGTTGGTTTTTCCCTTCCCAGCTCAACAGGCACACTGACACCACAGCATCCTGAGAAACACAGCAGATGTAGGTAGCTCTATCTAGGAGCAAAACAGCCTAAATTGCAGCACTTATTTAAAGACAGAGACATCCCCTCAGCATGGTGGTTTCTCTATAAACCAGCCAAGGGATGCAGAGTCTGGAAGAGATGGGCATGAGTTTATCAAGGAGAAGAAAAGAGATTGGAGGTTCTGCAAACAAGAACTGGAAAGGATTTGAGAGTCCAGGTATCCTCTCCACCATCTGCATGGTGCAGATCTGGGCTCTGCTCCATTGCAGGCTCTCCCCACATTCAGGGGTGTTTGTCTGGGGAGGCTGGATACCCACTCCTTGCTATTTTTAAAGACGAATGTTAATATGTTTAATTGCCAGAACTCAGGAAGAGAGCCAGGGCTAAAAAATATCTACTAAGAAACTGCCAAGAAACACTGTTAAACAGGATCTAGGAAAAAAGCCAGGCACAAAAATTTATGATCTTTATCTCTGCAATAATAATTTCTCAGTGGTCAACCAAGGAGCGGAACAAAGGTCATCGGTTTTGTATCAGCTGGAGTTTATGGAATCCTTTGTTTCCTTCACTGTGAGCTTGCCCTGCAGGTCTCATGGAGGAGACCCTGCAAAGGAACACAAAAGCTTGACAGTCCAGACTGACCCATTCACCCCCATTCTTTGCTCAAGACCCAAGAACTGTGCAATTCCCAATCAGAGATCTCCCCAGCACTGGACAAAGCACAACCTGGATCCTCATCCAGGGAAGAAGCATCTTTTACCTTGTTTAGTAAATAAGATATCCATAGGAATGGCCCTCTGAACTTCTGTGTTACTAAATCCATGTCACATCAATGGTCATGTTGATTCTATCTAAGAATTTTGCATTTGCACAGATGCAAGAGCCAACTTCATCTTAGGTTTCCTTCCTTCCAGCATGATGGGGGACAATCAGGGGACCCATGAAGACCTCTGAAAATAAATTAAAGAAGAGGGGGTTTTTTTTGTTATTATTTCCTGGTTATGTAGTAAAAACAATTCTAGGCAAAATATACACAGTTTGCTTCTTGACATGGCTGCCAAGACTCCCAGCTTTACAACCAGGATCAGATTTCAGAATATTTCCAAACCAGCCCCCACAGAATTAACCGACTATCCAAGAAACTCTTGGCTTTGGATGTTATTTATTTTTAAGGTAAAGTTCTGATCCCAGTGACTGCGGAGAACAACTTTGAAAACATGATCTCTGCGAGCCCTAATGACTCAGGGGGTGGGATTCAGATGCCCACACACAGGATCCTGGTGCCATCTGAGATGCCCTGTGTATCTGAGACATCCCACAGTGCTGGCAAAGGGACATGGAGCTGAGGGGAGGCGAGCAGTCCTCAAAAGCAAGAGCTGGAGTCTGGGGCTGGAGCTGGAGCTTCTAACTTGGCTCTAGCAAACCATGTTTAGACAGCCAAATCCAGCCCTAACGCACACATATAAAATATATGTAATCAAATCAATCAGTCACTCAATCAATCACAGGAGATACTTCCAAATCTTCAGATTTCATGTCAGTTCTGGAGGCAATTTGAGCAGTATTTCAACACTCAGGACTGTGTTAGAAACACACTATTTGCTTCACTGACACTTCCGAGCATACTGAAGCATTCAGCTGGCCCAGGCTTTCTGCTCCCACCCTTGCTGCAAACGTCCTCTTCTCCATCCTCTGTTCCTTCTGCAGTTCTACCACAGCCATGGCAGATGTAACTCTCTGCCTGATCGCCAGATTGCAAGAGAAAAAGCAGAGGAAATTTTTTTTTCTTTCTTCTTTTTTTTTTTTTTTCTGAAGGAGAGTTTTGCAAAATGCAGGAGGCAAAGACTTTCCACCAGGCAAAGGGGAAAGAGCTGTGACAAGGTTTATGGAGCCCTGAGGGGTAATAGAAGGGGCTGGCACATGAACCACCAGCAGCTCTGGGGCAGCATTACCTCAAAAAGTCAGCGCCCTCCCAGAAAAGCGGGATATTTTTAGTTTACCCTGTGTATTTAAGTCATCATGGAGTACATTAAAATTATAGTAATTATCCCACCTTCTCACGTGGGATTCTGGGAGGTGATGGATTGGTGGATGGTGTGCTGGTGGAGTCATCTTCGGTGAGGTCCTTCTGCAAAACAGAATTGTTTTGTTTTCTCCACTTTACAGCTGCAGCATTCCTGGGCCATTAATACTTGTCACTGGAATAGTGGGATCTGTTCACAAACCACCCTTCCAGCCTCTCACAGCACCCCAGAGCTGAGACAACCCCTGTGACACCAACTCCTTCAAAACACAAATGCATTTGCACACCCCTGCACTTGTGAGCTTCCACATACAGGAGAGGCTGATGTTTTCTTCACAGCAATGTTTAACCTCTGAATCATTTCTCCTTTCCCCTGCACGGCTGTACTGGGGGGAAATGCAGGGAAACCCAACATCTCCCAGCCCTTGCCCTTGTCTTGCTGCCCCACCAGTGCAAGCAGGAGGAGGGGATTAATTTCACTGCAGCTGCAACGTTGAAAAAAACCTGTTATGAATATATAAATGCAAATTTTTAGAGAGGGGAAAAAAACAAACAACAACAACTACAAAAAAACCCAAACCAAACCGAACAAAAACCAAAAACAAAACCAAACACCAAACAAAACAAAAAAAAACACAACAAACCAGAAACACAAAAAACCAACATTCTTTTCCAGATCAGAAGCTTCATGTTTCTGATGGCAAAATAAAAATAGAGAGGAGGGGGAAGGTTAAACAGAACAATCTTGACAAAGAAACCATTTCTGTTAGGAATTGTCATCACCAAATTCTGTGTTGTCTCCATTTTTAACCTCACTTTGGAGAGACGGTGCTTCTGATCTCAAAATAAGATCTCCTCTTTTTGTTTCTTTTCAGGAAAATAAGAATTTTATCAACATCCTAAAAAAAGATTCTTGATTCTTCTTGATGCATCAAAGGTGGGGAGAAGCCCCCAGCATCTCTCCTGGTGCAGTGACATGTTTCTTGCAAGCCTTTATCTGTTCCCCAGCCTGGAGTGGCCTTGGAGGTTCTGCCGCCTCGGCCTGACCTTGGAGGTCCCCCCAGCCCACTGTGACCTTGGGGTCCCCAACAGCTCTGACAACAGGCTCTTTGAAGCCCTGGAGGGGGGTGATCCCTCCACAGGAAGCCCAGGAAAGCCAAATGCTTGCAAGGAGAAATCAACAGGGATCTTTTGATGGAGGCAAGTGATTCCCATCCTGGCTGCCTGAGTTTGGAGCATCATAGCAATCCACAGGAAGGGGATCTGGGCTATCCCCTCATCCCAGGACAGGATCCACATGCAGACAGGCTGCACACACCTCCCGCTCCTCTCCTCCAGCTCGGATGGAGAAGGCCCCAACAGTCCCCTCTGCATGTGGAAAACCTTGCCAGTGTCTGGCCATGCCCCTGCCTCACATCCATGTTCTCTGGCTCCTTCCCAGCTCTTCCAGCAGCATGTTCCTGATTATTTACTCTCTCTAAATGCTGCAGAAAAATGCTGCTTCTCCTGAATACTAAGTAAGGAAGGGGGAGAAAAAAAGCACATTCCCTTGCTGGACTGTGTTTGTTCTCTGGTTTGAAGTTCTCTGTTACTGCTGAAAGCCTTTTTGACCCTTGTAGGTATTTGATCCAAGTGACCTCTGATGTTTGGGGCATTGATACAGTCCCACACAGAGCTTGTTCCTGCATGGATCTTAAATATCTATCCATCCATCTATCCATACATATAACCATCTTCCTCTCTCTCTCATTCCACTGCTATCTGATCAGATCTTGGCTTTCCTTACACTTCTTTCATTGAATTAATATCTTTCCCCCGAGGATGTTTTCTCCTTCTCCCGGATTTTCTCTTTTTGCACCCTGTCATTTCCCTCTCCATCTTGCCTTCTCCTGACCTGCTCCCCTTCTCTCCGTGCTGCCAGTTTGCAGTTACGTTCTGTATCCAGCATAACATATATATTTAAATGGGACGATTTCCACTAACATAAACAGTCTGGCCCATTAATTTCAATAGTGGAGCTGACAGCCTGGGCCTGGAGTCTCATTGCCTGGTGACACATGAGTACAGCTGCTTGAACTTGACGGGTAACTGTTTCCAGTGCTTTGCTGCACATCTGCAGCAGGAAGGAAATTCTTTCTGTAACACTGGGAAAAAAAAAAAAGCCGCCTCGATTTCCCTCCCCACCACCCCCAGATGATGATGTTCATCATTCAAGCGTTTCAGCTGAGTGGGTGTTTAATTCAGAGTTTGGAGGGGGACATTTATGGTGTGTTATGAGCTTTGCTGTTGATCCTTTCTTCCAACCACTGTGGTGTTGCTTTTAACCAAGGGCTTCTCCTAAACCACTCAGAGCACTGACATATATCCAGCAACACTGGGTCTCCTGATGTCTCCAGAAACAGCTACTGAGTTAAAACAGAGAATCTGCCTCTCCTTAAAGAGGTTGTAATGTTGATGAATTAGAGCAGGGGGGAACAACCAGTGGGATTTCTCTGAAATGGGCCCAGCAGGGCCTTGAACTGAGTATGGATCGAGTCCTGGTCTGAGACATCATTAAGGGCTTAAGGTCTTCAAAGCTGGTAAAGGGCCTTGAGGGGAAGCCATATGAGGAGCAGCTGAGGTCATTTAGTTTGTTCAGCCTGGAGAAGAGGAGACCGAGGTCAGACTTCATTGTGTCTTCAACATCCTCGTGAGGGGAAGCAGAGGGGCAGGGACTGATCTCTTCACTCTTGTGACCAGTGACAGGACCCAAGGCCATGACACGAAGTTGTGTCAGGGGAGGTTTAGGTTGGAGCTTAGGAAAAGGTTCTTTACCCACAGGGTGGTTGGGCACTGAACAGACTCCCCAGGGCAGTGGGCACAGCACCAAGTCTGACAGAGCTCAAGGAGTGTTTGGACAATGCTCTCAGGCACAGGGTGGGACTCTTGGGGTGTCCTCTGCAGGGCCTGGAGTTGAACTCAATGATCCTGTGGGTGCCTTCCAGCTCAGGAAGTTCTGTGGTTCATATGGTTCATATGGTTCATATGGTTCTATGACTCTATGACCAGCTTTGCTGACGGGGCCCAGAAGACCAAGTTAGCAAAGCTTCAGGAATTGACTCAAGCTTTTCAGGATTTCACTTCCAGCTGTGCCAGGAAAATGTGCGATTAACACCATAAACCCCTCCAGCTTTGCTTCCTCACAGTAAGTCAAGTGTTCTCACCCATCACATCATTAGCTACCTGGAAAGACTGAGATCCCTGTAGGAAAATGTTTTGTGCTGCAGTCTGTTGGTGAGCTGTGCTCCCACGTGTCACCCTGTATGTGATCTTCACTTGGACAGAAGGAGAAGGGCCATGAGTGCCACTTGTGGGATGCAGCCATGGGGGATAATCTCCAGCTCAAACCTGAGTGAATGTGGAAGAAAGGGGAGTGCCATGGAAGCAGGGCTGTAACTTTCAGTAGGACAGCAAAAGAAACAAAGTCTACTGAATGGACTACACCCTACTGTAACCCTGAGTATAAACCAAAGTTTTCAATCTCTAATCTTGTCTTTCTGTCTTTCTGAGCAAAAATCAGGGGCTGAAGATATCGACCTGTCACTATTTAGTGATTCTTGCCACAGCATGCACCAGCTTTGCCTGGAAATGTGGAATGAACACAGGCCTAAACATGTCACAAGGTGTCAGAAAGTGTATTGACTTTGAGCAACTTGAGGTGAGACACTGAGAGCTTTGGGCTGGTTTTGGGGGTGGGAATCAGCTATTTTAACATGGACATAAAGGAGATAGCTGCCACTGAAATCCAGGCTGTGGGGCTGGAATTCAGATGATACTTGGAGTACTAGTAAGGAAATACATGGGGAAAACTCACTCAGTCTGCTGTACTGCCAAGATCTCCCTAGAAAAGGTCTTGGAAAGCATAATTTTTACACAGTTCCTGCTAAAGGAGAGCAGACTCACTCACAGACCTTATTTCTGAACACAGGCTGAAGAAGTGTAAAGATATGAGCAACTGTTGAAGTTGGCCCTGCTTTGAGCAGGGGGATGGGTTGGATTATCTCCAAAGGTCCCTTCCAATCAATTTTTTTCTATGATTCTGTGGTTCTGTGGTATCATTTGCTGTATCTAGTTGGAAGCTGAATTCTGTAGCTGCTAAAATACAGTGGGCTAAAGAGTTTTGACCTTTAGCTCAGGGATCTTGTGAGACACCTCATCAATCCACTATCCTGCCAGTGACTGGTCCCCTCTCCTCAATGAAGGAGGGAATTCATACAAAATAGGTCTGGCAATGTCATGTATCATAGATACTAAGGGGTTTTTTTTAAAAAAAAGACAAATCTGGTCTAAATTAAAAAATCAAGATCTTGTTTCTGAAGTCTGTGAAAAAGGCAAGCAACATTGCTCTGTAACTGAATAACCAAACCTAAAGATCCAGTCAACTGATTCAGAGTACATATTTGCATTCAATAATATGGTCATTTATTGCACCTTTTGACCTACTAAAACATGACCAAGGCTTTTCCCTTTCCTGTATTTCACTGGGTCTCCTTTCAACACTACAGTTGTCTCCTGGCCCAGAAGTTTGACATGATGAGCCTGGATTTTCCAGAGCAGCAAATATCCTAGTCCAGGTGATTAGTCAGGTGGGAGGAAAGAGGCATTGTTTTCCTTACTACAGTTAAGAAAAGCTTAGGTTTTGTGATGTTGAGACACCCTGGGAAGGCGATGGGCAATTTTATATGAATATCAAAGCTGAGCCAAACTCTGCACTAACAACTTAAAGGATCTATGTCCAAGCATCCCTTTCTTCTTGATTGCTTCAGAGCAGGTAATTAGGTGTTTCTTGTAAGTCTTCATGGCTCATGATTGGTTTGGGGCTGACATGGTGTAACACCAACTTGCAGTGGTAATGAACTGAACCCACATTGGGAACTCTGTTAAGTAATGTAGATGGGGATCACATGTAGCTGATTGAACCTGGTCCCAGGGGGAGGAGACCAAATGATCCAACATAAATTTTCTCAGCCATATTTTCAGGTTGCATTTCCATTCCCACAACATTTAAAAGCATCTTTAAAGACCCGGCTTTCTCTTGCTGGATTTTTGCACAAATCTAGCACTACCTTGATGTGCTGAAATATAATGCCCTTAAGTTTGCAGTTCCCAGGAGTCCACTTCTGTGATTTTGGAGCCATCTGACAACAAACAGAAGCCTCTCCTCTGATCCTCTTGTCTCAGACCACAGGTGCTGTCCCTGTCCCTGCTTCAACTTCTCACAGAAGGCAGAGGATGATGCTTATCTGTCTAAAATAGTTCAGACAAGATCAGATGACTCATGTGGTAGAAATGTCCCATCCTCTCCATAAAGGGAGCCTTCTGGGATCAGTCCTTTAGGAGACATCCATGATGTGACATCTAAAGGCTGGTGAGATGAACCCTAATCCAAGAAATACAGAGAGATTTCTCCTAGGACCTAGAAGAGGAGAATGGCCACATTCTTTCCCATCCTTGCCTTCAAGTAATTTGAGCTTGTTTTCTTATTGCAGAGCAATAAAACAAATGTATAACTGTTCTATTGCCTGTCTCTGACTTTGAATAGGGCTCTGAAAGACACAGCAGGAATGGATTTGGGCTGCCTTAAAACATGGATCACATGCTAAATTATTTATTTGCCTGTTTATACCCTGCAATAAAAAAATACACAAACAAAACCTTCCTTCTTCCCCTTTTAAATGTCTCAATTTATGTGTGTAGATAGTTTATACAACCCCCAGTTCAGTTTGTTTAGATCGTAATCGGTGTCTGAACAATTTGCAAGCACTTGAAAAGCTCCAGGGGCACAGAAAAGTGCTGGTGCCCCTGATCCTGCAGAGAGGGAACTGAGGCATGTTTGGACCCAACCCCTTGCCGAGGTCACAGGCAGAACAGGATTTCAGGTTCAGAGGAGAAAATGTGGGAAGATTTTCAGGGAATCTGAACTTTGCAGGGCCAAAGTCCAGGCACTGTGTCCTGCCTTGCATCTGGTTTGTTACTCTGGCTTATAGACCCTCCTGTTGTCCAGACAGAGAGTTCTTTGGATCAGGAGAAGTTTCTCTTTATAAATTGCACTCAGCACAGGATAATGGAGTCTTTCTCTTGAGTAATAATCATCTTCCAACTCCCTTCCTAACCTAAATGCTGAAGAAAATGTAGCCATGGGTTTTTCTGACTTTGACACTGATTGTGAACTGAGATGTCTTGGGATGCAACCATGAGCCTCCCAGGGCAGAATTTGTCCCAGAATTCATGTAGCTTGTGGACACCACCTTGGTGTATAAAAACAGGCTGGAAGATTTACTGGCCATCCTTGGCCTGCTGTCCAGCTGGCAGATGGATCAGTGCATCCAGTGTGTCCATGCCATGGAGAAATGTTGCAGCATAACTTGTCTCTTAATCACCCAAAATTTGTGGTCAGGATATCCAGCTGAGACTGAGAACTGAGCTTCACAGAGGAAGGACATAATAGGCTTTCCAAGCTGAAAGGAAGGTAAAACAGTGTTTTGGTGAGAGATCATATTAAAAAGGAGGTCAGAGAGAACACTCAGTGTGTTGATAGTCAATCAGCTCATCCTTCTCTGAGTACTTTCCTGAGCACCTGACAGTACATGATGTGTTTGCCCTCACAGCTCACTGTGGGGTTGGCACAGTCAAGGAGAAAGGCACAGTGACCATCTTTCTCAGGTCTGCCCTTATCTGTCTTTTCCCAGCTCAAACCTGACATTTTCTTCCCTTTAACTCAGCTGTCTCTGTAGATTTGCTGAATGATGGGGGGATAGGACACTGATTTGGTCAGTGCTGGTCCAGAATTAATAAATCCACCTTTAAAATGATGATTCCAATCCCATCTACCCTCAAGAAAACTGGGTGTTCACATTGATAAAAAAATGATGCTTCTAAATCTTAGATGTTGGCCCTTCACCCTCACAGGAGCCTGAAAAATGCTTTCCCCCAAAAAATGAAAATTTAAAGGGTCTGGTAATTACCTGACTCCAGGAAAATGGAAAAAGAGCAACAAACTTCATGGGTCTACCAAGGAGATCTGGGAGGTGTGTTTTCTTTTGTCTCTGGTCAGTGGTACCTAAAATGCCACATCCACTAGAGACGAGCAATTCGTGATGGAATCTGAAGGAGAATTGACCTGAGGGTTGAATGTGCTGACCTTTCTTTATTCTGTTTAACTGTACTTCTTTCTGAGTAAAAAGAAGTCGCTGATGATTTTCAGCAATGAATTTCTTCTGTTTCCCATTTTCTGCTCCTATAAAAGGCTATTGTACATTGACTTTAGTCACTATAGATACAAGAACATGATTACTACCTTGACATTTGAGCTTTTGTGTCCTTGCTCTGCATTAATGTTGTGCATGTTGGAGTTCAGTCCTTAGACACTGAGTCCTTTAAAATTCTGTGAACATTGAAAGTCATAGTAGTGTTAATGTCTGCTGTTAAAACTTTGCCAAGCTACAAAAACAAGCATGACAACAAATTCAGGTCTGACATGACTGTCTGAAATTTTCTCTCAGGCCACCACATCCCTGCCAGACGTGGCCACTTCTCTGTTTTGTGCCTTGTCTGCCTTTCATTCAGCATGTTATTCCAGGAGAGAAATGTTCCTGGGCAGACTAACAGGAAAGCACAGGTAACTAGTGTGGCTACACCCAGGAGCAGAGCTCACACCTTTGCCATGGGACACTGCAGTTATTGCAAAACACCTTCATGGGGCTGAGAGGAGCCACCAAGAGCAGGGCAGTGGTTTCTTTCTGAGGAGTATTGTGGCTTTGTTTAAGTCCTCACTGTGAGGGTGGTCTGGGCTGAAATTGACCCTGTGGACTCACAGTGTCACAAGGGAGCAATTTGGCTGCCTAAACATAGATGACTTGTGCCTTTGAGGTGTCCTGGGGTACCCAAGTCATCCACATGAACCTGGAAGGGGAGAACTCAGAGTTTGCAGCCTCCACACAAGGGGAAGCAGAGGGGCAGGCACTGATCTCTCCTCTCTGGTGACCAGTGATAGGACCCGAGGAAATGGCATAAAGCTGTGTCAGGGGCGATTTAGGTTGGATATTAAGAAAAGGTTCTTCCCCCAGAGGGTGGTTGAGCACCGAAAAGGCTCCCCATGGAAGTGGTCACAGCACCAAGGCCGACAGAGGTCAAGAGGCATTTAGACAGTGCTCTCAGGGACATGGTGGGATTGTTGGGGTGTCCTGTGCAGGGCCCAGAGCTGGACTTTGATGATCTCTGTGAGTGCCTTCCAAGTCAGAATATTCTGTGATTCTGTGAAAGACACCAGACCTGGATGACACTGGGTTTACAGGTGACCTTTCCTGTTTCTGCAACAAAGGGGCAAGTGTGACACCTTATAACAAGACCAGGTTGGAAGGGGCTTGGAGCAACCTGATCTAGTGGGAGGTGTCCCTGCCCATGGCAGGCAGTTGGAACTAGATGATCTTTAAGTTTCCTTCCAACCCAAACCATTCTGTGATTCTATGATCATCATCTTTTATGTTAGGCCAAATCCCACTTTTGTGGCTGGTCACTTGCATCACACCCAACCTGCAAACTATCCATTTCATCTCCATTGACTCTCATAGCTGCTGAGGCACCTTGCTCATGAGGAGAAATCCACACGCAAACACCAAAATTCAGGTGTTAATATTAGTCATTGCATTACAACTGTGAGGCTCCATGTGTAGTTATTTCTCAATCTGCAGAGGAGGTGACTGTACCCAGAGAAGTGTGGGGCTTGCTATTAATATTATTCATGGCAATATCTGCTGAGAAGAGTCAAATCCTCTGGGGCAAAGCAAACCTTGCCAATCTCCAGCTGCAGGAACCATTTTCACATGCCTGTGCTAGGAAGCATCTCATTTGGTTTATCTCCCTTGTAGATGTTTACCTCTAAGCCTTTCAACCTGAACCTTTTTTTTTTTATGATTCTGCTCTGTCTAACCAGTCTGGGCAATGGAGACTAGCACACAATTCATCCTGCAGTTGGCATCTAAACCCAGGCAGATGAATTACGTCTTAGAAGTGCCTGTTTCAGTCCACTGACTGAAGGAGGTACCCGTGTCAATGAATTCACAGGCAGATATCAGTGCTGGAGTCATTTAAAGAGAGGTGAGCAGGATGCAATCTCTGATTTCTGAAATATCCCCACCCTTACCCATGCAGGTGAATAAGGCAGACTGCAAGCACAGGGTGGAAGGGAATCTCTCCATGATCACACTGGTGGGCACTGGAGCCCAGAGGACTGCTGTGGGTGGGAGCAAGCCCATCTGAACAGCTTGCTGCCACCTGGAAGCCAGGCTGAGAATAAGAACCAGATGGTAAGATGTGAGACCTTGATTAATAATAATTTGAATGCCTGCTCTGTACGGAAGGCTTCTCATCAGCAGATCTCATGTGGTCATCGGTGTCTGAGGAGTTACCTGTGATCACTTTGCAGCTGAACAAGTCCCTGGAGATCCAAGTCCAAATTGGCACCACGTGTGTCTCCTGTGTAGACCAGACTCCAACCAGCCTTCAAATGCATAATTTTTGAGTCAGATCTGGAGATTGTCTGGATGCAAATTCAAAGTCAGGCCTGGGCTCAGATGAGGACATGGCTGTTCACATAGGAACGGCCTGAGGCAGAAGAGACACACCAGAGACAGCTTCAGGTAGGATTTCTTTTCCATGCCAAGCTCCTGGCCTTTTCTCTGCCTACCATGCCAGGACCTGACAGCTCTCTGCCTCTTTCCACCCTCCTTCCACTGACTGAAGTGCTTGTTGCGTAACTGGGGACTCAGACTGAAGTGAAGACATTTCTCTTGGAGCACAGACTCTTCTTGGGCTGGTCAGCAGTTTCTGAACTTCTTCACCTTCTCACAGTGAGAGACATAAAATTTTAGCACATCAGATGAAAAGCCTCATTCAAAAGCAGCACGACCTGGGGGCCTCCATGTATCCCAAAGCCCTCTCTGCCTTGCCACATGTGTTCCCCTTATAGCCCAGCCCTCCAGACACATTTCCAACAGGGAAGCAGCCGTGACTGCGTCAGCAGATCTAAAGTGTGTTGCACAACTCCTGCAGCTGCAGGGGCTTCCCTGGCCAAGCACACATGCACAGGTCCTGTTGCACACCCACAGTGTGGTTCTGGAAAGCACCACCAGCCCAGTGATGCAGCCAAGCCAGCCATCCAAGTCTGTGGAAAGCCTGGCAAGGTGGATTCAATACAGCAAAATGCCTTTTTCCATCTGCCCCTTTGTGCTTATCGATTGGAATATTAATAAAAACTTGTTCAAAGCTCCCTTGGCTTCTGAGGTTACTTGGGAATAGTCCAACCCTTCAGCTCCAGCCATGCTTGTAATGAGGGGGGTTTGGGGATCAAAAGCATTTTAAAATGGCCTTGCTAATCAATCATCAACAATTGGGTAAATTAAGCCCTGCAGTCTTCCCTGTGCGAGCAAGGGATCTGCAGACGTGTCTTTAATGAGCAGATTCCTATCCCTTTAATATTCCTTAATACCTTTCTAGAGGAAATGAACTGCAGGGAGACTTTGTTGGTGGAATGAGAGGAATGCAGATAACTGTGGGCCTCTGCTTTCTCACATGTAGGGCTGAGAAACCCTGGCTGGACAAGGGATGTTGGGCAAGGCAGGGCAATTTCCTTCCCAAGATCCTGATAATGCTCCTGATAACTCCTTTGGCCAGTGCCATTGCCAAAAGCAAGTGTTTGTTTTCCTCCTCACTGCCAAGCTAAGCCCTTTCCTTACTCATGTCCTGTGAGGATCATGTCCATCTGTGGTGAAAGCTTGTTTCCTAAACCCATCAGAAAGGTAATGGCCCTAGAAGTAGATTCCTGTTAATTATTAACATACAAGAGGCAATGCAAATATCACAGAAAGGCAGAGAAGCTTGGCTCATCCTGGGGTTTTATGGGGATTGCTGGTGTTTGTCACCTTTTTTCCATGGTATGAGGCACAGCTCCTTTTCTAGTTCCCTTTGGGAGACATTTACTGAGTCCATTTAGGACTCAAATTGTGCCAGGGGAGGTTTGGATTAGATATAAGGAAAAATTTCTCCACTGAAAGGGTCGTCAGGCATTGGAACAGGCTGCCCATGGAAGTTGTAGAATCACCATCTCTGAAAGTGTCCAAAGGTGTGGGGGGGACATGGTTTGGTGGTGATCAGTGTAGTGCTGGACTAATGGTTAGATTTGATGATCCTGGAGGTCTTTTCCAACCTTAGTGATTCCAGGAGTCTATGAGGGGCCACGTCCCCTGTGTCTTCCTCTCTTCCTGTGGCACATTGTATTTGTGGTCTTACATTGTTGGTCTTCAGTGTGTGGGATAGTGGGTTCTGTGGACCTTCTGTGCCCACAGACATCTATCACACCCCTGTATCCCACCCTTAAAATCCAGACACCAGCACTTCTTGGCAAGTTTCAGAGTATGGGGAACTTCTAAGCATGGAAATTGTACCAGTGTACAAAAGGTACCTGTCTGGAAAGGGCTGGAGCTCACGAGGAGGTTTAAACTGCAGCTGAGATTCATTCAGGTGGCTACAGACCTGAATAATTTGAATGCTTTGGGCACTCACTAGAAGATCTGCAAGGTATGTATAGGAAAACTGTGTTGTTCCCACACATTAGGATTACACTGGTCTAAACACAGGGAGAAGCCTTGGACCCGGTGATACATCAGAGACGTTTCCAGCCGGATGGCGCACACCGCGTAGGCAGAGGATTTCAAGGAGATTTAATTTCTCCAAAGGGAGCCCAGCCTGACAGTGTTTTACCTCTTCAATGCGATGGCACAGCAATTAGCACATCCAGCATTTAGCGCTCTGCTTTCCCCTCGGGAGCGGGGGCGGGAAGGAGGAGCAAATCCGGGGTGAAATGGAGGGTCTGGGCGCTACTGGGATCACTGGGGGGACCCTCTGCACTCGCCCCTCTTGAAGCATCCATGGCACAAGTTCCCCCTGCACAGACACTTTAAATAAAAGGAGGATTTATGAGATCTTGTCCACAGGCAGCGAAAGCTGCTATCGATTACTGGAAGGCTCTTAAACGAGAGTAATTCACAGCCCTCTTCAGCTTGGAAGGCAAGCTCTAATTTAATATCATTATGTCTTCATGCCCCCACACATTCCACTGTCTCATTCACTGAGCTTTTATTGGGCTCTGGATAATTTATGGCTAGATATGCTGCCTTTTATCTGACCTATTTTTAGCTATTCTTGCTTTTTACAGATTTTTTTCCTCCTGCCATCACAACTGGCAATTAAAGGAAAAAGATTTTAAAAAAAAATTACGATAAAGTTCCACCTAGCTTTAACCTTTATTTCTTCTCTTTTGAGTGCTGGAGGATGCCTTTGTTATTGCTACAGCGTTTTGAAGACAGGAGTTAACAATAAAAACAATTCTCCCAGATTTTATTTCTTTCCTTTTTTCTTCATTTCAACAAAGTGCAAAGCAACTTTGACCCAGCTGCTGAGTAGTCTCAGCTCATTCCATTTTCCCTCTGTAATTGAGGTCCAGAAATTCTCAGAGACTTTTCCTGTGGGAATTCAAGTGTCCTCAGTCCTCAAAAGATTCAAAGGAGATTGGTGGTGGACACCCCTAAGGTTGGATCCCAAAGTTTCCAAAGCTCTTTGGTGCAGAAAGAAAACCATAGACAGCTTGTGTTGATTTTTTTGGTTTTTTTTTTAATAAAGCATGTTTGTTTTCTAATAACGTAAGTATAAATAATATTTTTGGTTTATAATTTATTCTGTAGTAATAGAATTTATACTGTACATAGTTTTATTTGCAACTGAAGTGTTGTCATTTAAATTTTGGATATTCTGACATTTCAAACATAGGAATTATTTATCTCACACAGCTGGACAAATTAAAGAAAGGTTTCAGACCTCGAAGACTGAATATGTCCTTGTGCCCCTGAACCTTTGTTCACTTTTTCCAGTAATAACAGTTGATCTGCCTTTAAAAAAAAAAAGAAACAAAATGACTTGAGATATCTATTTTTCATGCTATTTGGATTAGAAGTAAGGCCACATGATGATGTAAATCACTCCCACTGACTTCAAAGCTCTTATTGCCTAAACTTTTTCCACTAAAAATTGTGGTCCATGATATCTCTCCCAGGGGAAGGGTTTGGCCTTTTGCTCCCAGACTGTGGGCCTTGGGCACAGCATCCCAGCAGTTCTCCTTTGCTCTCCAGGAACAAACCAAGGTTTCCTTGGGCTGGGATGGCCAGCCAGCAGCTGGCAGGGTTGGCAAATGGAGAGGAGGGTGCTGGCATTGCTGTGGCACTGGGGGGACAAGCTCCACTGCTGCCCTGGGGAGCCCAAGGGTGGACACACAAAAACCAGTCTGGCATCAGCTAAGGGCACCATGAGCCGTGCCAGTGAGTGACCTGCACACACAAAATTTACCATAGGACAGGGAGATTTTGCTGAGATCCAATTCATCTGCAAAGGCTTGGCAATTTTACCAGAACTCATCCATGAGAAAATTTCCAGCCTCTTGCCTCGATGCAGCTCCAGGCACTCAGAAACATCTCCTTTGGGTGAGGAATTTTAGACAGGTTCTTCACTGCTCCCTTCTTCAGCTTGTCTATTCATTCCCTATCTCTGAAAACTGAGGCAAAACCCCAAATTATGGAACGTCTCACTTCAGGCCTCCCACATTTACTTGAAAATAGTTCTGATGTTTTTCTGCTATTTTCAAGAAAAATGTCATTATGCTGATATTTCCTCCATACAACAATTCCAGTTTCTGCACTTATTTTTAGACATATTTTGTACATAACTATTAGATCACTGTCACTTTTTTTCCCCTCTGGATTTCTGGTAAATTAACGTTCTATTTATAAAAGCACACATAGCATAATGTAACACCATAAATATTACTTGTAATTAACTCTGATATTGATATAATTATCACAGATGAATAGAAGAGTGTTAATTAGACATATTGAATACATACAACTTCTCAAGTGCCAAAAATCCATCGTTTACCTATCCCCAAAGTTCTGGTGAGCCATGGCTTGACTCTGCCAGAGGTGGCATGGCTTGATCCCCCTGGTTGTGCCAAGTGTCCCGTGGGGTTTCCTGGTTCATCCCAGCCCTGTGGAGAAATGATGGATGCACTGGTGTTCCGTGTTAGAGCTGCACAGACTCCCCAGCCACATTCCCACACGTAACAATCGTGACAGTGCCACTAACGAGAACCAACGATCACGAGGCAGATTTCCTTCTCTGCAGCCAACACGAGAAATCATGAGACTGGATTTGGAAAAAACCACAGGATTTTGAAAAACCATGCGTGTTAGTTGTTTTCACAGATGAGTTTCTTTCAAGCAGCTTTCTCCAGTCACGGGGGAGAGAAACTTTTTTTTTTTTTTAATTTAAGAAGGAAAAAAGTTCTTAAACTGTTAAATAATCACCTGGTTCCAGGAGCTGAGGGTTTTGAGTAGACACAACACAAGGGCATGGGTAGAAGGTAAGTTTTGAAGGCTGTATTGTGTGATTAAGCCACATTATAGCTCTCCAACCACTACACACAAAGAAGAAAATTACAAAAGACAAATCTAACAACATAAACACTCTAATCCCACAACACTGAAATATGAAGAGGAAAATATGTGGCAAGGGTTTGCTCTTGTATCTAACTGCTTATTGTGTTTGCCTGGTTGCAAGACACTATGCAGGGTATTGTATCGACCCTCAGGCAAAGTATTTCCTAGCTGGAATGCACAGCAAAAACACTATAAATAAATGAATAATGTGGAAGGTTTTTTTAAAAAATACAACCTTAAACCATCTGATACCATCTGATTAGAACATCTAAGTGCTGTATCTAAAGACAAGGAAAAAATAAATCGAAGTATCTTGTCATTGAAGGCAATGTGGAGCTAATTTGAAGTTCTCCTCAAGAGAGAAGCTCCCCACAGCAGTGGTCACTGCAATCTGTGCTCTGCAGAAAACTCATGGACATAGAGAGTGAAAAAGTGATGTGCACCTCAGGTCATCAGAAAGGTTTTTTTAGGTTATAGGACGCTTTTCTGCTAGGATATATGAGCTTATTTTAGTCTATATGGTGCCTTCCTGCTGGAATATACAGGTCTCTTTAGGATGTATGGTGCTCATCCACTAGGTAATACTGAGGTTTTTGGTATGTATGGGGCTCTCCTGCCAGTTTACACAGGCTGTTTTAGGATACATGGTTCTTGGCCACTCGGTTATATGGGTTTTTTAAGGATATGTGGTTCTTGCCTGGTAGGTTCTACGGGAGGTGCTGGGGTGAGCAGAGCTCTTGCACTCCAGTGTCACCCAGATATGGTGGTACCCAGAACAGTAAAATTACAGCCATATCGTGTCCATGCCTCCCAACTGCCCAAAAAGCAGATTTTTGGTTGCTCCAGTTGCAGGGCAGGCTGGTGGCAGGTGCTGGGTTGGGGAAAATAGAATTTTGTTGGGTTCACAGAATCACAGAATATCAAGTGGAAAAGACCACTAAAATCATCCAGTTCAACCATTAACCCAGCAATGCCAAGGCCACCACTAAACCATGGCCCCAAGTGCCACATCTACAGGTTTTTTGAACACTTCCAGGAATGGTGACTCCACCACTTCCCTAGGCAGCCTGTTCCAATACCTGACCATCCTTTTGGTGAAGAAATTTTCCTTAATATCCAATCTAAACTCCCCTGGTGCAACTTGAGGCCATTTCTTCTTGTCCTATGTGATTTGGGAGAAAAGACAGACCTCACCTGGCTACACCCTCCTGTCAGGGAGTTGTAGCCATGATAAGGTCCCTCCTCAGCCTCCTTTTCTCCAGGTGAACCCCCCCAGTTCATTCCACATGCAAGAGCCAGGCTCACCTGACCAAACAGCCAGGCTGGGAGACGTGAGCAGTTTTTCAGGAAATCAGACCAGGTCAGACAACATCAGGGGCAGGAGGCTCTGCTCACCACTGTGACATCTGCACACGTGCTCTGCAAGCAGAGGAAGTCTCCTCCTTGCACCCCGTTCCAGCCTCTCGCAGTGGGGTTCACCACCACCTATGAATTAATTGGATCTTTTATCACTTTTTAATTAACACGCAGTTGTATACAATGTACTCGGATACTTCTGAAACAGTATAAATAATAGATGCAAACAGCAGCAGTTTCTCAGTGCAGTGGGGTTTAGCTGGATCAGTATCGATCCCTCTTTACAACTACATTTTCTTAGAGGCAAAGGATAATGTATTTCTTACTCAGGGAGTGGTTAATTACTGCCTGAAATAAATCAATATTAACTGGCCAAGCAGTATAACCCATTAGTTGGGTTTAAAATGAATCAGTCAATGTGATTTTCTCAGAACTGATTTTGGGGGGGTTATTTACATTTCTAGGTGTTAGGAATTTGCGTCAAAGAAATCTCTGGCACTGATAACAAGCACTTTGTTAACTAATTAAGCTGATAAAGCAGCTCAGTGACTGGTATAGTTCATTGAGAGTTCAGATTTAAGCTGACCAGAAATGCAATTCTCTGAAAAATTTGAAGAGAATCAATCAATTAATAAGGAAAAAAAACTTGCTGAAGAAAGCATTTATTTCAGCTGGGAACTAAGGGAGTTTTTTGGACTCTGAGAGTTTTTAAACATTTGTAAGAGGTAAAATTAAAAAAACACTAGAAAAAAAGAAAGTAATTGTAACTGAAATATTTTTCTTGATTTTATAATCCTGAAATGAAAACCTCAGATTTTATTAAACGTAATTCCTACATGCTGGTTTTTTATATATGATTATTTTGGGCAATTCAGCAAAAACTGACGCAAATCTGCACAGCATTTGTGGATAGTTGAATTCTTTTTATTCCTAAAAAAGGTCCAGTGAAAAAAACTAGCACTGCAATTTAGATGTGTTTGAATAAGAGAGAGGAGAACCTCGTGTTCCTTCCTCCAAAAGTCTCCCTGTGCTTTGTGCTGAGGATATTATTAGGACATTGCTGTCCTACAGGAAAAATCCCAAACTGAGCTCAGGGCCTTACTAAGTGCCTTTGCAATGGAAAACTTTCTTCAAAGCACCTTTAAAGCTCAAAGAAAGGATTGAATTGAGGGGGTGGAGAGGAAAAAACCCATCTTGTGGCAGAGCCATGTGCTCCTGACACAGACAAGATGCACCTCACTTAATGTCAGGTACCCCCAAGTTTGCCCCAGACTCCCTTTATGATTAGTAAAGAAAAATAGACACGTTTAGGATGAGGTTTTTCTGCCCTAAACTGAGTGATCAATTTAGAAGAAACCCATGCTGGGCCTGTTGTCTGGGGAATCAGCCCAGCACGACCAGTTTTGGTGGAGACACCAGCACTTGAATGGATGACCCCCACTTGTAACATTAATAATGGATTCAGAGAATATCCTGAGTTGGAAGGGACCAACAAGGATCATCAAGTCCAACTCCTGGCCCTGCACAGGACACCCCAACAATCCCACCATGTGTCTCAGTCCAAAGGCTCCTTGAGCCCTGTCAGCCTTGGTGCTGTGACCACTTCCCTGGGGAGCCTGTTCAGTGCCCAACCACCTCTTTGGGTGAAGAACATTTTTGTAATATCCAACCTAAACCACCCCTGAGGTTTAATATCTTTGGCCCTGTCCAAGTTTGCTGCTGAATAGAAATGCTCGTGCTCAGCTTTACTGGAGCAATTCCTCATACTGAGCTCAGTGGGGATTACACCTGGGAATAACTCATCCAGCTTGTGATGTCCATGGGAATGAGATATGATGCTCAACACCTCCAGTGCCACCACTCCTGCAGGTCAGGTGGTGCAGGCAGGCAGCATTCTGCTTAATCTTGTTGAGTTCCCTGGAAATTTATGAACTCCAGTGTAAGAGCCCATTTCTGCTGTTCTTTGAGGGGCAAGGGATAACTGCATTGAAAAATCACAAACCAGGCCCCGCTATTCCAGAAATATTTGGTTATTTCACTTCAAGTAGCACACACAGAACCCCGGGTAGGAGGAAGGGTTGATCAGTCATCATCTTCTGCCAACACCAGGAAGGAGTTTGGGGATGGAAGAAGAAACCCACACCCAAACTGCTGGTGAGGTGATGGTGTCTGGTCTGCTCCATGTTTGGGACCAGAAGCAGCAGATAGAGCTGACATTTACATCCCATCACCTCTGCCTGCTCAAGCCTTTTATCTGGGAATGCCTTCAAAAGGCTCGTCACTTCTGGATGAGTTACAGTCAATCAGATAGAGAAACATCCAGACAAGGTTTAAAGGCTTTGTGCAGAAGTTGTAAGGAAGCACTTTCACTAGTTAATCACTTGTGCTGTTAAAAATTGTGCCTTATTTCTGCTTGTAATTTTTCTGGCCCTAGCTCCCACCCTCTGGTCACTGCCCAGCAAGGTTATAGGGGTACCTGTTCTCAAAAATCTGCCCCCTCCACAGATACTGACAGATATATAAATATTAAGATACTCAAAACCTTTTAATTTTCTGTTGAGTAAGCCAAGTGGACCAAATTACTAAATTCTTCACTCCTATTTTGGAGTAGATGGCTGCTCCCAACAGTCTCAGAGGCTTGGGTTTGGTCCTCTCCCATGGGCTAGAAGCACATTTAGAACTCTTAGGAGTTGCCAAATGGCTGGAGCCCTTGCGTCTCCTACATCAACAGAAATCTTGGATCTCAAAAAGGATGAGGGACATATGCCTTTGTTTTCACAGTCAACTGGAAAATTCAGGTTTTTCACTTATAAGGTCAGCAAATGCACCAAAAGATCCCATGTTAGGAGCCATTTTCCAGCTTGTCCATCTTAACTGGAAGATCCCAAGCACAGCATCTTGTGAGACACACTGTGACTTTGTTCTTGAGGTTTCACCATGCAGCCTAAGGACTAGCCCATCCAAAAACCTCTTCTGTGGCATGGAGACAACCTGTTGATCCAGCACTACCTGGGTGCCATGTCCCAGGAAGGCCCAAAATGCGAGACAGCCTTTTCCATGTGAGAAGGAAGTGCAAGATGGGTGGTTTGCAACCACAGAAAAACGTGGTGTGAAAGCAAGAACTGACTTACGAAAGCTGGTATGGTGTGAAACAGGTTGAAAATCCTGGTATATCCCAGCCCACCACGAAGGCAGCTGTGATTCCGTGCTGCACTGCACTGAACTCTGTAGCAGATGGTCAGGAAGGTGCTGTCTGGCTGCCCTTGGTTTGAGGGCAACATCTTCCAAAGTGTTTTCCTCTGTCATTCCCTGGATGGCTGCACAATCAGTGCTGCCCTAGCAGGTGATGAACTGGTAAACAGAGCACTTGGACATTGCCTAGTGATGCCACATGCTCCAGAGTCCTGTTTTTTGTACAGATATCTTGTTTATCTCCAGTTTCCAAAAAGTAAAGAAGTACTTCAGCTTCTGGCTTGCAACAGTGGCCAAAGGCAACTCAGACCCTTCATGGTTGTGTCTCTGCATTTTGTGCCCCTGCACAGTCACTGGTAGTGTCTAGACAACAAATTTCAGTGCTCTGGTAAATTAATTCTTGAAGTACATGAGATAACGAGTGTCTTTGTGAACACAAATCCCAGGCATTCCTCAAACATTTGTTCCAGGAGACAAAGGTCAGTGTGGAACACAACTGAGAGGGAATCTCCCCTCTGCACCAGAGCAAAGAAACCAAGGGCCAAGGAAAGGGATAGAAACAAAGCAGTGGTGGGGATCCAGCTGAACATCCCTTCCTGCAGAGATGGTCCAAAGGGGCTGACCCCACGTGCTGGAGCCAAACAGCCTGGCAGCATTGGAGAGGCAGCGGCTCTGACCTGGCCAAAAGGGAACAACTGAATGAATAAGAGACTCACCCAACCTGCACTGTCCTGGGACAGGCTCACAAGCAAACTCATCCCTTCCCAGGCTGGGGTGTGGACTGAGGTACAGGATTCTGGTTTGAGCTGCTCTCAAGCAAAGACGTCAGGCATGCTGGCTAAAGGCTTTCATTTTTTACTGCAATGCCACCGTCTGCCAAATCAGCTGAGCTGGGAAAACAATCTATAATTGACTACAGAGGCAGGAGGTTATAATGATTTACTCTTTTTCTGAAGCGTGCATGTAACCTCTGCCAATTTAGCCAAAAGTTTAAAAGATTTTTAATGACAAAACATCCAGAGGAGAAGGCACTTGGGTGGGTGACTATGAATTGGGTGACTATGAATTATCAGAGTCTGACTTGCAAGTCAGGGGAGCTTGAGGACTAATGATGCAAAGAGGAGAAGATACAGTGAATAGATTTGCTCACAGATGAGCACGAAGCACACGGCTTCCCAATTGGAAATGGGAGGCAGCCTGGCACAAACTGGAGCTGGTAAATGGGGTTTTCCTGCTGGGTTGGAGGCCCGGTGCTGCATCCCCTTTCCTTACCATCACTCATCACCTACACAGCACATTGTGGTTCATGGCAGGTAGAAGCAGAGTTAGTAATGGATATCTTTCCTCTCCCGTGGGAAACCTGGTGGCTGAGACTTGGGACAGTGTCAGGGCAAGCTCTGCATTGAGATGAGACCAGCTGGCCCCAAGGAGCAGTGCCAACATGGCAGCAGCCAAATGGAGCTTTTTATTAATGGGACAAGAGAATAACTCTTCTCCACACAACCTGGAGAGGTGAAGTAGCCTAAAGTGAGTATTCTCATGTGGAACACAGAGAGAGGCCCAAGGAAATGACTTGCAAGTGCTGACCCACGTGGAACTCAAGGAGGAGACAAAGGTCTTGGTCCTCCTTTTGTCCCTCCTGCTTTCCTTTCTCTCACTCCCTGCTCTGCTGTCATACCTTTTCCCTTGTGCCTGCTGAATCCCACTCTGGATGGCTTTAGAGAGAAAACTAACTTTGCCAGGAAAAAAACCACAGGAATAGTTTTTTCCAGTGTCATGAGTTGAACTGGCTCAGCCAAACCTTGAAGAGTGGCCACGCCATGAAGAAAAGATCTGGGCTGCCTGGTGTGAGCAGTGACAGGTGATCAGGTGCCCACAAAACCTCATGGAGATTTGCTGTTGGCATCATTTCAGGGCAGGGAGGGAGGAAGGCAGGCTTGTGTCAGAGAGCCTGTGGGTCCATCTTACTGGATTATGGTTTATGCTTTTTCATAGAATCACAGAATGGTTTGAGACCTCAAAGACCATCTAGTTCCAGTCCCCTGCCATGGGCATAGATACCAAGATTCTTTGGATGCTGTTCCTAAAGAAGACTGAAAAAAAGGCATCTGGGGACCTTTTCTATAAAGATCCAAACAGATCCCTGAGTCACTTGGTGCAGTAAGTGCAAGAGAGAACCTGCCAACTCCAATGTCTCTCAGATCCCACTCTGCTGAACAGCCATGAAATCGATGGTCTTAGCTGGGTATTGATTGGGCCCAGTGGGTGTAAATCTGACCTTGACCCTCTTTAATCTTCATGGATTAGCCACAACTTCATCAGCACATGCTCCGAGGATGGACTTTGGGAGCCTGGTTTTGACAGCATGTGCCTCGTTCTCTGCTTTTTAGACCCAGCTGTACTGAAAACCTAAATAACAGCTTTGCACTCTATATGTCCACAGGCTGCATCTATATATATGTAATAAGTAAAATATATAACAAATATTGCCATATATTTAGACTGGGGTGCATAAAAAGGAAGTGATACCAGCTTCTGGCCTTTCCACATTACAGAGGAGGGACAGAGTAAATAGAGGTGCAGGATTCTGACAGTGTGCAAAGTTATGAGAGGAGTTCTGTGTGTTTGCTGCATGCACCACACTCCCCACCTGGCTGTGGCAGCCATTGCTGCCTCTGGCAGAGCCTATGGAGACTTACAGAGCTGACACACCATGCAGACGAGGAAAGGGAAACATTTGATGCCTTGTTCTGCTCATGAAATCAGTCCAAGTTTAAAAAAAAAAAAAGAAGCCAAGCCAGCTACTCTGCTCAAGATGGGGAGCCCCCTGTTTCAGCTCTCTTGGCTCTGCATGTATTTCACTCAACCTCTCGTGTTTACTATCACCTTGGGCACAAATATATTTGTTGCTAGGAGGAGTCCTGGGCAAGATTAGCTATCTAGAGAGCCAGAGCACAGCAGGCTGGATGCAGAGATTGCTTCAACTAGAAATTTAGGGCCGATGAGAGTAAGCACTCAGCACCAGATCCACATGGAGGAGTCAGGCTTTGAGCAGCAGCTCCAGAAGTGCAGTGTCAGTGAAGTCTGCAGCCCGTGCTCTTGCAGCAACTCACAGCATGACTTGGTCCCCTGATACCAATCATTGTAGAAGTCAGGTAGGCAAGTGAGAAGCTTTCCAAGTTAGCCATGAGGGAACAGCCACACAACACCCTCGGGGAACTTTCCACAGCACAGAAGTGTCTGGCCCATGTTGAACAGCCTTGCTCTGTGGATGGCAGCAGCAGCAGAGGAGCAAACTGCTTTGCCACAGCTGGTGTCCCTCGGGTCTCCACACATCAAGCTCTGTCTCTTGGCACTGCCCTCCAGGCTCGCTCAGGGATCTCTGCATGGTGTGATGCCATCAGTCCTGCCGTGTGTCAGGCACATCTGGCTGTCCAGGCAGCCTGCCAGGGAACTAGGACTGCACAGCTCATGGGAGCACACAGGGGTTTGAATGCCCTGTATCACACGAGCCTGGGCTTGACCCCTTGGACTCCTGGCCAAATGCTTTAAGGGCAATGCTCTGTGTAATGACAGCCAGGTCCTGTCTGTGCTGATGTGGGAAGGATTTAGGACTCAGCTGGACATAAATAATTCCCTTAACAGAAGGTTCAGGGAGAAAGCACATGGAAGGGAAAGTAGGCAGCATGTTGCCTCTTCATTATCTCATGAAAGAAAATTTATATCATGCCCCAGAGGGGGCTAAAGCCCTAATAGAACACATTTACACAGGCCTGCATGGGCTTCTGGCTACATACAGAACAATCTGGGCTCATGAGGAGTGTAACTCTGCTCTGGCACAGCAGCTTGGTCCTGGCTTTCACAAGTGCCCAGCCAAAACGTGTGAAATGGTCCTCGCCTGGTGTTGTGCTCCCCAGCTGCAAACACTCCTCTGAATTTCAAAGGCTACAGAAATTCCAGTCTCTGTTCCAGCCGTGTTTGTTTTCTTTGGGTCCCTCTCCCTAACTAATTAGCTGTTGTGTTTATTGGAAATAGGAGACACATTCTTGACAAAGGTGGAAGTGCTGTGTTTAATGGAGCCCTTCGAAATGGTTAGAGCAGGAGCATTTCTTGAACAAACAAGCCTCACACTGAACCATAATGTTCAGACTGAAGTGAACACGGGCTCTCGATAGTGGTGGGGACTGTGACATGTGCAATTTGCATCAGACCTTCACTAAATAATCGTTTGGAGGCTGATGAATTTAAAAGAGGCTTGGCTTTTATGGGGTTTGATCACAGAAACACTCACAGGAAAAAATTATTAAGCATCTACATGAGCAAAACTCTTTGTCTTCTTCAGTTCAATTGCTACTTTCATTTGTCTTTAATAACATGGTATTTGCTCACTCTTAGACAGCCGTTTGCAAGGTTGTTCAGATCCGAGGCTAATTTGCTCAAGCGCTTGGCTCTCCCTTAGTCTCCTGGTACACACAGTACTTTTCTTGAATGTTAAAGCATTTAAAGCTTTTTTATTTTTTTTCCCTTGTCCGTGCCTTGAGTAAGTATTTACACCTAGTCAGAGACAGCATATAAACAAGTTAATATTTCGACTGGGGAATGTTTTACACCTCATTTTGCAGGTGGAAATGGGACGTGGGTAGAGCAGGGCCAGGTTATTTCCAGTAGATCGTTTTCTTGTTCTGGTCAGCCCTTATTTTAGGCCAGCCCTTCCCCACAGAGGTATGTGTAACCACACCACTTTCTTGCCTATTTCTGGGGGCTGCTTCTGAGTTTGCATTGCATAAAGCCCAGAGCTATTTTCAATCCAGCTTTGGCCACAGAGCAAAAGCAAGGGCTCTTCACGCACAGCCTCTTACAGGGGCACCAGCTGGGAAGTCCCACCAGAGAAAAATGTCACAGGTGTGTCAAGGACCCGTCTGACCTGAGATCACCCACAACATGACAAAGACTCATCTGATATTCTCAGTTTCTCAGCACACAAAGGAGAAAACCATCCATTGTCACATCCCACTACATTTAACTCCCTGGACACCAGCCCATTGAATATCAGGGGATGGTCTGCAGCTGCAGATCAGCCCTTGGGGTTTTTTTTTTGGCCAGAGGACACAAGATTGCTTCCGAGTGGTAAATCTGAGGTGGGGGGTGTGGATACCCTAACAGCAGGTCTCCTTCTTCCTTCATTGCTGTGAATGACGAGAAACCCCCAAGCCAGAAGGGATCATTGCACTTTCTCCTCTAAACTTCAGGATACATCAGACCCCACCTGTCTGAGGTCCAGCACCCAGGAACTGATGGCATCATCAGAAAAGGCTCTGTCTGGATCCCAAGAGGTGGAGTGTGGTCCCTTCCCTGGAGCAGGGAAAAAACACAAATCCTCGTTCCTGGCAGGAGTTTGTAGGGCTTTGCCCTCCAGCACCAGTTCTTGCTATGCCTTTTCTGATAGATTAAGGACACATTTAATACCTGTTTTTGTTTTGGTTTTGTTCAAGAGAAGGTACTTATGAGCCATAATGTCCTCTCGATCTTTTTTCTGATAACCTAAACGGCTTGAGCTGTATAAGTCTCTCATAAGCCATTTCTTCCAGCCCTTGTGTCATTTTTTTTGTGGCTGTTTTTGGCACTTTCCTCAATTTTTCAACTTCCTTCTGAAAACGTGGGCATCAGAACAGTACTCCGTGTTCCAGCACTGGGCTCAGCAGCTCAGACGCTGTCTAATCAGCAGGACCATTTCCAGTGTCAGTGCCTCGGAGGAGGGAGAGGGGGAGGGAGGAGGAATCCTTGGCAGCAAGCTGTGCTTCATTGAGGGCCCTCTGCTTTGGGATTCACACTCTTTTCCCAGCTACAGAAACCAGCCTCTGTCAGAGCACATCTGTTTTCACAAGCTGTCTCCTCTAAGTGCAAGAAGACCTCGTCTTGTGCCCTCCAGGACTCCTGACTGGGCTGTCCTGGGCTTCAGCTGGTTTTATTCTCTTCTGCATCATGCAAATATGTATACAGAAGGCCCGACAGCCACATTTCACAAGTCTTAAAAATCAACATTCTGGCCTAATCCAGCTCTGCTCTCCCTCCTGGCTCTGTAAGAGGTAAGCCTGAACAACCCCGAATCTCAGGACTTTGGCCCGAGGCAAATTTCTGCCCATCTGCATAGAGGCTGCACAGCTCACAACCGAACGCAAAGTTATTTATAGCCATTCCCATGTCCTCAGCAGCTCTTTCTTTCGAGGATGGTGTCACTGTTGCTTTGCTGCCCCTGTAACCGTGCCAGGGCTGAGCTCTCACACCAGTTTCAAGCCGCCCGGGCGCAATCCCGGAGCACAGGAACAGATGACTGTGTGGTTGTTGGCATCTCGGTGCCCATCAGGGAGGCAGGGAGTGCAAAGGTGCCAGTGCAAGCCATCTGCAGCGACAGCCTCTCCATTTCTTGCTGCTCAGGCAGGGTTTCTCATTGCAGATGGACTAAATCACAAGGTCCTGTGCTTTGCTTTTGGCCTCGCTGTGCTTCTCCAGCCTCTCCTGAACTTTCGTGTTCCCACCCAGGTGCTAATCCTTCTCCCAGGCTCTGGGTAAAATAGATGTCATTGATAAATGCTCTTCTTATTCCCTGAACCTGGGACTTCCAGGCTACCAGGCAGAAAATCAGGCTCTCCGCAGTGCTACATATTTAATCAGTGCATGAAAAGGCAACTCATCCAGAAGGACAAGCAGAGAAGTTCCTCCCAACATCGTGCTCGTGGCTGCATCCACAGGCAAGACTGTATGGCTTTGCAAAGCCATAGATCACACCAGCAAAGCAGGTGAAGTAATGTCTTATTGCAAGAGCCAGGCTTTTCCAGTGCTTTCCTAGAATGGAAAACGCTTTCAAATTTAGTTTCCTGAACACCACCCTATTCATTAGTAAAGTCATGGATCACCTTCTACTGCCCACCATCAGGCAGCTGCTTTTCTGTAAAAGCTTTTTCTTTTTTCACAGTGGTCTTATTCTTTCAGTGTAGAAATAAGGCCCGAAATAGCGTGTTTTGGAATAAGTTCCTTTCCCAGTTACGTGAATGCAAACTTCAGGTTTCTCCCCCTCAATCTCTTTGCTATTCATTCCATGTTTCCAATGGAGCAACCAAACCAAGAGGGGACTCTCAGCCCCTGGCCTGCATGAAATGAGAGCTGTTGCTGGGACCTGCCAGGAGAGCCACACATTTCAGTGACTGCTAATCACGGAACAAGTGAGGGAATACATCAGATCCAGCCAGCTACTAGCATGGTCACCAAAGGAAACATTGAAGGAATAGACCAAAAATGGAAAAAACTTTGGGAATTAATCCAGATTTTAGTGCAGGTTTGATATACATAGTTGTGAGTGAAGGCTCTACCCATCAGAGCAATGTGAGATTTTCTTTTTTCCTCCCGTTTTCTCCGGATTTATGCAGCTGAGAAACATGTCCCAAATGCTTAGTACCCAAAGGTGTTTGGGGAACAATAGCAGCCTGGGCTGGATTCAAGATATGCCCAGAAAAAACATCACTTATCACTGCTAGACATTTTTATGGACCTTCTCAACTTATCCCTTGAGTGTCTTACAAATATTAACATACGAATCCTCACACTTCCTTCCTCTAAGAGGCTGTTATTGCCTAGACTTTAAAAGTAAGGAAGCTAAGGCTGAGAGATTAATAAACGGGCCAAGATCACATAGGAAATGTGTGATATTTGTGGTCTGGGCACTCCTGACCAGCAAAACCTTATCCTGGCTTCTTGCCCATGGCAAGAAAGCGGAAAGGTTTGAGTCACGCTTTTAAGGGAGAGTTTCCACCCTGCCATGGAGGAGCAGCTTTACTGGCCCACACATGGATGGAGCAGCACAGGGCTGGTGTGTCACCATCCCTGTAGAGGATGGTGGGACATGGACCCCTTGGGCATATGGCAGGATGGGAGCTCTCCCCATGCAGGCATCCCAGAGCAGTTTTCTTAGGAGTCTGGTGGAGAAGTCTGCACTTTTATTTTCATTAGAATTATTATAAAGGCAGGTGCCTCTGTCCTGTCCTATCCAGCTGGATAAAATTCAAGGGCAACCCAATAAACCCTTCTGCATGTTCTACAATGGCTTTGCTTTCTTTAAATCTGGCACTGGTTTAAAGTTCAACATTTCAGGCTCCGCTCCGGCTTCTTCCCTGAGATGACAGTGAAAATGGCAGCACTTAGAGGAATTACTGTCTGGAGCACAAACTCAGGCTGTATGATTTTCATTAGCACTAACGAGCATTAAAAAGCTGACGTCCTGCTTAGGAAAATGACTGTATCTCCAAGTATTCATCCCAAATCAACACACTAGGGGAACAAAGGGCTCTGCAGCCCTGGCTTTCTCAGCTCTGCAAAGGGACTTAACTCTCCTGGGGGTTCCCTTCTCTTGGTCTGTTTTGGTGATGGTGACATTTCATAACAAGCTGTGTACAATTTGGAGTCTGCTTTCCCAGCTTCCCTAGTCATGTCAGAAATCTGGTTTTTTATTTAAATAAGCCCATTTATCCTGAAGCTGTAAACCATGTGCAACATATCTCTTTGGTTTCTAAGATGATTTTGTGACTCTCTCATCTCTGCAAGGAATACTGAAAAAAAAAATGAAAAGTACCACACAGCCCAGTGCAGCCAGCCAGGCAATATACCCCACATATCTTGGTTTTTAAAAAGTCCTTGATGGAGATGCTTTTTCCCCAGTTAATCTCAAGATGCTGTGGAGTGGAGCCTGATTTATGATTTTGGTGTAGTTCAAAGCTTCTGGGAGAAGGAAGGCAGGAAGAGACCTGTGAATTGGCTTCTGGTGAAGTTGAGGAGGTGACAGGACGGTTAAATTAAACACCCAGCACTGGGCAGGTCCCAGGTACAGCAGGAGGGGCTGTTGCTCTGCCCTTGACCATGCCTGCTTCTGCCTGCAGAGGAAGGGCCAGATGCTGCCCCTGCCACACAGCTGAGACAAAGATGCTCTGCTGACCCTGCAGCTCTCAGCCATCTGCCATCCTTCTCCTGCAATGAAAAGCCTGTCCCTGCCCCGTGGAGCAAAGTCCTCAGGGAGTCACTGCCTGCAGCTTGGCTGCCTTTTGCCCCTTTGCAGGTGGAGGTACCAAGGAGACAACTGGACCAAGTGGGAGAGAAAGGGCGGTGGGGTCCATCTTCTGACCACCACCCTTGGTCCACAATTCTTGCACATCCTTCTACATGCATTCAGGGGTCCTGGAAATTTATTAGTTGAGCTGAATTGAGTGCATTTATTTCTGCCCATCAGTGAAAATCAAAGAACTGCTGAACAGATTGCCTGTGTGAGCACTCACCCCCCTTTGTGATGGGCACCTGTGGCAGAAATTCCCTCTGGTGCTGCTGCTCATCCCATCACGTCAGCCCTTGCCTCATGCTCCGGGTGAGGGGAGATTCATGGTCTCCACCACGCTCCATCTCCACCAGATCTCCAGAGAAAACCTGCTGAGCCCTGTGTGCCTGGGGTGGTTCTTGTTTGCAGCTGCTCTGTGCCAGCAGCTGATGCTGTTGGTGTTCACTGGCAGCCTCAGCTCACACTGGAGTCCTGAGGAATGAAGCCATTGCACCTCTCAGAGCAGTGTGGCAACTGCTGGAATGGTTTTATTCTCTCTGTAGCCAAGCGAGCAAGAGGCAATAAATAACATCTCCATCCAGGGAAAAGGCAGGCTTTATATGTAACAGGGGAATCCAGCCACAGTGGTGAGTAGCACTGGCTTCTGAGGAGAGACTGGAGAGATGAATAATAACACATAGATCTTTGCTAAATGACAGCCATGAGAGGCAGGACTTGAATCTATATGTTTTTCAAGAGCATATCCTAAGAATATTTAGTGACAGGCCAAGGGGACAGCAGTCAAGAAACTAATGGTTTTTCAATCTGTCTTGGTATAGTAGATATACTGGAAGTGATAAAACACCAAGTGAGGAAATGCCTGAAGAGTCTGAACACAGGCAAAGCAGCCAGGATGGAAACAGTAGGTTTGCCTTTGTAGTGAGTGGCAGTGGATGGCTTATCCCAGGGCTTTGATTAGTCATGGTAAAGCAATACCAAAGAAACAATCAAAGACCAGAGCACCAGGCTCTATGCATTCTACAAGGTCTTCCTTCTATGAAAAATTGGTAGTTTAAAGTATTGAATGAAGGTGAGAGATGGAGACAGGCGGACACCAGGGTTTTATGAGGAAGGAGCAGGCTTTGCTGTCAAAGTATCCCAATTTCCAGCTGTGCTGCCAATGTTTACATGCCTTCAAACTATGCACTCCAATTCTTAACCCCATTTTCCACCTATATAGTGAGGGTGATGATGCCACCTCCCCAAAGCTCTGCAGAAATAGGATCTGTGCTGTGTGGAGCACACACTGTGTGGGGCAGAGCAAGCAGAAATGCTGCTCTGTCCTCCATACACACTGAGGGGTCACTTGGAGAAGGCAAAATCATGAAGCAGCAAGCATGGAAGACAGAGAAATCTAATATAACACATTTTTAAGACAAATATTTGACTTGTAGAAGCCATCAGAGGATGTTTAATGACAGACTGAAACACGTCCTCTGTCCCATGCTGATCAAAAAACCTGAAAAAAGCTCTAATCAACTTCTTGTGAGCACTTTTTTCCTACTGTAAAATGGAATTTAATTAAAAATGGAGAGACAGAGGCTCAGCTGACTCAGTGGGACCTTGGCCCCTGCCTTGCAAAGCACTTGAGGACATATTTTAAGTCCCAGCTGATGGGTCTGGGGAATCAGTTACTGGCTGGCTCCAGGATGGATTCCCCATTATGTTTAAAGGTTGTGCTGTTATGGGATGGATTTAAGCACATGCTTAATATTAAGCATGTGCCAAGCATCTTGTTAATTGAGGGTTTTTCTGAAAAGGTGCTGGTGTTATTGTTTCTCCTTGGAACCTGTCACTGTGCACATGTGAGCAGACACATCACAACAGTCTGGAAAAGCAAAGCATTTTGAAATGCTTTTCCAGACAGTAAATTCAGGACAAATTTATTTGGTTTACTTGGCACTTGTGAATGTAAAACTCCCCTGTTTCCATTTTCCTCTGCTCTGCACTTTGAGCAATATCAATATCAAGGTGGACTCCAGTTCTTGGGCAAAGGAAGCCTCTAAGTGGGTGAAGGTATTTGCAGAGTTTGGCCAGAGTTTGGCCCAGCACATTTTCACACATCTGTAGCTGTGCTGCCTCTGGAGCCAGGATGTATCTCAAAGTACCAGCCCTGGAATGACAGTGACTGATGGTAGAGGGTCCTGTGTTCATTCTGATGCTGGAAAACCCTTTCCTGGATGTTCAATGGAGAGGACAGAGAAGACATCCTCAGAGAGGACATCCAACTGCTAAGGAGGAGATAAATGGAATTAATAACTTGCACTCAACCTCATGAGCCAAGGACCAGCTGTTGTGCCAAAGAAGACCATTGGGAACCTACAGCAGGATAGACAACCTGTGTGAGACATGGCAAAGGCTGCAGGGATTTCTCCCTTGGGGGGTGGTACTGATGCCCTGAAGGATGCTTTGGTCTACTCCCTTGTCCTTGGGATGATTTCAATGCAGCCCCTGTCTGTGTGTCAAAGATGTGTTTAAATCCCGTTTATTCTGTATATAGCCAGTGGCTCTGGGACCCAGGGTGGGATACCAGCCTGTGTTTAATGGGTCTAAATAGCAAACCAGACCACCCCTCCCATGCTTTCTGCCTGCCCAGCCTGGTGCTGTTTCCCTCATGACCTGTGCTGCTGCTCAGCCCAACATTCAGACCAAAACCTGTCACCACTGCCTGTTCATTGAGGGACACTGAAACGACCTCCTTGACGGGGAATGTTGTAATTAACACTGTCTATGTGCTGCTGAAATGTTAACACTTCTATTAACTCACTTTTTGACTCACTTTTAACACCACAGGTGGCTGTTCAAGAGCTCAGGCTTGATTTAAATCACATCCACTTCTCATTGCTTTAATTATGGAAATGGACAGAGCAAGGGAGCACATTTCTGGGCACAGACTCCCGTGAAAAGCATGAGGGAGGCAAAGTGGCATGATTTTATTTTCTGAGTGGATATATGGAGATCAGGAAGAGGAGTGGGGATGGATGACTCTCCACAGCCTGGCTCGGACCTTCCCCAAAGATTTACCGTGGTCATAAAGGGAACCCACAACTCAGCGATTTTAGCAGTGGTAAATTGTACCTGTGATGGAGCTGGGCTGAGAAATACAGAAAAGCAGAAGTACAGAAATAACCTCATCCTTCAGCTGCGAGCAAAGGGCTGTGACCCAGCTCTGGCCCCACTGTTGCTGACAAAACCTGGATGCCACCAGGCTGGAAAGTTGACAAGGTGCAGGACCTCAGCTCCAGCCCCTGGACATGAACAGGAGCCTCCTCTGGGTCCATCTACAGGAAGATAACTGGTCCCAAACCCCAGCCAGGAGGAAACAAGTCCTCTGCCATGTCAACAATCCCTTATGTTACCTGTCTAAATATAGCACTGGAATTGCAGGGAAGGCTGTTGAGCACAGAGGAGCAGGGCAGGCAGAGTCGCAACTCCAAAGGACACAGGAAAGGGCCATGTTTTCACTCTGTATCTCAGACCTGCTGCCACGAGGGAAGGTGCAGGGATGCCTCCTCATCTCCTCATGCAAAGTTTTCAGCTTTCCTGCAGCGTCTCTTCCAGGGTCTTCCAGGCTTTCCAGGGTCTGAGGCTGGAACAGGTAAGGCCAGTGCAAGCCCAGAGCAAACCCCTCTGTGCACAGGAGGGGAACAGGACCATGTGCACACTCACAGATGTGCCTGGATTCAGCCTCAGCACCCAGGGACTGCACAGAAAGGCTGGAAGATGGGATACTCCTGTGTGGCCATCACCTCCTCTGACCCCACCATTCCAGTGCCACAGGATAAGATTTTCCTACCCCTCAGTGTCCAGGAGATTGCATCCAGTCCTTGGTTTCCATCACACAGCCTCTGATAGAGCTCTGTGTGTCTCCCACTGCCTGCTCCAGAGGCATTTCACAGCTTCTCCAGAGCCCTCCTCAGCACATTCCCCTCCATCCCCCCTCCCCTTCCCTCTTCCTCCAGCCCTGGCCTTTGAGGGAAAGCCTTTCCCCCTTGTTTTTATCTGCATACCATTCATGGCACTCAGCCCTTGTGCTGTCAAGCAAAACCGTGAGGAATGAACAGGGTGATAAAGCAGTTGGAGCCAAAGCATGGAGGCCACGAACCCCCCGGTTATATTTTGGAGCCACAAATTACACCCTTCAACCATTGGTTAAATAGGTCATTAAAAAGCAAAAACACTGGAAAAATACTCAAAAAAGCAGAATCCATTCAGCTCCCTCACTGCAAGGGACACAAATCACAACTCCCTTACCTGTGTGCTGGGATGGGGTCGTTTATGGCAGGTATTTTTGGCATGGCCTCAACTCTGGCTGTAAATCTTCACTACTCTGGCTGAGCTGACACCTTGCCAGAAAAGTTTGTTATGGGATGAACTGAGTGACCCCAGGGTGGGAATGTGAGGTGGGAGGCTGGCAGAGGAGGTGGCAGGGGCTGCATGTGGCACATTGGCTCGACCTGGAAAATATCAGTGTATTCTCAGGTCCATTTCCATAGTTGCTTCCAAGGTAAGGCACTGCCAGGCTCAGGAAAGTACCATCCCCTGAGCACGGATGTGGGAGGAAGAAGTGATGAGGAGGTTCTCAGATCTAACACAGGTAAGGACCAGAAAAGGCTGGTCCATGGGTACAGCCTGGTACTTTCCAGAAAGTTAGAGCTTATAAATCATTTTGACAAAATAATTAAGTATGTATATGCTGTGATTTATAATGCTGCCTCTCGCTGTAATACCCTAGACCATAGCACTGCTGCATACAGCGATGTATAAAACCAGGGGAAAACCAGTGTGAGGTACAGCTGAGAAGGCTGTTCTTGCCCCTGCAACATGAAGCCTTGAATCCAGAATTACTCCAGATCAAAGGTGCTACTCAGAATCAACGCTGCTGTAGGTTGGGTGACTTCACTTCAGCTGAAATCTGCTGAGATCAGTCTCCATCATGAGTTATAAAATGGGGCTTGGTTGCCTGACTGCATCCTCCATGCTATTTCAATGGGAACTGTGAGGAAGACAGGATAAAAATTGAAGGCACAAACATTTACCTTCTTAGAACCTTAAACTAGAGAGAAATCTGTGTCAGAGGCAATTTCACAAGTGCATGTATGGATTGAGAGCTGAGCCTGACCTACAGCTCTCAGTGATGGGCAGACATTGTTATTAAAGCTCATCAGACCAGACCCTGTGCTGTGGAGGGCAGCTGGAAACATCAGAAAGATATTTACTGCTTGACTTTGCTCCATACAATCATAAAATGGAGAAATAAAGTAAACCAGCATCAGACCAGTCCTTTAGGTGAAAGCAGAGCATTAGCACTGGGGATTTAACAAGGAGGTGACCCAGAGAGTTTGGACAGAAGAGGATGGCTCTTGTCCATGGGCAGTGATGAATAACATGGCCTTCATGATGTTTTATTTTTGTTATGCCTAGTCCAAAAATTAGTAATCCAAAATTATTGTAGGGAACTATTTTACTGGGGAAGAAGGAGATATATGCAGTTTAGACAAACTGTCAGATCTTCTATAAGAGAAAAATATGTAATTTCTCAACAGCTTCATCTAGGCCACCCTTTGAGGACACACCAGGTGTACTCTGAGATCCTGGCCAAGGTGAGGATGGGAGGGATGCCTTGGTGGTCCCACCTGGGCTTTCCTTTCCAAGGAAGGAAGAGGAGAGCAGGAGGAGAGGGGAAGTGGGGTTCAGGACACAGCCAGGAGATGACCACCACATGCCAAATCACCCATGCAGGCAGCACAGCTCAATGAATGAGAAACTATTTAAGGAGGAAAATGAGACAATTTGGCTCTAAATTATTTGACTGACCCAAATAACAGCAAAAGACTGGGTTGGAAGTTTGTTTTTAAAAGTTTCCCTTTTTTTTTGTCTAGACTTGATCAGTTTTCTAACATACACATCTTTCCCCTTTCCCCTTCCAAATCATCTGCCAGTGAGTGACATTTCAGTGGAGTGCCATCTTACTGGTATATAAATGAAGTTTTTCTACATTCTTGGATGGGGTGGTCGTCTTCTGAGATTCTTGGAATGCAAGTCAAAGATGAAAAAAATGTTATTTTTTTAAACCTGTAAAACTTGGGGTTTTTTTCCTTAACAGATGCTCTATGCAAATGTTGAAATAAGTGTATTAATATCAAGCTCAGCCATCTGCTTAAATAATTTCTCAGGGGAAAAAAAAAATTCAGCAACAGTAACACGAAAAATTAAAGCTGGGGAGCAGGTTTCAACAGGATATGTCCTGTCAGGTTACATGGACTAATGGATGAGGCAGGGCATGGAGCAGCCCATATCCAGCAGAGCTGTAGTTTTCCAGCAGCAGCCCCATGTGCTGCACCTTGCAAGATCACCCTCTATCCCATCAGTTTTAATTCCTGCAGGGCCAGGATGCTGCTCAGTTTTCCAGAGTATTAAGGGCCTAATCCAGCATCCAAAGACAGTCAGCTCAGCTCTCCATCCCAGACTCCTGTTGGATACAGACACTTAGAGGATGTGAATCGTCTGCACTGCTTTGGAATGAGCTGAATCATGGCCTAAGCCCTTAGGGAAGGAGAGTGGGGGGGAGGCTACGGGGCAAGGGAGGAGCCTCCCAAGTATCCTAAACTTATTGCCCAGTGGGAGGAAGGAGGTCAGATCCTGCCTGGAGATGTGCAGTGCCCTGGGGGCTGTGAGGTCAAACGTTCTGAGTGACCCTGGGGAGTGCTGGGGGAATGGATCTGCCTGGAGGGAGGGTCATGTGTCACTGCCCATGAAATCGGTGCCAAACAAACCTCCAGCAAGGGAAAGGCTCATTACAAACATCATCTGCCCTTTCCAGCTCCGGGAAGCAGAGCTGCTGATGGAGCTGCTTGGAATGCTCCCAGGTGAGGGGAGCAGCTGTGTGGAGCCAGGGAACACACGAGCATCCCAGGGCTGGTGTTTGCACTGCACAGGGGACCTGCTTCCCATCCCTGCCTCTCCCACTGGCTGTGCCTGGAACTCCACTTGCCTCTCTGTAAGGCAGAGGTGGACTCCAACGTGCTGATGTATCCCAATGGGAAGAGCTGCAGGAGAGGGTAGGAGTGGTGTTGTATGTTCCAAGCACCACTTTCCTGTTCCCACTGTGCCCCCTCCACATCCCAGGGTTTAACATCAGGCTCAAGCACGTGTCTGAACTCCTCCTTGCTGGTGCTGAAGTGAGGATAGGGAGAAATGTACCACCCAAGGCAGGACAGGGAGCTGAACTGACTTCCAAAAATCCTCTCTCTCCAAACAGAGATAGAAGGAGCAAACAACCAAGGGAACTTTCCCCCCGTCCTCTTGCAGAAGATTCTGGGGGTTGAGTGGTGGTGGCTGCTGCTGCTGCATGAGTTGGAGGGTCTCCTGAGAGACCAGTTCTCAGCCATGGGAGGGGATGGGTGGTGGGATGAACCCCTCACCCACCACTCCCACCTCATTGCATCAACCCAACCTGGGCCTAATCAGTTTATTCCAGTTCTTGTTTGGGCTTTTACTCTAAAAAAACCTGATTCACGAGGCATCAGAGGAGCTCAGCACTGGTGACTTGGGACATGGGTGGTGGAGATGGGTCTCAATGCAAAGCCAGCCTCAGTGGCTGGGAACCTGCCAGGAATTTTATGGATTGTGCTCAGTCCAGAGGAGAAATTTTCTGTTTGTTTCTGGGCAGGTTGGACAAGGCATTCAGGAGGCTAATGAGGCATTGAGGAACTCCACTGGGCTTGGCTCCCAGGCTGCTTTTCCAGCTTATTTTTGCTTTGGCTCATAGTTCCCAAAACATCCATCTACCCTCAAAGCCCAGGCAAGTCTGCAGGGGAACGGTGTCCTTGGCTCACTTTGGGGAGGGTGTTATTTTCCCATGTAGAGGTGAGTCTGTATCCAACACCTTTACTTGACTCACCTTCTTGTTACCCCAAACAGGGCTGTAGTGTCCTGCCTGCATGTTGGAAATGATTCTGGGTACCTTCTGTGGGAGAGTTAACACTTCTGGGACAAGGCACATGCCATGGATCATGTTGTGGATGATCACAGGAGCCCACGCTCCAGCCTTGGTCTTGTTTATGTTAATGGTCCAGACACAGCTGATGTGCTTTTAAGAGAGAGACAAAAGCCTTTAAAAGCCAATGTAAATAAGCCATTTCAGGACTCTCTTGAATATTATCATTTAAACTTGATCTCTTGTGTGCTGCAGCATCATCCTCAGCAAAATTAGGGTGTAGGAGCAGTCCCTGCTCCCCACTTCCCTGTGTGAAGAGGCAGAGCAGAATGATCCATGGACCTTGTAAAGGCTAGAAATGGATTTGCAGTCACTCAGCTCAACTTCCAAGTGGTCACCATCTGGTGCTCATGGCTTCTTTGAGATATGATAACCTCGTTTAGAAGGATAAACGACCTTGATCAAAAGAGCAGAAAAGCTGTCTAATTTTTGCCTTCCTTTATCATAAATGGACAGTGAGGTTAAGTCTGTAAAGTGCTGATGACCCATATTGGTGCAGAGACATTTCAAGCTGCATGTGAAGGTAAATATACACCATCTTAGTTTGCAAGGGCAGGAAACTGGCACTTTTGGATGTCTATCTAAACTGAGAGAGCTGGGGGTGTTCAGCCTGGAGATCAGAAGGTTCTGGGGGGACCTTAGAGCCCCTTCCAGTGCCTAAGGGGGCTCCAAGAGCTGGAGAGGGACTTTGTACAAAGACACGGAGTGGCAGGACAAGGGGGAATTGCTTCAAACTTATAGAGAGCAGATTTAGATTAGATTTTAGGAAGAAATTCTTTCCAGTGAGGGTGGTGAGACACTGGCACAGGTTGTCCAGAGAAGCTGTGGCTGCCTCATCCCTGGAAGTGTCAAAGGCCAGGTTGGATGGGGCTTGGAGCAATTTGGGATAGTGGAAGGTCTCCCTGCCCATGGCAAGGGGTTGGAATGAGATAATCTTTAAGGATCCTTACAACCTAAATTTGTCCGTGGTTCTGTGAATTCGGCCCTGGGTCACAGCACCCCATGTGGGTGGATTTTCAGAAGAGTCAGAGAACCTTCCCAGCTGATATCCTGGAAAGCTGATTTGCCAAAGGAGAACTTGGCCAAAGCTCTGAGGACCAGAGCAGCCATGTAACACCTGCAGTCCCCACTGTCTTCTTCTCTCTGTCCCTCAGGAAAGAGCAATTAATTACAAAAATACCAAGGGTATGGTCCTGCCCACATCTGGGTGACCATCACTTCAGGGAGCCCAGGTGAGATCTCACCCTTCAGAGGGAGGTGGTAGCTCCTCTCTTCCTAAAAGAGAAGAAAGAGGGTTGCAGGGGCCACAATTCCAGCTTCCAGCTGGAAAATGAGTCCAGCCCTGCAATCCCACCCCAGCCACAAGTACTGTCTTGCAGTGTTGTGTCTGCCTTGCAGAAAGCCCCATCCCACCTTCTTTGCTTTTAACTGCAGAACTCTGGTGTGAGACAAGGGCTGACAAACACCAGAGCTCAGAGAGGTGAGAGGAGCAGCAGAGAGCAGCTTTTATTTACTGCAAGCACAAGGAATGGGGAATGATGAAGCTTTCCTGCCCCAGGAAATTTTTTTATTAATTTTTTGTGGAGGTGAGGTGGACAATTAAAGAATTTCCCACCCTCTCTGCAAAGGAGACGAGCACTTATGTCCCATCCTCTGGGCAAATCTCAATGCAGGCAATCACAGTTGCCATTCAAAACCATCCCTGGGGTTTCCCTTGCACCTGGAGCCCCCTCCTTCATCCCAGACTTTTTCTCATTTACCCCAACATGGACAAGAGTGATTGTTCATGAGATAACAGTATAACCCAAGGGACTCAGGCTCTGTCTGCAAAATCATGTAGAAAATTCCCCGTGCACTGCAGCTAAACCCTCTTGCTCTGGGCTCAGACAGAACTGGCTTTTATCAAATATTAAGCAAGTGAATATAACTCTTTTTTTCATTTGGGACTTTCTTGATCTCTGGCCATACAGGGCTATTTCTCTTCCACCAAGGTGAGGAAGAAGATGCCTACAAGCAGTGCAAAAAAAGGCACTTTCCTGGTAAGAAGCCCTGGTAAGAAGGAGGATTGTTTCTGTGCCAAAGCTGCCATGTGGGTTGTCACACTCACCCCATATCCTGACCATGAAGCCACTGGTGTTGCTCGATGGGTCACCAAAGCTTTTACCTTACCACTCCTATGAGTTATCCTGACTCCCTTTTCATGGAACACAGGCAAGGGCTGTCAGGCTGGAAGCAGAAGCACATGCACAGCAGCGACAGGACTAAAGATCTTCTCTAACATTAACAGCAGGTGACGTATTTTCAGTTGCTACCTTGTCTTCCCTTTCCTTATCACCCCTTCTCCAGTGTGGCTCCAGTGCCCTTTGCATGTGGGTTTATTAAAATTAAAATTCAGCAAAATTAAAAAAAAAAACACATTTTACACCAATCCACACATGTAAAAATAGCAAAGGAAGCCTTGAACAGAAGCCACATTATGTTTGGAGCAGGTGCCTCCTGCCAGGCGTGACGTGATGCTCCTTTCCAAGTTTTGGCATGTTTCAGAAAGGGTTCATCCTTCCTGCAGGCATTTAGGACAGCCAGAGCCAGAAACCCAACAGCTCCATTCGCACAGTCCTGTGCAGACCTTGCAGGCAGCCAGCCAGGGCATGAATCACAACCCAGGTTCAGCTTCAGGTGGGATTGAGGCTATTTGTGTCCCCTTTTGGCTAATCCAAAAGGTGGGTTGTCCTACACCCTCTGGTTTATCTTCTTGATCCCTTTGTCCATGGCTTCCACAGCCTTTAGAGATTAGAATGGGTGGGTTATAATCCCAGTAAAGGATAGACTAAACCTGGCACTTTTAATTTCAGCCTATCACAAGGTGACCGTGGATATTTTCCACCTTGGGCTCACAGTTTCTGAAGCCCACAAGTCCCGAGGGGTGTGACAGGCTGTGTGGATGTGACTATGGACACCTGTGGATGTCACTGGGGGCTCAGTGGACAAAACCAGGTGCTTCTGGAGGTGTGATTCATCAGGTGTATTTTGGACACAGACCTCTTGGCATTCACTAAATCTCCGTGGCCTGCAAAGGGAGCTGACACGATGAAATCTCACCCAGGGCATCCCTCCCTCTGTGTCTGGGAGAAGCAAACAGAGGTGACAAGGAGACACCCAGACACCAGCTGGGGAGCTTGTTCCCAACCCCATGCAGGAGAACAGACTGATCCAGTGATAACACCTAAACAGAGTCTGCTGCAAAGGAGAAAAGGAAGGAAAGTACGTACAGGCAGCAAAATACTAGAGCAGAGCTCTGGACTTTNACAGCAAAACTGAAAGTACTGAAAGTACGTACTAGAGCAGAGCTCTGGACTTTTGAGCACATGAAGTATTAGGTTATTCCCTAACATTTGGGTGCATAAATATTGAATAAGCTGCAGCGAGGAGGAGAGAGATGTCTGTGCTGTTGGTACCCTGGGGCAGGGAGCAGGAACTGGGCCATTCCATAGATCCCAACACAGCCTGGAGCCAAGCACAGAATGACCCACAGCAGCACCAACCACCCCTTGGGGGTTCTGCTGTCATACAGCAGCTCTTTGACAGGGGCTGGCCCTGAGGTTTTTTCCTGGTTGTCCAGACTGAGACACTTAACAAATCCCATGTAGCTAATTACACCCCGGTTCGATGCCTCGAAGCCTCTGGTACTATTTCTTATGTTAATTAGCTGTCCCCAGCAGGGAGAGAACACATCCCCACCACATCTTGCTTTCCCCTCCACAGGAATGAGAGATGAAGACTGCCAAGGGAGCTCTCCTCCATGTCCCACGGAGATGAGAGAGGGGGACACACTCCACCACACAGCCAGACTTGTTACGGTCATTTTTTTATGGTACCAGAAGCCACTGCAGTGTCAGGGTAGAAAATATCCCTTGTCAGGACCTTGCATCCAGTAGGAAAGCTCGTGAGATGGGATATAGTGTGGGCAGCTGGTTGCAGAAGGAACAGACATCCTTTCTCCTTGGGCCAAATCTTCTGACCAGGTTCCCTATGGCACTACACATGGCAGTGTTTCCTGGGGGTTGAGGGGCTCACAGCACCTTTAGGGACCTGTCTGTACATTAATTTAGTCTACATCAATCCTATCCCAGTCCTGTGAGGGCTGGCTCAGCTGGCAGCATCTGAACCTCCTTGATGGCACCTCAAATCTAAGCAGCACAGGTGAAGGACAAGCACTGAGTTTGCTGCAAAACCATTAAATCTTGGCTTGGGAGGAGGAGACTGGAGGCAGAGCATCTCCAGCTGGCATGATCCCAGCTGTTCCTTGGCACTGAGCACACAGCTGGTGCCATGTGGAGGGCTTGCACACAACTGCAGCTGTGAAACAGAGGTGCCTGAAGCCCTGATGGGATGAAGAGCCAGCAGAGTGAGAGTGAGTCTCAGCTGCTGCAAGCTCACCCCCAGAGATGTCTCCTGAATGGTCAAAAGGAATTGGATGCACCTCATGAAGCACCTGCAGCCAAAGCACCTCTTTTTTTGGCCAGGAGATGATCAGGCTCTGGGGCTCAGAGCCTGTGCTGGTGATCCCTCAGGTGTGTCTTCAGTTCCAGAGGAGAGAATGTGAGGGGAAGTGTGTGACAATGACCCCATCAAGCCACTAGAGGCCTGGGGAGGCAGAGGGGACCTGCAGAGTGCCAGACCTGGGAGCAGGGTTGCAATGAAAACTGGAGGGCAGCAGAGCAAGGGACATTGCTCTGGACCCCCCATCTCCTCAGCAGCAGGAGGAGATCATCCTTAGCTTGTGACAACTAGTTGTCCAGAAACATGTCCCCTCAGGGAGCACCTGCAGCAGAGGAGGGGCAGGGTCTTTCTCTCCAGACCTCTCCTCCCATGGGGGTCTGCAGGAACCTGACTATTTACACCTACTAAAATCCAGCCAAACAGCTCTCAGGGTCCTGCAGAGTGAAAAATGCCCAAACTCAAGCCTACATCTAGTTAAAATCCACTAAAAACCCACGGGCACCGGGAACACAGGAAGGAGCTGGGACACCCCCTCACCAGCAAAAGATGCTGGGTCCTGTCCTGGCTCCCTCTCCATCTGGCTCAAAAACTGCAATTGTTGCCTCTCTCTGCTCCACCCCAACAATTTTTTTCTTTTCTCCTTGGATTAAACAAACCCTGCGGTGTTTCCAGCATGACTAATTCCATAATGACAGCAATATCCCCTGCCTCCCGTGCAGCCCAGGAAGGTGCCAAGCGCCATTAACGTGCTGGTACACATTGCTATTGCATAATCAGCTGGATCTTCCTGGGGGAAAACGAGCTGAATTAGACACTCTCCTTTGCTGGAATAGCAGGGACCAATGGGGATTTCCATGAGAGAGATGGTTATAAAAAGAAAATCCATATGACGCTGTCAGAAACAGCCTTGAAAAACTGCTGTTGTCTGACAAATGCCAAAAAGGAGCCTGTATCTCTATCTGATACACATTCATGTGGCTGTGAAAGTGAAGGGGCTCTTTTCTTCAGTCCTCCCATGCTCCATACGCTGCTACTCTCACATGCTGAGGGATTCTGTTCATTTCTTCACTCCAAGACTGAAACTACTGCAAAGGCAGCAGCAGGGTTTCTTCAACACCACTAGAACTGAATTGAGTTGACATGTGCCCCATGTTCCTCAGCCTCGGATCCTAAAGGAAAGTCTGGGCAGCCCTGGGACTACACCTGGAAAGGCTGAGCACAGCCCCCAGACTCCTTGTGAGATCTCAGCACAATGCTTTGCCCCTCAGACACCCCAACTCTGCAAAAAAGGGGTGGTGATGTGATGTGGTGTGTGGCACGTGGCTGTCACACAGCAAAGGAAAGTCTGTCCAATTATCTCAAACTAATTTTGGACAAGCAACTAGGTAAAGAACGGAATTAATTATCCTTGCCAAAATATTCCTGTTTTATCAAGGAAGGTGCTGTACATAAAGTCTCATTACTGATGCATTGCCACGGAAATCTGTGGCAGGAGGGAGGAAATCTCACTTGCAATACTTGCAACGTAATTCCCTCCTTTGTGCCCAAAATTAAAAGCCAATGACTGGAAATGCATCAGAGAAAGGCTTTAACTTCCAACCGTTAAGTGTTGAAAAGTGACACACCTGATGATGGATAGTGAAGCATCTCTTTAATTTCATTATAGTTGCCAGCAATAACAACCTTTATTGGCTTTGATTTCTGGACTGACTCTCCTGAATCAGGGGCAGGCAATTTCCCAACCCCTCCTCCAGAGATTCATCTCCAGAGATTCATGCCTCTACACTGACATTCCCGTGTACTCCTGCAGTCCCTCTTTGCTCCTCTGCTAGATTTCCCTGACTTGGAAGCACTAACCCCCACGCAGGATGTAGGAATGTTCCAGATGACTCTGTTTATTATTAATAAGTTTCTATATGTGTGTGAAAGTCCCTGCAGCTCCCTGTGAAATGAACCTCCAGAGGCAGATTTTGTATTTCTTCCCTTGGCTGCCTTTCCCCTTCTCTGCAGAGCACAAAGCAAACAGGGTTCCAGCAGCACGTAGAGGGAGCAAGAGGGATCAGATCAGCATTTGGGACCATTCTTTGCACACCAGAGGTGTTTTCTAAGTGACTGAGCAGTGAGTTGAAAGTGTTACAGGGATTATTTCCTGCCCATCACAGTTATCGTTTATAGCCTAAAGAATAGTTTTCTCACCTCAGTTTTGTTTGGGAGATGAGTGCTGGTTAGGACACCATCCAAGTCGACCCAACACTCACTTTGGTGAGTAAGAGCATTCCACATTTATCAAATGCTTGTTGAAGAACCCTGCAATGTCTTGTAAGTATGAGTCATAGAGTCACAGAATCATGGAATGATTAGGGTTGGAAGGGACCTTAAAGACCATCTAGTTCCAACCCTCTGCCATAGACCTTCCACTACCCCAAGTGCTCCAAGCCCCATCCAACTCTTCCAGGGATGAGACATCAACAGCTTCTCTGGACAACCTGTTCCAGTGCCTCACCACCCTCACTGTGAAGAATTTTCTCCTCATATCCAATTTAAATCTCCCCTCTTTCAGCTTAAAGACATTAACGATTCTCCCCATCTTACAGAGAGGAGACTGTGAAAGCCAGAACACGAGTGGACCAAGTGCAGAGCTGGAACTAGTTCTGAAAACACAACTCCCAGCACTGTGCCTTTTCATGTAGAAAACAGGAGGACAAGAAGGTTTTTAGCTGAATCTTTTTTTTTTTCCCAGGGGAAACAACACCCTTCTCAGGTTACCACCAAAGCTTTTCTTTTTTATTATTTTTTAGCTCAGCCAGGCTGGATGAATTGCCCTCCAGTGCAGGCACCAGCAGTGCCTCTGATGCTGTGCTGTTGGACAGCTTTGATCTACAGCACAGTGGTTACCCACTTTGGTGAAGGAAATGAGTGAAGAGTTTGTAGTTTCCTCCCCCATAAAGAAATTTTCCACAGAAAGAAATTTTTTTAAAGAAATTTTTTGGTGGACACACATCCAGAGAGCCATCATCTGCACACAAGCTCTGCCCCATGTTCCTGACATCCACTTCCACAGCTCCTGTGCTTGACTTGTGCTGCAGATGTAAAATCTTATTTGGGTTTGGATAGGCACGTTTTACACTCATCTGTTGAAAGAGGAGGAGATGGTTAACACAGTAGTTGCCTGGGCAATGTCAAGTGCTTCACACACAGATGTATCCCTTCCTTCCCAAAAATGGCCCATCAAAGTAAATCTGATTGACCTCCTCTCTATTTATCATCACCATCACTTGCTCTGCCTTGTCAGAGACTGATGAGTGTTCCCAGTATTTGCCACCCCCCCAGACCTCAAAGGATCTTATAAGGCCCTGTTGTCTCTTTGGAGAGATACAATCACTGAGCTGTGGGCAATTGGCCAGATTAATTCCTGATTACAGTGAACAATATATGGCCAGTGATTTCTCGAATCCCACAATCGGCTGTTTTAAGCAGCCATAAAATATGATACTGCTCATACAGTGACTAAAATCCATCTACAATACCAGAAGGATTTAGTTCCTTCTCCTAAGGCTGACTCTCCATTCCTCTGACTTCACAGACATTTTCTTCACACTCTTTTGGGTTGAAACACCCCTCCTGGTACCCAGGGGATCCGCATGCAGCATTAAGGATGAAGACTTCCAAGCTCTCCATAAACATGATAGAAATACTCTCCTGATTTTGAAAGCCAGGGTAAATCCAGTTTTTTCTGGCACATTTTTCTGTTCCCTCTTGCTGACTTTGTCACACTTCGTGGGCATGCTTAGATGAGGAATTAATTGATGGAGGCAGGATTGCCTGGGAAAAGCCAAGTGAAAAATGCCTTTCATAGAATATCAAGCTGGATTCAGTATTCAAAATCACGGAAGAAGTGCTGTCACAGGACATACTTGCATGGTAAGCCAAAGGGGAAAAAAAAAGTGATGAGGCTAAACACTTAGTGAACTGGTTTATACAGGCCAGCTCTTTCCAGCCAGAACCTGAAATGTCAATGCTACAGCCACCTCTGCAACCTGTTCTGTGCTGCTGGACCCTAGAGTCCTCAAGGAGTTAAAACTCTAAGATCTCCTTTAATTCCTTCCCCTGGGGGCTGCCTCTAGCAGGTAGACCTGCTCCCAAAGGATTATACCCCATATCTTCCCCCCTGCCCCAAGCAGTGCCCTGACCCATCAGCTCCATGGCACAGGAGACATTATTGCCCTGAACAGCCCATGGTCTTCTCACAAGAGGGACACTCTCTCCCAGATTTTGGCCACCTGAAGCCCCTCTCAGCACCCTGACACTGCCTGCTCCATATCCCCACCCCATCCATCTGGCAGGGTGGCACCCTGCCCACTCACAGGCTTTGTGCCAGCATCCCCAGCTCCTGCTGCCAGCCCATTCACCACGGGGTTATAGCAGGAGTCCCTTTGCTCAGCCACCAAAACCTGCTCCAGCCCAGCTCCAGGGGGTCTGCATTCCCACATCAGACCCATGCCAGGCATGGTGGCTTTCTGAGGTCCCTGTTTCCCTCTCAGCCCCTCTCTCAGCACGAAAGATGCTCACACCGAGGGGGAAACCTAAGTGTGGTTTGCTGGGGAAGCAGCACACTGTGTGGCACCTCCATGGACACCTCCCTCACCAGAGACCTTTCCTATCTTTTTATTCCTCTATGTGTTGGAGAGCAAAACTGCTCTGCAAGCCTGGGTTATTTTTAGAATGCTGCACAGCCAGAGACACCCTTTCACTAGCCAAAGTAAGAGGACACCAAATGGTCCTGACCTTTCTCCAAGGCCCCATGTTGGGCTGGTACATTGAGCAAAGAGGAGGGTGGAAGGAGGGAAGGGAGGAATTTGTGTGTGTTTTCTTGGCCGACTGCCCTTGCCTGGGGCTTGAGTTTATATAAAGAAGATGAGGACACCACACAGGGATGAAGGTTTGTTGGCCATCACAGGGTTTGGGAGCTCAACTGACAAGGTCATGGGCTTGAAAATGCTTTCAAAAACCTCCCCAACAGATCTCTTGCAAATGCTTTTCCTCTTCTCACCCAGGTGCCAACCTGAACACGCATTGTTACTCTACCTAGAGACTGAGATTTTTTACTGTGTTCTTATGATACCCCAGTGCTGCAACAAGAGCTCTAACATGGCTCTGCATGCATTTGAGCCAGCATTTTTTAAAAACCAGCAAAATAGCAAGGAGTTTATCCCTGCTTGCAGATGGGAGCTCTGAAAGTCAGAGAAAAAGCATCACAAATTTCTTCTGCCTTATGCAGATGTCGTATGTCCTTCCCTTTATTTAAATCCAGTCTCATCATGTCAAGGGGCAATGTTTGTTTCACCACTGTTTGAAGTCACAGCTCCTGCAGTTGCACCCTCTGTGACCAGCTCTGGCTGGAGAATGTCCTGGGTGCTGTGTGTGGGGTGGTGGTTCAGCAGCCAGCCCAGCTCTGCCACACCAGCCCCACTCCCTCCCCTTCCTACCCCTCTACAGATAATTGCACAAGTCTGGGAACTGCAGCCTGTGTGATGGATCCAAACCTGAGCTATCCAGGTCATAGAATCAGAGAATATCCTAAGTTGGAAGGGACCAACAAGGATAATTGAGTCCAACTCCTGGCCCTGCAGAGCACACCCCCAACAACCCCACCATGTCCCTGACAGCGTTGTCCAGACACTCCTTAAGCTCTGGCAGCCTTGGTGCTGTGCCCACTGCCCTGGGGAGCCTGGTCAGTGCCCAACCACCCTCTGGGGAAGAATCTTTTTCTAATATCCAACCTAACCCTGCCTGACACAACTTCAGGCCATTCCCTCGTGTCCTGTCACTGGTCACCAGAGAGAAGAGATCAGTGCCTGCCTTTCCACTTCCCCTCGTGAGAAAGCTGTAGACTGTGATGAGGTTGGGTCTGGTCCCTGCTTTTCCAATAGACTTTGGCAACAAACTGCCTCTCCCTCAGATTCACAGCTGCACAATGTTAAAATGATGCTCCCTGTGCACAGAGCAGGGCCCTGCAGTGGTCGCTGCTACAAAAACACAAGAAAAGGAAACTCTGGCTCCACAAACTTGCAATGTCATTTTAAGACAGGAGCGAGCACATCAGTGCAGGTGGACAGGGTAACGAGACACCTGCTGTGCCTTTTCCCCTGGCTTTATAACCTCTTCACCCATCAACACCCAGCAGTGATCACGGGCGCAGCAAAGGGCTCAGACACAATCCATATTTTGGATAACAAATACCAACAGCCCTCTCTCAGCCCCAACCCTGGCTTGGATGTGAGAGCCATGCCAAGGAAGCCTTTAACGTGCCTGGAGCTGCTGCAGACAATGGGGAGGCTGGATCCCTGGGAGGGCAGCAGGAGGAGAGGAGGAGTTGCCGCTTCACAACCCATCAGTTCTCCAGAGCATAAGGACGCCTTTGTTTGCTGCTCCACCAGCCTCCCTTTACCGAGAGTGGGAGAGGCAGGAGACGGCAGAAACCAGGAATTTTCAAACATTTTCTGAGTCAGATGCAGTGGGAGAGGAGGAGGAAAGCATTCCCACACCCAGCCAGGCTGGAACAAACAGGCTGGAGAGTATGCAGCACTTGGCCTGGCCCAGAGCAGACATCTCGCCTGATAAACACAAGTGCCCGAGCAAATCCTGAGGGATTTGGGGGCTTGCTTGGGTATCTCCCACAAAATCCATGGGGCAGCACCTTGCCTGGAGGCAGCATCACCCACAGCCTCGTGTAATGGGGTATCATGATGGGGGCTGGAATTTTTCCTCCCTCCTGCTGGTCCAGACCCCAAACCACCCTGACCTCAGGGTGCCCCCACATCACGCTACTCCTGCCCCAGCTCCTATGTTGAGGCTGGAGCAGACTGGAAAAGTTTTCCAGTCCCAGGGTCTGCTCCGAAAAGAAATCTCCCCAATAAGTTTACTCAGAGGTTTATCAATTTGAGGATTTTTTTTTCCCCTCTCAAGTTATTTCAGACTGAAGTTTTAAATTAAACCAAGTGTCTCCTCCTCCTCCTTTTCCTCCTGTGCAATTGCTGTATGGGACTGGAATTACCTGAATGTTGGGATTTCATCCAAACTTCAGCAGTGAGATGGTAAAAACGCCATTAATTATTTCTGATTGCTTTTATTTATCAGGTATAAAGGAGCAACGGGAAGCTAAACAGACCTGTGGGCAAGTATGTTCAAAGGGGCTGCTATCATTTAGTGGGTGAAATGATAAGGAGATTTAGCAGGAGGTTGAATTTAAGGTGAAGCTGGCAGAGAGCTCCAGGACTCTTTTCTCAGGTCAGAAGGAAAAGCTGAGGACAACTGATTTTGGCTAAACTCAGCCAAATATTGCAATGACTGTTTTTAACTTGCAATCAGCTTGAAGGCAGCAAAAGCAGTTCCAAACCTGAAGGAAAGGATCGCGTGCCTGAAATCTTGCCTGATTTTTCCAACTGTATCATTTAGTCTAATAAAAGACAATAACTCCTCCTCCCAACCTTGCCTTGCTCAGAGCCTGAAAACACCAGAGCTTCAACAATGCTCCTGTAACAAAGGGAATGAGTCATTCATCAGAGCATGGATTTGGAAAAAAAATCTGCATATTCATTTATTCTGGTATTTAGCTAAAAAGATCAGGTTTACCTGTACAAAATTATATTAAAAAAATATTTTAAAAATTAACAAAAACCTAAAAACCCAACCCATGACATCTTGAAATTCAAAGTCTGGGTGCAAAAGGCTAAAAGATATTTTTGGGCATGAATAACATGATTTTTCAGCCATAAGCAGAATAGTGGGAACAAAGGACTTGTCGGAGGATTATAGCTAGAGCAAACTCTGGGGAAATCATTTCACAAGACAGATTAATGTAGGGACACCCAAATGTCAGGAAATGGCACCCAAAAACTGTCAATACCCAGATTTCCTGAGCACACTGGGCAATGAGGAACCTGCTGCAACTTCATACCACAAATACAGATTGTCTGCATACAAAAAAAGAGAAAGCCACGTGGCTTGAGACATTTTCTGGAGTGACAGAGACGTGGTGACCACAAGGTGGGCACATTGTCAGCTGCAGGAATTTAAGAACACTCCCAAACCCTTTTTAAAAATGGTTTTAATAGGTATGGCCTCTAGTCTGCAAGGCAAGCAGAACCTTTGGCTCAAAGACATTTGCCTGGATATTTGTAAAGCTTTCTTTTAAAACGGGATCTGTGCTGGTTTGTACCTCTAAGCTCTGGGGGATGATCCCAGGACCAGCACAGCCTGGAATTGCAGTGGTGCAGAAAGTCCCTCCTCCAAGCTGAGGCTGCTGCTGTCTGAACAAGGTGTCTTTGCCCCAGCACCTGAAGAATAGTGGGGTTTTTGGTAGCTTCAGTGAATCTTAATTGCACCCATCCAAAAGTAGTGACCTCAGCTCTGGTAACCATAAAACACTGCTCGCTGCTTGGGCTTAATGGTGTGTGGCCTGCCAAGGAGTCCTTTTTCTCCCTTTCAGAGACAATCTGTGGGAATTTATTGGCTTTTTAAAGCTGTCTGATCTTTCACTGAAGGAAACTAATGGAATATCAATGACAGCAGGTATTTGTCACGAGTATCATTTATGGAGGAAATACGGGTCTGGCTCAGGAGGGCTCTCCTGGTTAACTGATTCCACACGCAGGTCCAGGCAGCAGCTGGGATCAAACCCAGGCTTCTCTGAGGCTGCAGGCTTATCAGCCACTACCAAACACAGAAAAGCAAAGAGCATTCCTAATTCAGTTAACTAATTCAATTTAAAACCCTGATGAGGACAAGGCAGCTTGAATTTTCATGGGAGGTTGAATTTAGGACAACACCTTCGCAGCTGGAAAGAAGAGTCTTTGGTTGGTTTTAAGCACCTCTTCAAAATAGCTGGTAAAAAAAAAATAATTTTAAAAAGATGAAAACATTCCATTTCCTATTTTTTATTGGCATCTCCGTTTTTTTCAGCTCTGACTTTTCCCTGAACTACACCCTATTTGGTGAAAGGTTTGCTCTTTCTTCATCTCTTTTTCTGACAGGTAAAGAGTTACCTAAAAGGAAAGGCTGTCTCAAAAGTGCTGTGATAGATGTGAGACTTCAGCTTTTAAAAGAAAAAAAAGGTTTATACACACAGTATATGTTTATAGGGTCATCTAACCCCTGTGAAGGACCTGAGCCTGCAGTGCCAAGGTCTCACCCCACAGGGCAGCTTCAGTGGTCAGGTGCCCAATGCTGAGACGTGAAAACATCCAACAATCAAACTTTGGGCTTTGGGACACAAATCTGTTTTCAGGTTTTCTCACCAGCCTTAAATCCATCTTGGGTTCTCAAGAACCTGCTAAGGACTGTGCCCAGTGATGAGTCCTTATGCAACATGGTGGAAAAACTGCTCTTAAAAACATGAAATGTGCCAGAAAGGAATAAACAACACGGCTCATTCCTCAAATTTTTTTGGAGCTGGGTTTGAATAATAGAGGGGATGGTGGCAAAGGAAAAAAAAGGCCACTTTTGTACTCAAAGACTGCAGAAATGTTCAAGTACCAGAAGCTTCGTGATAAATCAGTGCAAAACATGGTGATTTGCTGCAGGGTTTGAATTTCAGCTACTGCAAACTTCTCTCAGGGGAGAAGCGAAAGGGAAAGCGCAGGTCCTTAGTCTGAAAACAGTGAATAAATTAAGCCCGGGATCCTTTAACCCCAGGAGCGTGTCAGGAGAAGCCTCCATAGGAAGGCAGCGGGAATTTCCCGCAGAGTTTTGACAGAGCAATTAACAGCGGGGCTTGATCGGGCAGGGAATGGGAGCAGGAGGGAGCGTAGCCGGGGGAAGAGGGGGATGTTATTTGTTGGCTCATGTGCCACTGAGCTACAAAAGCTTCCAGTGTTTATCTTCCCTCAGACCTCACTCAACCCATGGTTCTCTGTCCCCCGAATTCAACCCCCAGGTTGGTGCATCGCTGCCACCGCATCACATCCACAGGGAACTGCTCCTGCCTTGCTCAGGGAGCTCCCAGGAAACGGGGCTGGGATGGGAGCAGGGATGGCCCAACACCAACCATCACTTTAGTTCCTCTGTTCCTTCACAGGCTCTCAGAAATTAGCCAGAGACCCAAATTATGGTGAAAAGAGAGTTCAAAATGTAACTTTTTTTTCTGGAGTCAGATGCTGAGACTGTGTTCCGTGGATTTTATGGAGTGATCCCTAAATCTGAGTCCGGCAGTGCTGTGGGGTCACATCTGAGCTGTCTCTAGGTCTGTCTGCAGGACGTGCTGGCAGTTCCTGGAACAGAGAGCAAGAGAGAGGGAGGGGGAGAGGGAGCAGGGGGGAGACGTGCTGCAGTTACTTGCACACCAGAACATCACATGAACATGTTTAGTATTTTTCCAGAGGAAAATATCATCCAAGAGACATAATTATATCTTAGGTTCCCCTTTTCATTTTCTTTTTAAACAGGGCTTTTAAAGCAGTTGTTTTGCTTCATTCTTCTCCTTTTTCTATTTTTGAATTACAGCGTTTGCAGAAACAAGAGGAGGAGGACAGTTAACACAAGAGAGAAGCCACGGGTGCTTTTCAAAGGAGAGAGATGCTGCTGTTCCTTGTCATTCCTGGAAGTGTTCAAAGCCAAGCTGGATGAGGGGCTAAGCAATCTGGTCTGGTGGAAGGTGTCCCTGCCCGTGGCAGAGGGGTTGGAATGATATGATTTTAAGGTTCCTTTCAACCCAAACTGCTCTAGGACTCTGCAATTCAAAAGCAGCTAAATTTAGCCCTCGTTCTGCAAGCTGACTCCCCCATGGTAACTCACAATGGGATTCTTCCTTGATGTTCTCTCAAAGAACAACACCTCGGGAAGTAAGAACCTCTATGCATTCCCACCACCCAACACATCCAGAGCCCAAATTTCCCTGGGAACTTCCACAAGAAGTTGGTTGAAGCAACTCAGATGAGTTGGATATTTTGTAAACCTCCATCCTGACAGGTTAGATGTTCACTCACAGTCACCACTGGTGATGCTCACCCTCTTCCCAATCCTCACTCGGAATGATTTTGTGCTGCTCCACTGGCTCAGGGCCACAGCTGGAACACAGCACGTTTACACAAACAGAATTGCCCAAAGGCATGTAAGATAGCACAGCCACTCCTTCCAGGCTGTCACCACAGTAACAGGGGGCTTCCCAAAAATAATCAACAATAAGATTCTGAGCCACTCCTTTGTCATATTGTAATTAGCAGCTACTCAATATTTTGGCTGAGAAATTAAATAGCCGGCGGGCTTTGGCAGGGGGTGTTTCAGGGGGGAGCCTCACATGATGCACCTTATCCTGTGGGGATCTGTGACATGTGGAGGAGGGTTTCCCTTCCCAACATCAGGATGCTTTCTGTCCTGAAGCATGAGATCTGCTGACAGCAGAGAACCATGAAAGCTATTATGGGTCATAAAGTCATTGAGGTATTGCTGTTTGAGATCCCAGCTCTAGTCCTTGCCTCCCATGGCACAGGCACCTTCCAAGCAGAAATTTCTCCAGGCATGAAGTGGGTGGTGTTCTCAGCAGTGTTTTTACTGTTCATCTGACAGTGTTAACCTATTCAGTGAGGATGTGCACCCATCTACCAATCCTAGGGGGATGTCATTGACTGAAATTAGCTTTGCACTTCAGGATTTGTCAAATTGCAATTTTACTAAATGCTCTAGTGGTGGCAAAGTGACAGTCACCACACAGCTAATGCCATGACCCATTGGCTTCAATGCAGTGTGAACAGACCCCTTGGTCCCTTCATCTCCTCAGGATTTGCATTTACCAAGATACATGTCATAACTATTTTTATTTTATTTTTGTTAGCAGGACACTTCTTTTTTCCATTTTCTGAGAATGTCAAGCTGTGCCTGGATAATGTTTTCAGAATTTCTCCCATATTTGCAAGGCTTGGAAGCCCTTTTTTTATGTCTGCACTTATTTACCTCACCAAGCATCAGAAGCAGCACCAAGTTTATGGGTGGGGAACACAAGGAGCAGATATTTCAGGTCTCACAATAAAATCAGGTGAGACAGCCCAAATAAGTGGCAGGGCTGCAGCAAGGACAGGGAGAATGGTCTTCTCATGCTCTTCTGTAGAGGAGAAAAAGCCCAGTGAGTGCAGTGGTTTGGGGTCCAGACCTAGTTGGACTGAGGGCTAAAAGGGCAAGATGCCAGTTGGTCCATAAAATATTTAGTAGAAAGATCTCCTGGTCCTTCCTGTACAGACACCTGTGCCATCACACAGGATGGTGCTCAGAGCTTGGGGAAACCATCAGAAAAAAAAAATCCCACTGATCTCAACTCCTAAGTTATTTAGTCCTATCCCTAAAGCAATGTGTCAGTGTCAAGCACTGTGAATTGCTGGAAGATCCCAGCCCAGATGCCCAGCAAAGAGATGCTGTTTTCTTGTGTGATGACAGCCATTCTCAGAGTGGCACCACTGGGATGTGACACCACTGAAGCACACCTGGCTGATGAGCATTTGTGACGAATTAAACCCCCTCTGCCCTCTTGTTTTCTCTGCAAATGTCCCATTAGGATCTAAGCAACAGTCACAGTCAGGAATGCAAAGACAATTATGCACTGGAATTTAAACAAACCATTCATTACCAAGATACTCTGGCAGATGATGGCTCCAACAATGCTTATTACAAGAACCTTCATCAAGTTATCTGCTCTTTCATGTAAGCAGAGGTAACGATCTTCACTGAGATGAGAAAAATAATTAAAAACCATATAATAAGATGTTTTATTAATGACATGCACATCTCCATTGCTCTAAGAAAATTGGGCAATCTGTTCCTACACCACAGCTCTCCATCAAGGGTTTATATTTACCATCACTTTAATAATGACTTGCTACAGTGCTGTCTCATTTCCTTGGGTTGGTTTGAAGGAGGAGGGGACAAAGGAAGGATTTATTTATTAATGGCACACATTGAGGACCAGTTCTGTAGCACAAACTGGGGTAAAAGAGGAATAGAAAAACGTCTAACGAAGAGGGTTCCTGCTTAACTCATGGGTGTGTTTTGAAAGAAGGGCTTCAGCAATGCAATAACAAAGTGCACAGTACTTGAAAAAATCATCTTTGGGAAAAATATTGCCTCAAAAAAAAACCCCCCATCTTGGTTTCCCTCCACAAATCTAGGTCCGATCCCAGCTGAGCTGATGAGAAACATTTTCAGTGGGAGCAGGAGCAGATCCACAGGGAATTAGCAAGGTTTGGTGAACCCGAGTTCAGTGGTGGGAATGCAGAGCACAGCCCTGAGACGTGAAACTTTCCTTCAGTGCCCTTCATAGAAAGCATGAGGTTGATGTGTCTGAAAATTGAGGTCCTGTCTTGATCTCTGACCAAACCCTCAACAAGACAAGCTTTTCCAGCCTGTTGTGTCAGTGGTGCTGCCTCGAGGAGTGCACACAGGAGCATCCTCTCCTCCTGCCCTCAGGCTGGCACCCACGGTGGAGCCAACGAGGACATGACTCACCAAGGTGCTGAGCACCTTCCCTCCTCCCACAGAACCCTAATTTTCTTAATCACCACAGATTAAAGCGTGTCTAATTAAGGACAGGCGTTACATCCGACGGGGATTCGGGTTCTGTTCTGTTCACACACTCTCTGGCTGGGCAAGCCCAGTGTCCCTCACCTCATTTCAGGCTTTCAAACGGAAATGTTTTCTTCCTTTCCCAACAGAAGTTCAAAGCGTGCATTTCACCAAAAGGAAGAGGGTACAGAAGAATGCATTGAAAATATTTTAGATCCCGAAAATACTTTAGAGGAAACTTTTTCTCTGTCATAGGTATTTACATGCATGGGCTGAGTTCCAGCAGGGGTTCAGAAGCTCATGAGTGGGATGAAGAAAGACTAAAACATTATTATGAGGGATACAAAAGGAAGCTCACTTGTCACAGGCTCCAGCATGACCACGGCTCAGCATGGAGATCAGAGCCGACCAGGAGCCTTCTCTGTAAAGACTGCATTGCTCTGCTAACCTGATCTTTACTGCAGGCACAGCCTCAAGTGGTGTGGCACTGAAATCAGTCCTGCCTCTTCCACAATATTGCTGCATGGCCTTGAGTGAGTCACTTACCTCTCTCAGATGCACACTGTAAAGCTAGGGAGGCATGGATGCTCCCTTTCTGCCATTGTTTGGCTGGTGGGATTGTCAGGGCTGTATGGTGGCATCCATCTGCTACGAGGTGTGGACACATTTCTGAGATTGGAATAAATACTAATAGCAATATTTGGCTTCTCTAAGGTACTTAGCACAAGCAGATCTTGAAGTGCTTTGTAAAAGGTGTTAAATTTCATTATTCTTGGCTGGTAAATGGGGCCCTAACCTGGCAGGAGTGTTTAGAGACTACTATAGAGCCTTTCATTCATGTTGTCTTTGAAATTCAGTCAGCAACTGAATTGCCTCACAGGATCATCCAGGGCTGAGGGCCACCAGTAGTTCCTGACTCCCATTCATCAGTGCACATTCACAGAAGTCTCCCTGACCTCCAGGACAGCCATGTGCCTGCTCAGTTTACAAACAGGCTTCAGAAGGCATTTGCTGGGCTGGCTCACTGGAGAAGCTCAAGTTTCACTTCCCAAAATGATGAAGCACTAGTTTAACACTAGTTTAGTTGGATGGTGCCATGAAGTTTTTTAACCTTGCCAAGGTTTCACTGTGAGAAAAGACAAAATAATTGAAGATTAGTGTGAACAGGGCTTTTATTTTCTGTATTGAAACATGAACAATTCCAACAGAAGAAGCACTTGCCTAACTCTTAGGTGAACCAGGGAGTGTGCAGCACAGTGAGCATCATATCTGCCCACCCTGACACTGTCATAGTGTGGCCAACACGTCATTGAAGACCTGCAAAGGGTCTCCTGTTGTAATAGGTCACAACACGATGTGCCAAGGGCTTCCCATGGGTCTCACGGCTCCCTTCCAGCACAGGTTGGGTTTGTGGGAGGCAGAGCAACCAGCAGTGTCAGCCTTCCAGTTCAAGAAGAGCCTGCTACAAGGTCAGGCTGGGAAACAGGGTGCTGTGAGCACCATCTGTGCTGCCAACGCAGCGACGCCGAGGGAGGGAGAAGTGGTCTATCAGCTGGGAAGTGCACAAGCCCAAGGCCAAAAGGAGGGATATCTACCCAAGAAGATGCAGGAACTCTCTCCCCCAGGAGACCCTGTGGGCTCACAGCCCCCAAGAGCTGGAGATGTGGACAATGCAGACACCCAGTGCCAGCACTGCCCTGAGCTGTGCACAGGAAACCACACACAGGTGGCCACGGTGGCAGTGGGGACATTCACACCTCCCCAAAGCCCATCATCCCACCTGTGCTACGAAGAGTCTCCAGATGTGTGGGTGCCTCATTGGGATGCCAGGCAATGCCCAAACCACATCCTTTTAAAGCAGAGAAGGGAACAGCAGGGAGTACACATCTGCATGTGACCTGGGTGACACGAGTCTGCAGGCACAAATTACACACTTTACAAGTGACATTTGCTGTCATGGAGGGATGTTAGAGTGAGGCTGTTTAAAATTCAACTAAACTCAGACCAGAAAGAGGATAGCACATGGTTTTCTTTTCTTTTTCACTCCCCAGAGTAATGCTGTGATGTTTCTAGCAAGGAAGTCCCTCTCCTGCTCCCAGATTTGGCAGTGGGCTTTGCCCCAGGGGTGGGATTCAGTGAGTAGTGGTACTTCAGCACTCTTTTCTGAGGTGTAGTTCAGGTCTTTCTCTTGTTTCCAGCATCAAGGGACTTCTTTATCACTCATTCTTGAATCCTACTGACATCAAGTATCCTAGATGCCTATGTCTCCCATGGGATATGAGGCCAAGATCATGGCCAATGAGGTTAGTCATGGTGTCTGAACTCCTCCTGAAGAGATCACCTGCTAGCCACACAATTATCTTCAGCCTCCCCTCTTCTGAACTCTTCTATCCCCTGTTCCAAAATCTGAGATCAAAGAACACATTCTGAAGAAAGTAGTCATTCAAGAAAGGCATCTATTCAAGCAGTTGTCAAAATGCAGAATTGCTTCCACCAAGAGAGGAATCAAGATCACTGCAGTGCAGTGCAGTCCTGTCCGCTGAGAAAGTCCTTTTTCTTTCCTCTAGAAATGATAAAAAAGAGCTGAACGCTGTTTCTGAATTCACAGCTCCAATCCATTTTCCAAATAACTCAAGATATGAAAGCCAAATGAATTATTGCTCTCCTCTCCATTTTCTCAGCAAATCCTAACAGCATTTCTGTGACTAAGCTGGATATTCTCTGTCCAGTTTTCTGGTCTTTCTGACTCTCTTTGTACATGCACACTTTGATACATGGTTAAACCCTCCCATTCACGAGTGGCTTGCACACAGCTTTGCTGTGATTTGTTGTAGATGGCTGTACCACGATGATGTTATTAAGTCAGTTATCTCATAACACAGAATTACTTAATAATTTGCTCCATTTGTCCTCATTGACGGAAACAATGTGCTCAACCATATGTTATCTCAGTTCTTAAGAACTTCAAGCAATCCGTCAAGGCCTTGAGCAGCTCCAGCTCTTTATTTTATCAATGGGAAGATCAGAATATGTGACTCACTGCAGAGCTGAAGGATCCTTCAATCTGCTGAAGAGAAGCAGGACATAAACTGAGCCAGGCAAATTCAGATGAGACAATTACCAGTCACAGGGAAAATATGTCAAAGGAATTGGTGGACTATCTATCTCCTAAAGATGCAATTCTTCTGATTAATGTCTGCATCTAGAGGGAAAAGCCAACACTGACTCCTAGCTTGCTGTGCCCCTCTTAGGCCCTGTAGAGATCTAGTCTGTGTGGTCAGGAGAACCAAAGGGTTATTCCTGTCTTCCCAGAGGACACATTTAAAATTGGGCAGATGAATCATGCCCTTGGAGTGCACATTTCCTACCACCTATGGTAAAGGAAGCTGGGAGTGGCCACGTTAGATATAACTACATTATAAATGTCTAGTCAGGAGAGATGAACTCCACTTCTAGTGCTCAGCTCAGTTTCCAAACTGAGTGCCTAGTGCCCTTTGGATGTGTTGGATATCTGCACACATATCTGCTGGCAGACATGATAAAAGACCTATGGAGACCTTAATCTCTCTGAAATTTGATGTCATCCAGACTTGGGCATGTCTGCCACTACAGCTGCCATAGGTATTCATGGTATATATGGTATATATGCTGTCTGGAACAGGCTGGAGCATCTCACAAATTAAAATATGCCAATGCTCAGAGAACTGAGTCCTTTCTAATGCAGCCACAAGAGTTGTTCTTCTGGCCAAACGAATCATTCCCTGGGGTCCATTGACTGGATTGACTAGACCTCCACTGACTGTTACTCAGTCACTCAGTGCTCACGTGGACACCATTCTGCAGACACTGGAATTTAGCTGTCTCCATCTCTGAGCTGATCTCACTCTTCCCGTCATCCAGGGAGCTCAACTCTGCTGACAACACATCACAATCTCACACCTCTTGAGGGTCTTGGGTGTATCTTGCCCAGCTTTCAGCAGCTGCTCCGAGAGAGACGGAGCCTGTAGACCTGCATCATTTCCTGACAGATTTGTGTGGATGCCTCAGATTCCCACAGCATCTCACAAAAAAACCCTACACCTCCATTTAGACAAATGAACAGTGCTCTGTATGTTTTCCAGAAACAGATGCCTTTCTCAAGAACGCATTGCTGGACACACTGCATAAATATGGGGGTGGATTTTTGTGGCATATGTACACAAGTACTCAGACTCAAAGAGTTTGTTTGTGGCCATCAAGTTTTTAAACACTCCTTACCTATCGTCCAGGATATTTACTTTGCTCAGTTCATTGGTGTAGGCAAGACACTTTTCCTGTGCCTTATCAGAGGATCTCAAAGAGTAAATGATTTATATGAATTGCCAATGTTTATTCTATCAATGGCAACACTCCGTGAAGTTAAAATATAGTCAAACGCGATGCACTGGGACAGAAAACCACATGCTGCATTTCATGCGTGGCTATAAACAAGCTCAGCTTATCAGAAAAACAGGTTCAAATGTGTCAGGGGCCAGAGGAAGCTCTTGGTTACACAGTGTTGAGCCCACAGCCAGTGTGACTATTGGCCTCTTTTCAGAGGAGCGAGTTGTAATCCATGTTGGCATGTGTGAAATAAGGAATTGGCGGCACTCATTAAGAAAGAAAAGAAATGAAAAACCATGAAAGGGAAAGTAGCTTTACTAGTAGTTCCAGTGTTGAATCACTGGCATTCAGGGCTGTGGCCAGGTTACGGCGAGAAGGCATCTAATTTGGGTGCCCAACACTGACAGGTCCTGCTAGAGAAAAATGCCAACCCTCTTCCCTGGGAAGCAGAGTAGGAGGAGGGTTAGAGCTCTGATGCTGCAAGGAATTCCTTTTCTCCATCGTCCCCAGGAAAAACATCACCTTTTCAAGCTCCCCGCTCCACTCTGGACAGATCCCAGCACTCTGTTCCCAGCCTCACAGGCTGTCTTCAGCCCTATACAGAGAGGCTCCTCTTAGGATGTTCAACCTCTCCTTTCCCAGCAGAGAGGGAAACTGGTTGTTTGGAAACCAATGGCGATATTCTCAGAGACTGCAGGGAAAGCACAAGAGGCCTTCAGCATTTTCACCATCTGCCTGTGTCCGAGCCCTTACTGGTACAGACTGGGAGTAAACTCTGGCCTCTCCCACAAGCAGTGCTTTCCCTATAAAAATAGGAGTTTCCAACAGAACGAGTTTTCCCTAATCGTTCCTGGCAGGCGTTTCACCATCAGGTCTCTGTGGGCAAACCTGCTACTGGTCCCTCCACTAAAACCACAGCAAACGAGGTCTGGAGAACAAAACTTGAGATGACAGGGAGAGCCTTAAATAAAAAGGAAGGAAGGAAGAACAAAACCCACAGCAGGCGCATAATTAAGTGAACAAAAAGGCTTGTCCACGCTACCAACATCCGGGTGACAAATCTGCCCGTCTGGGAGGCCAGAGCAGAGAAAGTGGCTCAGCAAACCAACCAGGGGCTGGAATTCAGCACCATACAGTGACTCACTGGGGCCAGGACTTGAAGTTGATGTGGCTGGGAGTGTGGTTGGGAGGTTTCTGTTGCCTGGCTGGTCCAGCACTAGAGGGTAACAGTGAGTCAGTCGGGCTGCTGGGCCACATGGCTGGGACAGGTCTTGCAGGTGGAGATGGACAGGTTGGAAGTGGTGATCCCAGGGAGATCAGAGCAGGCAAGACGGGCACTTTTGAGGCTGGGCTGCACCAAGGAGAGAGCAGTGGATGTGCTGGGAGGGTGTCCCTGTGCACCGGTGGGAGAAGAAAAGAGGTGACATGAGAAATGGGTAGCTGAGCACTGAGGGAGGGCAGGGATGTGGGGTGGAAGACCAGGGAAGGGGATGAGGATCCTGCTGGGAGGTGTTTCTGCCCCACACAGGATGATTTCGAGCAAAGAGCCAATTCACTGCTCTGCTTCTGTGTGCAGAGCAGGAGGTGCAGCCCCCGAACTCCACAGTACTCTCAAAGCCCAGATTGCTCATCTTTAGCAGCTAAACTGCATGATTTTGAACAACAGAAGCCAAGCATAAGCTGTAAACCCACAGCTTGCTGCTGCTTCAGTTCAGGATCTCATCTTCTGGACATGGATAAGCTGCCCATGATGGTAGGAGCCAGACCTGTGCCTGTGTCAGTTGGCACTGAGCCTGAGATCTCATGTGTATGCAGAGCACAGAGCAGAGCAGCACTTCTTAAACAGTGTTTTTACTCCCAGAGGGGCTGTGCCCAGCCACACATCACTTGGTAAAGTTGTAGTGAATCATTTTTCCCTTAAAACTCCAATATTTTTTTAATCTTTAATCAAAATCGTAAAGCCTAAGAGCAGGTTCTCTAGCAATTGAAGTTGGGTATCTAGTGGTTAGAAAGGAACAGCAGTCAGGACTCCTGGGTCCCATTTTCAAATTTCCCACTGACTCTTTGAGTGACCTTGAAGAAGTCAATTAATTTCTGTGTCATTTTCCAGACAGGTAAAAATGAGGGAATAATTCTTCCTTAGTGCGCTGGGGGATTGTGAGTCTTAATTGTTTGCAGGGCACTTTTCTCTTCCCAGATGAGAAGTAAAGGACTTTTACTACAGCATGGCTGGAGTAATGCTGAAGCTTGGCACGGAAAGCCATGAACACCTCAGGCCTGAGGCTGCAGTGCTCAGAGGGCACATCTGTCTTTGCTGCAAGGTGGCAGAACCGCTTGACCCTGCACCCCATGCCCTGTACATATGGATAGAAACCTTCCAGCTCTTCACCTCAGGGTCCAGCTCTCCCCACCAGCTGCCCCAAGGCAGCCCTGTCCCAGCCTTTCATCAGCTCTGGAGGCTGAAGTCTCCTTGCAGCCACATTATGGAGAGAGCTGCCTCCATCCAGAGCTACTCACACATGTCCATCTCGCATCCCTCAGGCTCCCAGCCTTGGCACATTGGCTGATCCTCACCAGTAATGTGCTGATACCTCACTAACAGGGATGCATCACCAGCCAGCAGCCTCTCAGCATCCAGCCACAGCTATGAAGTCCCATCTGGGCTATCAGCTGCTTCAAAAAATCCTTTAGGGACTTAGCTTTGTTCTAAGAGCAAACATTGTCACATCTAGAACAAGGTGATCCTTTTTCTGGGGTGCTCTGTTGAGGTGGAGCTGTGTCAGGCCACACCAGCCTGGGGTGTAAAACACTCCTGTAGGGAAGGACCTCTGAGTTTATTAATGTGCAAGTTTATTTTTGCCTTGAAGGGAAGCTTGTTACTGCCCTGTCTGCAGAGCTGATCACTGCACAGGTTTCCTTGGGCAGAAGAGAGGATGTGGAGCTGCCACCTGGGAGCCCCATCCAAATTAACCTACTTAGCAGGCTGCTCTCCTGTCTGCTCTAGCAGAGTGGTTGTTTGTTTGCTTTAGGCCATTTCTGTGCAAGCAGTAACCAGAGATGAGCAAAATTCAGAAAATTTCTTCTCCCATGGGAAATTTCAGCCTTTCAGAGGTCAGTCTGCATCCCAAATCAGGCCAGTTCAGCAAAATGAAATTCTGGTTGAACTCACTTGAAGCAGTCGGATTCTCCCTGGTGAAAAAGTGGAATCTGGAGAAAGAAGAGGGGGAGGGAAATGGGGGAGATTTACTTACAGGAAACTTCCTTTTATGAGAAATTGTATTTTTCACTCGTTCCAGTCCCAAAGTGCTCAAGAACTAATGCCAGGAATTCCCTCATCTATTTATACTCAGTTTTGCTGTCTGGGTCTTATTGTACCTGGCATTTGCTGTGACATATGACTGTGTTGCAGATAATACCAGGAACATTTACCTTGTGGAATTATCATGGAGGGAAGGTTTCCAAGGGGCCCTTTGTCAACCTGCTGCCACTGACCTGCAGGGACCATCTGGGTCCTCCAGCCCTGCCAGCAAGGGTCCAAAGCCCCATGGCTTTTTGAACACTGCAGCTGCAACAATGTGGGCGTATTTTTGGGAGAATAAATGCTCTTTCTGGTGAAAAAAAAAAAAAAGCAGCAACACTGTGAATTTCTGTGAGTTTTGCCAAGTGAATTCATTTAGAATTAAAAAACATAAGTTGCTTGAGATGGATTTCACTATGAAATGTCTCTTTGTTCAGAGATTTCCTTTCATTCTGTTTTTCTTCTTAGCATGAAAAACGCTTAAAAGCAAACTGAAATGTTTTCTCTGGGATGGAGTGAAACTTTTTTATTAGATCAGGAACAATATAGACATGTGTAATTATCTTTCAGTATCACCAGCAAACCAAAACATCTCTTACTCACCTCGTTGTAATTGAAAGTGTTGTGTGGGACACCCTGTTAAAACTGAAGCTGTTTGCAATTGGCTTGAAACCAAACAAATAACTCTTAACTGAACCTCTTGTTTTTACACAAGGAGCCATGAAAACATTACCATAATGAAGATCTGTCAGAGCTTACTTTGGGGGACAACTGCCAGGTGATAGTTCTGTATCTGATCTCATGAACACCACAGTAATTACAACCAAAATCAGGTCTGTGGATTGCTGTTTTCTTGGTATTCAGTTAACGTCAATGTGAGACAGACCAGACCCAGGATGAAGTTCAGCTGAGCACATGTAAATGTCTAAATTTGAGTTCCCTTTGCAGTCACAAAAATCTAGTTATGACAGTGCATGGTGTTTAGGGAACAACTCACTGAAATAGTTGTCAAAAACAGTCTGGCTAAACCACACCTTCAAAGTACTTACGTTGCTGCTGCAAAAACAGCCCAGCTCTGATGGAGACACAGAGCATGTGGATGTGCAGGAAGGAATACAGGAGCCTAAATACAGGCATCTCAAGCCCTTTGAGATGCCCTTCTCTGTCTCACCTGGCTTCTAGTTGCCACTCTAGAAGGACACGGCTCTCATACAGTCTCATCTCTTACCTGCCAACCTCAGGTCTCTGCTAACATGAAGCATCCAAAGTAGCACTTGATCACTTCCCTGATGTTGCATGAAGTGAAAATCATTCCCAGAGTCTTCAGATCAGCAGGACTTGGAAATAACACGATCTGGAAGAGCTCCAGCTGGGACTATATTGCCAAAGATGGATCACACAGCTTCAACCTGCAGTGTTCCAGCCCTGCTCAGATTTTTGTGAGGTTGTCCAGATGAGTAAATCAGTTCTTGTTACCTTACATAAGACACATGGCAAGAGGAGGAATTGCTGTGGAGACTGTGTGGTGCTTTCTTGGAAAGTCCCTGCATTAACTTCCAACCTTTTGTCACCTTCTATATAATCACTTCCATGATTTTCCTGTTGACAAGTCACACCTCTTGCTTTGGGGGGGCAGGGCCATAGCAAACTGCTCCCACTCTTTGCAGCAGCAGAGGTTGCTTGCATCACTCTAGGAAGCAGGAGATTTACACCAGTGAGATTGCACAATCGCCCCAGATAAGAGGAATGTAACATGTCAGCAGTGTCCATGTTTTTATCGCTGTAGGAAAGACATATAGGAACACTCAGATCCCTGTGGCATTGATAGGAAAAAATATCCTTCCCCTGCAGTTCTTCTGAACACGAGCAGAGCAGAGTGGGCAGCATCATTTGACCAACAGCCCCTGTGCTACTTATCTGTGATAAGACCAGAGCTGGCACTGCTTTAAATCACACATTTTCCTTTCACTGTCATTTATAATCAATGGAGATATTTTATGTTTATATAGCTTCTTTCATCCTAAGGATCCCACAGTGTGTTATAAGGCATGATCTGGATGCAGCCCTGCTGTTCTGCAGGTGAATTGACTCACGAGGACATCATAGAATCAGAGTGGCTTGGGTTGGAAGGGACCTTGAAGATCATCTAGTGCCCTGTCAAGGGCAGGGACATCTTCCACTGGAACAAGTTGCTCAAAGTTCCATCCAACCTGCCCTTGGAAACTTCCAGGGATGGGGCATCCACAGCTCCTCTGGGGAACCTGTGCCAGGGCCTCACCACTCTCACAGGGAAGAATTTCTTCCCGATATCCCATCTAAACCTGTCCTCTTTCAGTTTAAAGCCATGTCCATATCCATGTCAAAGTCCCTCTCCAGCTCTCTTGTAGCCCCTTTAGGTGCTGGGAAAGCCCATCTAGGCCTTCTGCCCTGGTGGCATTTTGGTCAGTGGTGGTGTCCCAAGAATTAATGGAAAGCACAACTATCCCATTTATATTGTCCTCTTACAAAACATTTCCTCGAGGACAGTTGGAAAGACAGGTATGACCCAGAGCAAGAAACTTGTGAAAGCATGACTTCTGCAAAGGGCCATATGTGCAGATGTTTTAGGGACCAAATTCACATCTTATCTTGGAAAGAGCAAATCCGTCTCCAGTGGTGACTGACTGAAAGAAAAATAGACTGAACAGAGATTTGATTTTAAAATCCTGAGATCCAGTGAAAACTAGGTTGTGAATCTAAGTCTCTCTAATCAAATCTGGACGTCTTAGATATAGATATCTATCTCTGAGCTGATTTGCTAGACTCCATTAGAGTTGAAGACCATCAAGGGGTTTCAGGGCATAACCCAATAGGGCATGTCTTGCAAATGTTTACTTTAGGAAAGACTACATTGCTGAGCTGTAAAGGGAATCCAGGATGACAATGCAGAAATGTCCACATTGCAGGTGTCTGAGGTTAAGAGAGATGAATCTTACCTTGTAACAGCACCTGTGAGCCCAAACCAGAGCAGAAGATCTAATGGAAAACAAGAGTCCTTCTTTCATCTTGGCCAACACCTGTTTTCTCTGTCCTACACCTTTCAGAGAAATGGTGGCAAACAGCACTGGGCTCTTTGTCGCTTTGGATCCAGGTGACAAGGCAGTGAAACAGGCCTTGCCAGAAAATCCTCTAGAAGTAACCAAAAGGTTGCTCAGTTTAATTACCAAGGCCAGAACTGGGTATAAGAATCAGCAAGGGCAGAACCAAGGATTCACACCCAGAAATAACAACCTTGATATTTAGTCCACTGAAATAAACAGAGTGGGCTGGATATGGGATGAGAAATAGTAACCTTTAAAACACAACCCATTTTAATGTTTCTTTGGAGATTATAATGAGAATTGTGGAATTACAAGACCAGATGAAAGTTACCTATTTAGCAAATTAAAGAGAGGTTTCAAGGCTTTCACAGAGCTTCATCCAGCTTCAAAACACAGTGGACCAAAACTGAGCATCACCCAGACTAACCACAATCCTGGTCAGAAGAGCAGATCTAAGAATACTTTCTCTGAGCACCTGAGTCACAGTTGATGGGAATCTTTCCACTGACTTCTCTAGGTTTTGGACACATATGGTGCTTTTTCCACTCAGACACAGACAATCCTAGATCTCTGCCCACAGCTGCTAATAGAGGCAGTGTTTGCCTGTCTGCATTCCAGAGCTAATGCACATTCCAGCCAGCGTGGAGGACTTTGCCTCACCTCCAATGCACAAGGTCACTTCACCTTTGATCCTGTGCATTGGTGTAAGTCTATCCGAGGAGGGCTGTGCAATGACTCAGCACTCACTGCTGCCCTATTCCTCCCTTTAAGCGGATTTTTTGCTCCAGTGAAGCTGTTCTCAGAGTGGCTGGAGCTCACATGCCTGATCTTGAAGCTGGCGAGAGCACAATTATGCAGCAGGTGTAGAGCCAGCTAATGCCAGCTCGGTGTGCGTCAGGCAGCATGATGTGTCAAACCAGTGCTGGCGTTGCCACGGGAATAACAACACAGGGAAAGAGCATCAGGCAACAACAACCTGTCACGTGTCAGCAGAGCATCCACCTTCGCCTGCCTCACGTCGGTGGGAGAAGGAGACCATGATTTGGGAACACTGAGGACGTTTGGCAGAAGTTTGATGAGTCCTATTTGTGTTGGTAAACACCAGGAGAAACTGATGCTCCTGGGCTAATGAGATGTGTATCAGAAATTTAAGATGGTCAAAAGCCACAAGGTAAGTAGCCAATGGAATGACATATTGAAGGGAGGGCTTAGGAAGCAGGACGTAGACCAGATATGTGAACTGCTTATTAGCTTCCCAGTGCCCCTTGTGGGAAGGAGTCTGCCCATCTGTTTTAGAATCACAGAATGGTTTGTGTTGGAAGTGACCCTAAAGGACATCTAATTCTGACCCCTCTGCAGAGACACCTTCCACTAGACCAGATTGCTCAAAGCCCCATCCAATGTGGCCTTGAACACTTCCAGGAACGGGGCAGCCACAGCTTCTCTGGGCAACCTGTTCTTGTGCCTCACACCCTGAAGAATTTCTTACTAAAATCTTATTTAAATTGCTTTAGTTTAAAACATGCATGGGGCAACATGCAACTCAACAGCCTTAGCTGGGCCACAATAAAGACTTTAGGTAGGGAGCTTGCCTGGAGTCCTGCTTCATTTTCCTTCGTATCACTGGCACCCCACAATCGCCACCACTAGTAAAGTCCCATCGATCACTGGCCAACATACCACCACATCATACAGCTCAATTCAAACCCTTTTAGGAGGACATGGCTCTGCAGACACCACAAGTACCCCCAAAACACTTGCTGCACTGGTTGTCCCTGAATTTCAGCCATCATTGATGTACACTAATTAGTACTGCTGGGGATCCTTGAGAAAAGCATGGACAGACACTAAGAAACTACTTAATGTCCAAAACCCTAAAACATCTCGGCTTTAGCTAGTTTATGCTGCATCACAATATCCAATTTACAGCACAGGGCACAAAAATAGCTTCCACTGATATCACTTTATTCTAATGGGCTAAATTCAGCCCTGAGGGGCTGTAGAAATTAATGGAGTTTGGCCCAACATGTGGTTAATGAGGATGGTCTATTTCAAGCCCATAAGGTACCACATTTCTGCCACTACAGATTGGCTGGGAATAATTCACCTCTTCAGAGACATTGTATGCACTTCCAGTCCTGGCTATGTTGGCTCTAAATAGAGGCAGCAAAAATAGACATCAAAACCAAAAACATTTCTTTCAGAATCCAAATGCCTCTGGCTCTGATTTTGATCTCTCATGCACTAGAAGCTCGAGTGAGTGGAGAGGTTTATTTCTAATTTGTGCCAGTAAAAATGAAATGGGTCCACTATGTTTTAACACTGCCTCAGAATGCAGAACATTTAAGACAGTATTTAAATACTTAGAAATCCTTAACCTTGATTAAACAAGACTAACCTGTACTTCTGATCCCTTCCTATGGATATCTCTTTGCATCTTTTGATTTCTGTATTCACTAAGGTTTTGATTTCCCTGACCATACAGCCAAATCCACCTCCCCAGAATTCCCTTCTCAAAAAATTCAGAATTCAACTCATCCAGCATCAGATCTCTGGTTCTGCATGATCCTGTTCTCATCTTGTACACTTATGTTCACCTATCTTGATCAATATATGTTTACCTGTAAAGAGAGTACAAGGATAAATAAGGGTGTAAAAGGTGTATAAGGATGTTTTCTTGGAGTCTGCATTGCTGCTCCCTCCTTTTGCATCTTAGTCTTTGCCCCCAGTTTGAACTTGACCTTTATGTCTTTGCTGCTGTTTGTTTTGAAAGAGGGCACAGCCACAGAGCCTCAAAATATACCCTCAGTTCTCGTATCCAAACTCTTCATCTTGTCTTGTTATTTCCCACAAACACTCTGAAAAAAGCAGAAAGCTCCAGAAAGTACTAAACTGCAATTCAAGTGGTGCCAGATCTTCCAAAAAGTCTTGTCAGTTTTAATGTGGATGATTTGTGTAACAGATCTCCCATCCTCTGTATTCCTCTTACAACTTACCCTGGTTATTCTTGGCTGAAAGAGTAACTGAGGAAGGATCTCCCGTGAATATCTGTGTCAGCTTCCTCTTCGGACTAAAGTGTAACAGGGGGCATTTTATGGTCCAGAGGCCAATTGCCACAGCCTGGCTGTGTCCATGATAGCAAAGTCCTTCACCCTCCAGAAAAGGGTGACTTCACCCAAACTGCCTATGGAGAAAGGTCTCTCATCCCCATGAAGTTTCCAACAGGGACTGGAGACAGCACTAGGTGGCCTGGGCCAAAACTTGTACCAGGGATAATTCCCACAATAGAGGGGAAATTCTAAAGGCTCAAAACTGTTTCGCTATCGTAGATGTATCCTTTAAAACCTTCTCATCATCACCAAAAATTAAGACTGGATTATTTTTGTTTTTTCTTGACTACTTCTTGTCATTTTATGAGTTGTTCTTCTTTTCTCAGAATGAATCCATAATGTTCCCTGCTGATAAAAGCTGTGCTGCAGTGGAGCACGTCCACCTCTTTCCTTTAGGATAAGCTCCTGATTTCATTCCTATGGCTGATAAATTTAACTCCTCAGACTCGATGACTTTCAGCAAGGCAGCCAAAGGTGGGACTTGGGACTGTACGTCTGAGCTCCTCTAGACTACAGCCACGTTGATGAGGATTTTCCAAGGAGGCTAAAGACCTCAGTGCTCAGCTCCCTTCCAAGCCAATGGCTCTACCTGGTTCTTCACTGATACAGACAGTACCTCCCAACAGCACCACTCTATGTTCCAGCAGAGATGAAGGGGAGGATAAGCAATTTATTATGTTTGGTCTTTTACCGCCTCCAAACATTCCCCATTAATTACTTGGATCACAAGAAATAAAGAGCTGATTTGAGATTCTTGTCTACTTAGTCATTTGTTAACTTCTGATAAAACTGAGCTTTGTCTTCTTATCTCTCTTTGCCAAACAAAGAGGCCAAGGCCAGCAAGTGAACCTCATCTTTCACACTACCCACCTGATTCAATCAGTCACGTATTGTAGTTGATCATTACATTTCCTAGATAACTACTTGCCCTCCATTCTATGATGTAAAAAATGTTTAATGCACTAACCAGCTAATGGGAAGGAGGAGAAGAGACAAGGTTCCACTGATATCATACCTTTGTTATCAGTTTCACTGGTGTAAAATGGCAGTAATTTAGCAATTTATTTGGTCCATAATCAGATGGAATAACTTGTCTCTCTGGAATGAAAACAATCTTTATCCTCAATATACACCCATTATACACCATTCTCCGAAATCCATTGTAATACAAGAGTTTCCCAATGAACAAACTTCACCAACTTATTTTTTATCATTATGATTTCTGAATCCTCAAGATATGAAGCTAGTCTTTCTTGAGGGAGTTCTGACTCCGCTTACCCCATTGCACAATTCAGGTTAAAGGCCCAGCCCTTACTCATTGATGTTCTATGTTTCTTGGGAACTGCATCTCAAACACAAATGTTATCAGTTCAGTTTTTCTGACTAAAGTATCTGTTCATATCTATCAGTCCTCTCATTTGGAAGATACTGGCACTTTCTAGGGAACAGACTGACATTTCTAGCCTACAGACTTTAAAGTCAGAATTGGCCACGAAATCTAAGGGAAAATGGAAATTTTGAAAATTGACTTTAGAAACTTCACCATCAATTCTGCAAATCCCAACTTTGGGCTGATGTCCCCATGGTGGAAAGACCTGAGTTTATTTGGTAGAGGTGACAAAATTTTGCCCTCACGTCTAATGGCATAATTCTAGAAGCAGGTTTAGTGAGTCCCTGCAATGATTTCCTTTGGCCAGGGATAGATTTACACATATGTAACAGTTTATGACCTTTATCCCATTTACCCTAAAGCTTTGTCACCACATGTATTTATAGCAAGTAACCACCATCCAAGACAGGAAGGCAACTCCAGAGAGTGAGTTGTTGGCAATACCAAAGAACTGGTTAGTTAAAAGGGTGGTTAATATTCTGAAATACTGAGTGGTTAACAACATGTCAAGTGGCTGTTGAGAGAATGCTCATATTTACTCAGAGATCAATTATTCACTCATAAATTTATTGGTTTAATTTCCTTGTAGTCTATTTCCTCTATTACATATTCATAATCATCTTCTCATAAGTTCTCCTCCTACAGCTACTAATTATTCTTTATGTTCACTACACACCTTTTGTACCATATAGATGGGGAATATTAATTTCCGTACAGCAGAGATTTTTTTTTAATTAAAGCAATGTCCCTTAGAAATAAATGCAACAACCATCAATTAAATTCAACAAATAAGGAAAAGTCATTAAATAAGAATGCCAATCAAGATGCTGAGCTGAAATTCAAATGACATCAATCATACTTCTGTTGTTCCAAAACGCTGACTTAATCAATGCGAAGTCCACAGGGCTTCAGCAAGGGAACCATTCACACACACTACTTTTTATTTCTCTGGAAGATGCTGTTACTAGCTCTGTACCTGGGGCAATCAAACAGCATCTCAGCCACCCTGGAAAAAGCTGTGCAAGAGGTGTGTTCCATGCCACAGGCTTCTAAGAAATTAGCAGAGGAGACATCTCAGACTTTGCACAGTATCTTCACTCCTCCACATGAACAAGAGCACGTATAGTGAACCAAAGCATTTGAAATATTTCACTTAAAATAAGGGCTCACATTCCCTGGGGAGTCAAAACTATTTACTTCTGAGGGAGACAATCAAGTGTCATTCCTTTTCAATTAGGATCTTCCACGACACACGAGCCTTTAAGGTCTGGAAGGGAGTATTTCTGTATCAACTCTTCTCTATTCTGTCTAACCAAAGTAGCTGAGAGGGAAGAACACAGTCACTGAGAAACTAGATTAACAAAAGTAGTCTGATGGGTCTTACAAAAGTCAATCTTTTGGATCTCGTCTCCAAGCGAACGCAGAAACAAACTTGCAACTCTGGAACTGGAACTGGATATCAGCAAGTATTTATTTCATAGAGCTACATGTTACATCAGACTGAGCAGTTACACACTGTAACACACACTGTAGTTACACATAACAACAACAAAAAAAAACATACAATGTGTTTCTGGCCAATTGTGTTTGGCCCCAAGCAAGAAAAACGTCTACAGTAGAGCAGTCCCTTGGTTCAGAGGTTGGATTGTGTCCTAGAGCCATCCCATAGATCTGCTTTCCAGAATCGTGGCCAGATGCACACAACTCCCATTTAAGTAATTGATGGCCCTGTGAGCTTAATACTTCTATATCCCAGGATCTATAGATCACAACACAATGTTCTGTATCATGATATATGGCAAATTGCATTGAAGTCAGTTGGCACTGGCTAAGTAAAGACCAAAGAGAAGATGGATATTAGAGTCTGGGAAGAGGCAGCCAGTAGCCAGCTGTGCAGAGTTTAACCTGAGTGTGATATTTCTGTGAGGGCTGCAAGCAGAAAATCCCATCCCATTATCTCCAGAGAAGGAAGAAGGATTGTGAAGAGAGGAGGGTGAATTATTAAAGGATAGGCCAAGTATGACTGAGAGCTTATTAAGAAGGGAGGAGGATGGGTAAGTGGAGAAACAGCTTGCTGGGCTGGTTCTATTAAAATCTAAGGCCAGATCCTCTGTGTAAATTAGCATAGCTCCATTGGCTTGAATTGACTGGTTGACTTCTCTGGCTTTATGGCAGTTTACCAGATGACATTTTAGCCCATTAACTTGAAGCATTGCATGTTTTCCTGTGAGCGTGGTCTTTGTTCTGTCCCCCACTCTTTTTTTTTTTTTTTTTTCTGCCAGAACTGACAAAATTCTTCAGCTGAAACATCTGAGGAATGACATCTCATCAAAGATGGACGTTTCCATGGAAATATCTGTTTCGGATGAAATTTTTTTGAGTCTTTCACAGATAAAATATAAATAACTGGTTGGACAAGTTTTCAATAAATCAAAATAGAAACTTTGCTGGAGAAGCTGAAATGTTGTTTGGGTTGCATTTTTCCTCTGTTTTCTCTAATAAAAAGCATACAATGCCTGAAGAAAAGAAATTACCAAAATGAAAATTTGCCAAAGACTTCCAACAGGAGACAAAACCTTATATTGGGTTATTTCCCTACAGATACCCACATTGCTACCCCTGAGGGCAGAAATAAATGATGAATAGATGAAGGCAGTGAATGTAAGGCAGAGGAGGGAGAGATAAGCACTCCTGGTTTCTCTCTGGTTGATGGCCTTTTAGTCTTTTCTCCCTCTTTTCCCTGCTCCTCCCTTCCCACTCCTTGCAGTTAGTGCCTCAGACCATAATCTGGTGGAAAAAAAACCAGAACAAGCTGTGCCTCCCATGCACCAGACGTTCCTGATAGAGAGATCCTCTGACATGGATATAGAGGGGTTTTTTTCCTCATTTTGAGCCCTGATTTACTCATACAAATAAACCAACATTTAATCATATGAGGAAATACATTCCAGGGATGAAACTACTGTGGCTGTTTCCCAAAATATGATCCCAAGGAAGAAGAACTGGTTATGGAAGATTATGCCCTGAAAAAATGATTTTAAAAAATGAATATGTAAAATAAAATGCAGAGTTCTGTTCAAACACATAGAGGAGTCTGACCGCAATGGAAGTTGGTAACTACATCCCTGGGAGTCTCACTGGGAGTCTCATCCCAAGAATATTAGAGGGACTAGGAATGCATCAAGGATCCTGGACGTATCATAGCATTTCCACACCTGCCAGTAGTCCCATGCCCCAAAATAGCACCAAGGAACCACTCTTAGGGTCTTACCTGATATGTGCAATAACAGCCAAGGCCACACTTTACAATGCCAAGATATTATCAAAGATAAAAGACTCAGCTGAGTATTCCTAGAGCTTTAGCTTACATCAATTACTCCAAAAAAGCTTTCCATGAATGAAATCGTAGAATCGCAGAATCATAAAATAGTTTGGGTTGGCAGGGATCGTAAAGATCATCTCATTCCAACCTCCTCCCATGGGCATGGGCATCTTCCACTACACCAGGTTGCTCCAAGCCCTGTCCAACCTGGCCTTGAACTCTTCCAGGGATGGGGTCTCCATATCTTCTCTGGACTACCTGTTCCAATGCCTCACCACCTCCACAGGGAAGAATGTCTTCCTAACATCTAATCTAAACCTTCCCATTTTAGTTTAAAACCATTCCCCCTTGCCCCATCACTATCTGCCCGTATAAAAAACGCTCCAAGCTAATCAATCCCTGGTTCTGGAAATGCAGTACCATCTTCCTTGGCACAGTTCAGATAGCACAAAAATTAAGAAGCCTCCTACGGCTGGGGAAGGCAGTTTGAGCTACCAGCTGCTTTGAACATTTGTACAGGAATACTTGGGGACTGGGTAGCAAATACACCACTATTATTCCACTTTCCAGGAGGCTGAAGTATGTTTGGCAATATACAGGAGAGAACTGCTGTTGCTGTGAAACATCAACCAGAACAGGGCCTAATCTCACACACAGGTGAATAATGTCATGTCATTTTATTGCTGTGCATGAGGTCCCGTAAAGAACACGTCACTTGACTTAGTTTTCCCACATATAGAATAAAAGATACGTTTAAAGCATTGTTTAGCTTTAGGCAGTGCTTAGTTGCTGACTAGTATGGAAATCCCATCTGGAAAAGACAAGCAGATTCGTCACCACTTCCAAAGTGGTTTTCTACTGCAAGTGCTAATGCAAAATGTGACAAGAACTACTTATTTTGGTGCAGGCAGACTCCAGCTTTTTCTGTGAGCCTGTTAGGCAAGGCCAGTCAGAAAAAAGAAAAAGAAAAAGAAAAAGAAAAAGAAAAAGTTTGTTAAACTGTAAATGCAATTAAAACCAAAGAGGGTGCACTGGGGGTAGGTGTTATTCAGCAAGTGTGAGGGGGTGCCAGAATCTGGCTCTGAATAGTTCTTATTAACAAACCTGGGTCTGAATTGCTAGAGAACTGTTCATTTCGTTAAGCCATTATTCATGGTCTGTGACTGGTCATAAGTAATGTTCTGCATCCTGATGAGAGGATTGAAGCTTACGCTGGCATGATGAATGCCTGACAGCAGATAATGAATAGTGTACTTCCCTCACAATTCACAAATGCTCCGGGGTTTCTGAATTGCAAACTACCAGGCCAACTCACTGAACAAGTACGTTGAAATAACATTCCCAAAAGCAGCAGGATTTCAGCTCTTTCTCTATGGGGTAGAGTTTAATTTCCTTAAATCAAAGCAGTACGGGTCAAGCAGGTGTCCTAGAGCTGTTTGTTGGTTTTGTCTCAGGCCCAGGCACACTGCAGATACAACTCAACCCTTCAGCCACAAATCCCTCCTTGGGGAGAGAGCTGGGGGTTCCCTGCCAGGTCAAACTCCAACTCTCCCAGAAAGTACTACCCCTCCCTGACTCCATCATTTCCACTTGTAGCTGGAGCTGTATAAACACTTGCAAATATAAATGCTTGCAAATAACAACCCACATGGTCACATAAATAGCAGCCAATGGCAGCCCAAGTAATTCTTTTATCAGTATATTGGCCAACGGACTGTCTTAATTATTTAACTATTCTGGTAAAAGATAATGCATAAAGAACTTAAATGGTGCGTGGATCTTGCAGAGGGCCTACAGCCAAAGGCAAAATTCAGGCAGTTCAAAGTCTTCCCTGCATGCAAATGGGATGGAGTGTGCACTTGCTGCACAGAGCTGTGGGATGACTGGCCAGGGGCAAAGCATTGCAAATGATGCTTGGACCAACACACTGCCACGCTGTTTTCCAGCTTCATCATAGTCTCTAAATACCAGTTTGGCTCCTACCCAGTCATATATATGTCCCCTAGTGAACATAACACAAGTATGCAAGGCAAATGCTTCATTTACTAACCCAAGGGAAAATGAAATGTAGAATAGCTGTCCAGTGAAGCTTGGAGAAAACCACCTGAGAACATCAAGAGGCAGGTGCTGCAGCTGAACATTTGACAGACAAACACGTGCAAGAACACTTTACCCATGGCACACAAGAAAAAAATCACTTGGCTCGAGATATTTGTATTTGGTAGATTGATCTCTCAACCAAGCTGAAGAAGCAATTAATTAAATTAACACAGCATATCAGTCTCCAGAGCACTCAGCACTCCGTGGCTGTGGGAAGGCTGTTGCTGTGGCAGGCCTGCCCACACATCTCCAGCTAACAGGGCTACATCTATTTCTTCCACTTACAGCCCTGTCTTTGCTGTACAGGACAGTCATGGCACTCACTGGCTTGGGACAGCTTCAAGTTGGGAATGGCTCATGTGAGACTCTCAGTTCAGCAGTGTCCTGCTGGGATGGCATCTCCAAAAACAAACAAGTGGAAGCTTCCCACTGACCCAGTGACCCGGCATTGGTTACGTTTTCCAACTTGGCACCTTTTTAGCAAAAGATGGCATTGCAGTTGCATGAGGCAATAGCACACACTCCGTGAGTCCTTTGTGCCTCCTCACAGGGCTGAACTCCCACATCCCACTGATCCACCTGGGACTTCTTCTCCTGATGGGTGGCAGACGGGACCGGGACCTTGCCTGTCTTCAGGAGTAGCACACAGCTTATCACAACAGAGTCCTTCCTGTGTCCTTACCAGGTCGATTTTCAAAATCTTAAAGGATAGCTTCAGCCTCAGACTGGAGAGGCCCAACCATGCCAGAAAGTGCCTGTGTACTTGCAATTGAATTGTTCTTTTTATGCTTCAGTTTTCCACAGGAAAATATATTTCCTTTTACACTTAAAACTGTAGATCTTCATGCTGTGGGTCACCTCCTACTACTTTTTGTGCAGAATCCAGCACAATGAGACTAATTTTGACAAGATTACTGAATTATCCTCATCTCACAATCAAACATTTTTATTAAGCTCAATTTCATCCTGGTTGTCCTACATAAGTGCTTCTTTCTGATGCTTAGACCCTTCTGTTACTTGTTGATATTTATCAGAGAACACTTTTCATGGCCCTTTTACTGAAATACAAATTCTATGGTGAAATTACTCCAAACTATTAGTGGGAGCCACAGTCTGGCTTTGGAAATCACCAAGAATTAGTCAAACAGCAGCACATCCATAGATTTACATATTCCAGAAAGCAAAGCTATGTGGAGCTCCTGGTGTCCATTGGACTCCTTCTCATTATACAGGCAGAAGGGACAACTGGAGAAGAGAAAAATACTATTCCCAAGCACAGCCACAGAACGCCTTTAAATTATCTCTGCTTTTCCAACATCTAAAGCTCCTTTTTCCCCCAACAAATATCACCAACTTTCTTTGCAGCTGTCCAGCAAACAGGCGCAGAAGATCACCTCACATTTGGAATTCTCCTGGTGAAAGCCACTAAGATGGAAATGTCAAGAGCTGTTAGGAGCTTTTCTTTGAGGATTTCCTATTTCCTACCCTTTCTGGGGTTCATTTTCCTTTCCTCTGCTTTACTACATCATCCATCTACCCTTCCCCCTCACAGCTTGTACAGAATTCATACATGCCTAAGCCTCACTTTCATAAATCTGTCCACTTCCTCTCACTCAAACCTACCCACTTTGACTCTGATTTCTCTACTTCCAGCCACATGGACCATCCCACCACACGAGAAATGCTTTCACATTCCGGGCACTCTCATGTACCATTAGCAGCTGTGTGAATGAAATTTCAATCCAATTGTCTAAGTGGAAGCATCATAGCTCCACAGGCTTCAAAGACAGCTTGTGGTTTTCATGCCAGCATTTTTTGTGGTAGTCACTCACTGCTAGTTAGGTCTAGTATCAGCCTTAACCAACCAAGCCACTTCACTTTCCAAAGCCAGCCCATAATTAAAAAAGGCCAATAGACTCTCGATGATGATGTAATGATTTGTTCTCAGGTGCTCTCCTAGGCATGAGGCCAAAAGCTAAGTTACCATTTATGCAATTTGAATTGAAAGGCATAAAATTAGGCACTGACTAGAATTCCTCATTGCAATTCTTAATCGTTTTGACTTTATTTTTCCAACAGTCAGCAGGTTTTTCTTCTGAGAAGTCCTTTTAAAACATAAATTAGATGGCTACTTACCATGACTATCAGTTGACTCAGACGACAAGACATTGAACTTACAAGACCTTTCGTGTTCCTCCTTCCTCCTTTTCTATTTTTCAATTAGGCCAGATTCTACTGCCTTTATTCATACTATTGCTGTATTTCATAGCTCACACTAATGATTTCAGTAGCGACTCCTAGAATAAATTACCACTTCCATGTGCCAAGATGACCTGAAGTCCTTGCCGAGGGCTGTTTCAGGCCTTTGTCATGACTTTCTTATCCCGTTTCATCCTCCACAAAGCCAGGACTTTCTCACAACTCATGAGCTGGTTCCCCCAGAATTGGTAGACAAATACCTTCCCGTGTTTACTGTGCTTAATGGGAAACCATAAGTGCGTCACTAACACGGCATGTATTGACCATTGCTCTTATTAACTTAGCAACCCCATCACAGACTTATCAGTAAGAAGGTATTTGTTGTCCTGCTTTATATGTGACAGTGGTTGTGTTGGTCAATGTCTCACTGAATCAGGTATTGCATTAACACTTCTCACATTTGGGGGATAAAACACACACTTTTAAGAATGGGTACCGACAATTGAAATGAGAATTCCGAACATTTAGAAGCATTTAAAAGTATGAATTTCCAAGAGTTATCAAAACATCATGCACCCACCCTATTTCCCTCCTATGGAAGTCCAGCCAATCACCTCAAAGGGCTGTGAAATCCTGACTGGAGCTGGTGCACAAGGGAAACCTTAGTTATGGAGCCTCTTCTTGGGAATCAGTTGGGACATTTGTCAGTATAACTCACAGAGCAAAATCAACTGCTTAATAATCACAATTCAGAAAGAAAATCAAGAGCACAAAGTCAAACCCCCAAAAGACAGGGAATGCTGGAGTTAAGATGATCATGACCTAGTCTGGAAAGGACAAGCTGCTACACTTGATGCTATGTAGCCTCAGGGGAATGTGCAGTAACTGGTTACCCCAGTGCCCCATAAAATCTACTCCCAGGCTTTCCACAGTTGCTATTAATAGGAGTTATAAACAGGCACAGAACCATAACACGAGATTAGCTGTTGTTATATCTGTTTCACAGATAAACTATCTGACAACCAGTGAAACTGAAATGGAAACCAAGCCTCTACAGCCGTATTGGCAGGAGTGCTGCAGCAGGATACTGGAGAACAGGGTGCTCACAATGGGTAACCAGATAAGGGCAGAGCCAACTTTTATCCTGTTCCACTGCTGTGCTCAAGTGAAACAGCAGAACAATCAAACGTGAGGTCCTGCTACTGTTGTCATGTCTCCACTGTGGTCCCTCGAGGACAAAGAATTCCCAGCTCTCATGTCTCAAAAAAGTTGCAGAATCATAGAATGGTTTGGGTTGGAAGGGACCTTTAAAGGTCTCCTAGTCCAACACCCCTGCCTTGGGCAGGGGCATCTTCAACCAGATCAGGTTGCTCAGAGCCACATCCAATGTGACCTTGAATGTTTCCAGGGATGGGGCATCCACCACCTCTCCATAGAACGAATATGGTCTAAGGCTGCAGATAAACAAGCAATTCCACTACTTGAAGTTGCTGTTGCCCCCCAGATGGTTTTCTGGCACTGTGGTAATGCTTCTGGAGTTCCAAAGATTCAGAGCAGGCCTCAATCTGGTTTATGCCAAATTATTTAGGCTAAAGAATTTAACTAGCTGCCTTCAGTCATCTGGTTTTGACTCAGAGCAAGCTTTGTTACAAATGTCTGTCAGCTTAATTGTGGTGGCAGCTCCCCTCCAGCTCTAAGATCTTGGGGAAGCAGGAGACTTTTTAAACTTGACCAGATAAAGCAGAAGGTGCAATGAGCACATGAATGGAAGCCTTTGAAAAGGCTGGAACACGATTTGGTTGCTGGCTAAAAAGAGCAGCCTCTCTTGCAAAGGTGTAGCATTTGAAATTAGGCAGGACTGGATATGTCAGTTGTAGGTCACCAGGTGATGAGCTCTCAGAGCCTTCCATCTGTGGGTCACCAGCTGAATTCAACCCAGCAGCAAAATTATGACCAGGAATTTTAATTACATGTTTGCTTCACACTGGGCTGAATGCTTTTCAGGCATCATTTCTCATGTGAGTATCTGACATCTGGCACAATCAGGCCTCCTCTTAGTTGGGTTCCTTAATCAAAGTTTCTGGATTAGGACTCTACAGGAATTTGGGGCTGAACATATTGGAAGGAACTTGGTAAAGCATTAGGGTTTTACTCTTCAGCACTAATTTAACCAAAGCTACAGACTCACATTTTCTATCACGTGCACAGTAAAAAGTCCAGGAAAATAAAAAAAACTTGCAATGGGGTTTTTTTCCCCAAAAAACTTTTATTGGGGAGCACGAAGGGAGACAATTTCTGTTACAGTATTTGAAAGCAGGTTTCATGACTCTTTCTCAGAATGACAGTAATACCAATTCCTCCCAAACGACTCAGTCTGAAACAGAAAACTCATAATGTTAAACTTTGGGACAGTTACAGTTGACTGAAAAGGGGACTCAGAATGGAAATTGCTGTGCAACTGCTATGTTAAGACTCGCTGCCAGATCCCATGATAATATTATAAGAAGCCATTTTATCCTTATTGATTTGGTACTCTCTTATACTTCTGTGGAATGACAATAGTAACCTCTAAATGATAGTATTGCCTGGAGTTTTCTCATTTCTTTTTGCATGGAAATAAAAATGTTGTATTCAAAGGCACAAAATTCTTGGAATTCATGGCATTTGGTGAAACCAAAAGTGATCAAAAAAGTTTAGTTTAATAAATTTTGATTAAATTCCCAACAGGGAATACTCTGTGTTTTACTTTGCTGGAAGCAGAGTCCCAGCACATTTAATGTCCTACTCTTTTCTCATCAAAATCTCTTCTACCATATCAAACAGGTCACTGCATGGGAATCACAGCCACATTTTAAGCAGATTGCGTTAACTTTATGAATCCACCATAAAATGGGAACTCCATAACTTCATATTGACACTGTTTTACTGTTGCAATTTACCATTCTAATGGCACTATTTAGGAAACAATGACTGAACTGCAATGAGATAATTAAGGAATCATCTCCATTACTTCAAAGTATACAAAGCAGTAAACAGCTGCCAAAAGTGATTAATAGCTGAGGTGAAGTTAAGACATCTAATCAATCTAATAAACCATTTATTGCAAGAATATAGTGGCTTACACTAACTGTGAGACATTTATCTTACCAATACAAACTGCAGTATTTTCCTTTCTTTAGGATGTAATATCACGAGACCTTGATTGTTCTTCCATTAAATCCAAGGATAAAACTCCCATTGTGGTCCCAGGGTCAAGCCTTCACTGAGCTGATACCAATGAAAATAAATGCTTCCTTTTAATGTAGAACAGTTCTGCTAAAAACACTTTCACCCCCTACTATAAAACATCCTGTGGCATTGAAAGGGGAACACGTTTTATTGGCAAGGACAAACGTCACTAGTCATGATGAAAACCTGGATCTCCTATTAGCTGGTACTGTAATTCCCTGCAATGTTGCTTTGTCTGTGCCTCCACCTCCTACCTGTGACAGGGAGATGAAATCATTCCCTTGTTTCATGGGATTATTTAGGATTTAGTTCATGTAGCATAGAAAGAAACACAGATAGAAGATACTGTACACACTCCAGAGTGTTCCTAAAGTAAAAACAGAGAGGATACAACATGGATTGCTGGTGATTCTGTAACAGCCATCACATAACCGGTACAGGAACAGGAGAGGTGGGGGTGGAGAGCCTGACCCCGTGCTCAGGGGAAGGGACCTGTTTCCGATGTTACAGCAGTGCCAGTACAAGTACAGCTGAGCTTCCTCAACTTCCATTTGGTTTCCCACTCCCTGTGAGAAACTGGACTTTCTGTAGCTCCAGCTGTGCTACCAGTTTCTGCTCTCCACTTCAGGCTGGAGGGGCAAGGGAGCTTCATGGCAGCAGCAAAGGGACAAGCACAGGGAGAGACAGCCCCTCCTGGCACATTCTCCCACCCTACTTCCCCTTTATTTATGACTACAAACAGCAGTTCCCCCTCTAAACTGAAGTAAGTACCAAATCCCTTAATCAGCTGAACACACAGCGAGCTGTTTGACTGGAGTTTTACAACACGAGTTGCAGAAATAATCTTACCAACATTAAAATCATACATACCACATTGGCTCAAGGTGAACATTGTGTTTGTCAAGCCTTGCAAAACATACTTTTCATCAGACAAGACGTTTCTGTGTCTTCATCCCTGCATAGAAAAGAGGCACTGGAGCATATGTTCTCTCACCACACGTTATAATTGGTCTTCCCCTGCAAAGAACTGGAAGATGTTCTTAGTGCTGAATGACTCTTGAACTTTCTCTGAAGCAATTCCTTTGTCTTAATGCTAGCAGGAAGCTCCTTTGGTTTTACCCAAATATAAATATTGATACAGAAACTCATACCAAATAATAACAGAGGTATGAATTCATTGTTTCAGCAAAATTTCCGATGCAAATTAACCCTCAGATAATTTAAAATGCTTCCAGTGCCTGGGCAGGTAAAAGATCAAGCACTTGCTGAATTACAACATAAGCAGTGCTGTGATAAAGCTGCATAATAACTCAGGAGCAGCAGCTTCCAACCTTCACAGGTAGCAGGATGAATTCCATCAGCCAACATGTACCAACTGCTGTTCATCTGTGCCCGATCCAACCTGCAAGGGACTGTTTGGAACTGCAAGACTCTTGCCTGGAGAAGCCAAAGCCAAACAGCAGGTTGAAACTTGCACAATTGGATGCAATGCGAGCAGTGGCATCGCACTCACTCCCTGTGCAAGTATTTGTCATAGGAGTAGGATGGGCAAACCTAAAATACAAGTCCCAGAAACCTGCAATACTGGTATCTCTGCCTGTACTGCTGTTTAGGGAGTGTTAGTTTTGGAGAGAGAAAGTGCAGGTAGATTTTGAATCACTTTTTCTACATTGAAAAAATGTAGGGATTTGAAGATTCACAGAAAAATGTTTAAATCTGTTAACTGTAGGAATGAAACAAGGCCCCAGAGATTTAAGTGATTTTCCCCAGAAACTGGATGTGGCACTGCTGCAGGGCAGAAATTCCTCGAGGCTGGGCCCGTAGTCTTCCTTCACACTAAAGCATTGCAATAAGAACAGCTGTTTAAATTGCTGGAATTAAACACAGTGGTCATTTCTGCAATCCAACTCGGCAGCTGAAATGAATCACAGCATCCCAGAATGGTTTGGGTTGGAAGGAACCCTAAAGATTATCTAGTTCCAACTCCCCTGCAATGGGCAGGGACACCTTCCACAAGCTCCAAGCCCCATCTAAACTGGTCTTGAACACTTACAGGGATGAGGAGTCAATGCCATAGTTTCGCTACTGTTAAATAAAACTTTTCATTCAGAGATACATTTATACTTATTTTTTGAAATGCACATGGGCAGTGGTTTTCTCTTTTAGGGCAAAAAGAAAATAGTTGTAACCCACATTACTAAAATTCATGTTGCCTGGGTCTATGCCAGCTACAGAAGGATTTTCCTCATTTAGTTAATCACATTTAAAATGAGATCTGTCCTTTTTGTAGCAAGGTTGCAATAGAAGCTTGTATATACATTAGAATTAATTTTTTCTAGGAGGGAAATGAGTTTTCAAGTCCTTATTTATGTTAAATACACCACCATGTTTCCCTAAAGGTTTTCTCTTGGTTTTACACTATGACAGCCCCACAAAGGAGCCATTATTTGGGGTGGGCTCCCCTCATGTACCTTCTGCACCATCAAGCCCAAGGCCCAGGGTTATGGCAGGTACTGAGGAGGGCGGGAGCAGGGCAGACACACCACAGTTTATCTCTTCATGCACCAGCAAACAGCAGTGCTGGGAATTCCTGGAGAGCCAGACATGCCTTTTAGGAAAAAGACAGAGAGTATTTGCTTTAAGAGAAGCAGACAAGCCTGTCCTTGGTACCTTCTCAGTACCAGAGAGACATGGAGCTCCTGGAGCCAGTCCAGTAGAGGCTACAAAGTTGATGGAGGGAGTGGAGCATCTGTCTTATGAGGAAACACTGAGGAAATTGGGCCTGTACAGCCTTGGGAAAAGACAGCTGGGAGGGGACACCATCAGTGTCTGCAAGTATCTGCAGGGAAGTGTCAGAGCATGGTCCAGGCTCTGCTCAGAGGTGCCCAGCAATGAGACAAGAAGCAACGGGCAGGAACTGATGCACAAGAAGTTTCACTCGAATATGAAGAACTTCTTTATTAGGATTACCCAGAGGGGTTGTGGAGTCTCCCTCACTGGAGATATTCCTGAACTGTCTGGATGCAATTCTGCACGTGTGCTCTGGGATGACCCTGCTGGAGCAGGGAGGTTGGACCAGATGACCCTCTGTGGTCCCTTCCAACCTGACCCATTCTGTGATTCTGTGATTAGAGCTACACACTTGCCTCTGANGACGCGGCACCGAGCGGGTGGTGTTGAGCCACAGATCAGCCTCGACCACCCCACACCTTTCCCAACCCAAACAATGCTGCGATTCCGTGATTTATTTTTTCCCGCGCAGCCTGAGGCGGGAAATGGCGGCCGCACCCGCCCCGCGCCCTCACGGCTCCCCCAGCCCCGCCCTCCACGCCAAGCCCCGCCCTCTGCCCCGCCCA
>WEIV01026149.1:593810-649393 GCA_013390005.1 Calyptomena viridis
CGCACACAAGCCTGCCTCTGGGAGGGAAATAGCCAGGTGGAATCTCACTCTGTTTCCATGGACAACCCGTCCATTATCACCCAGGTGACTAACCCCAAAGAGGAGGAGATCCTGTCCTGCACTCAGGATAAAGGTGAGCTGCGTTCTCTATTTCTCCATGGGTTTTTTTTCCTCTGCTTAAAATTGCACGTAGTAACAACTCGCATTCTTCAGTGACCGTATAATCCTCTCTAGGCTGCTGGGAATAGAGGAAGGCTTGTTGGGTTCGGGTTGGTATTTTTTTTTTTGTGGGATGAAGGTATTTGCATGGAAGTCTCTGAATCTGCTTGCTGGATACAGCTGAGAACTTTGTTCAAGTGTTTAAATACCGAGTTTAACGAGTCGTGTAAATAAAATACTCTTGTTCCTCGAGGATCGGCGAGGTAACTTTGTCCGGTGGTCACCGTGCAGTTAGTGCCCCGCTTCGGGGAAGGGATACCTGTGCTGGGTGTGTTGGAAGGTTTTGAAATCTCAGCTGTAAACATTTTAATTTTTTTCCACTCAAAAAAAAAAAAAATGTTTCTTTCTTTTTTTTCCTGTGTCTCTCCCTGCCTCCCAGTTCAGAATTTCTGTAGCTTTGAGCTTTGTAGGAGAATATTTGTGAGACATGGGCTGCTTTCACAAACAGGCTCTACTTACTCCGTAGATAAATAGTTGCTTGCATAAGGCATCGTGCTTAAGGTTGTGTTTAGCCCTAAATAAGATGAATCCCGCCTGGCTGAAGGAGCTGTTTCCCTCAAAAGTCTGCGTGTTGACAAGTGCCCTTAGCCTTGTTTCCTTCTGGAAGCTCGGAGTGGTTTTGGTTGTGTCCTTGTGTCTGGTGGTGAGCTGCAGGGTTCAAGTTCTGGGGGAGCTGTGTGTGATAGCTCGTGAATTTGGGGAGTTATTTGGATGTCAAGTTTATGCTTTTTTACAGGCAGGGCTGGTAAATAGGGGAGAAAGGACAGAAATTAGAAGTAGTGTCTGTATTGCGTGGTATGCTCAGATCTCTAAGTGGTCTTCTAAAAACGGTGGAGATACACCTTTTCCTAAAATGGGTGGGTTTGGTGTCCAAAAAGCTTTCATTTTTGAGTGGCTTTTCTTGGACATTGTGAGAGGTGCTCTATCCGTGGAGAAGTTGCTCCCTGTTACTTTGAACTGAGAGACTGTGCATGAAATCAGTCTTCTCATCTCACCAGTGCTGCCTGCAGAAGTATGGAGGTAGATTTATTTAAAAAAAAAAAGCCATCAGGTTGAGGGGTGTTTGAACAAAAGATTACTGAATTACTTATTAGGTCCAGTACAGAAGTGCTCATGTAAGTCTGTTTGGTTTATATCACTCCCGAGGTGATACTTCCACCCTGAGGCCTGGTTTGTCTCAAGGGATTTCTGATGTTTCCCTCTGTTTTGGTGATGTGGAGCTTGGGGTATCTGCAGTAAATAAGGTGCTCTGCTCTGTCTATGGTGTTGCCCAAAACCTGATCTGGAATAGATATATGTGATACTGTGCTCAGATGTCATGGTCTTAATGGCCTATATTATCCTATGTAATGGAGGGGCTTCATTAATATCAGTAAGCAGCTGCTTGAAATTTTAGTGTAAAAAAGCCAGTCGAGGCAAGTAGAGGAGGATTTGACAGCTCAAAATAAGAATAAGCATCCACATCAAACAAGTGGCTTCAGAGTCCTCTGTAGAACGAGTGAAAATATGCATTTAACTTGCATAACTCTGCAGTAACTTGCATAATGTGCATTGTGTTCTTGCTATTGGTTTGTCTTTGGCAGAAAATGGTCTTCATTGCAGAGCAGGGGCTTTTCAGGCTGTGTGTGAGCAAGGCTGGGCTAGGGGAGAGGGGAAGGAGGGGAGCTGGAGTTGGAGGCAAGAGGAAACTCCAGCGTCATCTTCATACAGGAGGTGAATTACCTTTTTTTTCTGTTTTTAGGTGGGTTTTTTTTAATGTGGTTAAAGTGCATGTGTTGGGTTGATGATGTGCTCTGTGGTGAGACTCTCAGATCAGCCCAGAGCAACTTTTTGCAGAAAGAGAACTGCAGATTCTGTTCGTCCTGGGCTCTGGAAGGAGACAGTGCTGTTTGCTCCAACCTCTTCCACTACAGGTTTTCCCAGTGCTCGAGGTGCGGAGCCTGTGAAAACCCGTTGCCCTACCTGCCTTCCTGGCGTGGTTGTGTGTCGTGTCACCCAATTTTCTGTCGGGTTTCTTAACAGTTTTAGCAAAGCCTTTAGGTCCGGAGAGCTGTGAGAGAGATGGGAATACAGATAGGCTCCCGGCAGGGGATGGATGTTGAGTGAGCCCTCCCTGCTAATTCAGATGGAACTGAATGTGCTGGTACAAAATGGCCAACAAATATGTTAAAGGCATCCTGAATTAACGCTTCGTTTGATGAAATCAGGGATCACCTGAGCCTGAATTGTGACATTTCTGTGATACACTGAGGTACAGCAGCACTGTGCTGGGTGAGCCAAGGCTGTCCTGTTTAATGAAAGCTTGTTTTTCCCTCTGAGTTTGGCATTTGGCTGCAGAGATAAATTCCAGTGTACTAAGTGGCATGTGGTGGCTTTGGGAATCGGAGTTTTCTTCGGGTTTTTGAGCCCCTCTGTTGCTGTTTCTTGTGGAAAAAAATTATTTTAATGCTGTTAAGCTGGAGAGAAGCAGTTTTACAGTAACTGAGCAGCTGCTAAATAATGCATGTGTATACCTTTAAGGTTTTGATTTTTCTCCTAAGATTTTTTTTTTTGGAAGCTTTTAATCAGATGTGACTCCAGCATTTAGTTTGATTTATTTTTTTTCAAATGTATATATATATATTTTAAGAGGAGCTCGATGTGCAGTGTAGGCTTATGCCAAATTTCTCCTGTGCAAGGGAGCTCAGTTGGCAACAAACTGAGCTGGTTCTCTGGTCCTGGGGCAGTTCTGGTTTTAGGTAAATAATGTGCTTTACAAATAAAAGTGCCCAAGTGTTTTCCAGCTAGTCCAGATGTATTGAAAAATGTCTCTTGAGATAAGTGAAGCTGTGACAACTTGTTAAAGGGCAGCTTGTAGATACTGAGGTGGATTTGTTAACATTTTTTTTTTAACAGCAAAGATTTTTCAAAGGTGGAAAAAACCCAGATCTTGGTATGTGAACCATTCCCTGATATGTTGCCACATGGTGGTGCACTGGATTTAGTTGTCTGTCAAAATGAAAGCTGAGCATGGAAGGTTCTCTACAATCATATTTTATTATTATTGTTGTAATGTTCTCAAATGCCTGTGGTGTTTGTGCTGCTGGAGGATTTTGGTCCCTTTCTATGTTGTTAGATTAGTTCTGGGAAATAGAAACTTAGGTTTTCTCAACTGGAAGTGATACGTAGGGCCTTGAAGATATTTTGAACACTATATTCTTGGAGAATTTAATTCCCTGTTAGTTTTTTAAGTCATGAAAATAGTTGTTCTTCACAGAAACATTTTATGTTGTGATCACCCAGAACTTTTGGAAATTGGAAACATTAATGAGACTTGTAACTTGAAATTAAAATGGAGACAAATATATCAAAAGGGGTTTGTTTTATTGAGGATAAATGCGAGCAACTGAGGAAAAAAATAAAAGTTATGAAGAAAAATTGAAAATCTGAATTTTTGTATAATTCTGCAGATAAAATCAACTTTTATAAGGGAAGTATTCTTATTACTTGGTCGAATAGACACCTCTAATGTAAAATCTATATGGTGAAACATATAGAAGACAGAGCAATGCTGACAGGCCTTTGCACTGAGTGTGATGTCGAGAGCTTGGTCACAAATGGGCAACAGGCATTCAGTCCAAAGAAGTGAATTTCCCTTTTTTACCTACGTGCTTTAATCTGATCCTCATAAATGATGCAAATTCTTGGCTGTTTCCATGTGCCAAGTTAAATAGTGGCATAATAATAGTCCAGTCCTTTAAGTACCTCCTTCAGGCTGTGGTGTTTTGTTTTCTCTCTTCAGATACATCTTTCCTGACTTGTAAAAATTGTCATCTGAGCATCTATTTTCAGCTGTTTAGAGTAACTAAATGTTTTAGTGTTCCTACAGATGTGTATTTTCTTCTGCAATAAATTAAATGAAAAAGGTGGAACCTAAACCATTGTAATTTTTTTTTCATCACAGTGAGTCCCTGAGGACGTTTTCACAAACAGTTTTGCCTTCTTTTCTTTCAAATAAAATTGGAAAAACCACCAATGAGAGCAATATTCATTAAAATTTTAAATAAGGAATTCTAAAGATCTCAAGTTAGAAGCCAAAATAAGTGTCTTTAGTTGTGTCTTCAGTAAAAAAAAAAAAATTTTAAAAATAGCTGAAGATATTTTCAATATATTTTTTTGCCATTGCTTCACCAGGATTCAGAGTACTCAAAGATTTGAACATATGTTAGTTATCCTGAGACATTGTCTCAACAGATTTCTATAACATTAACTTCAGAATTTTAATGTTAAAGTAGCATTTAAGGGGAGAAAAAACTAAAATGTGGAAACCACTCCAGCACTCTGGTGGAATGTGAGTTGCTCACAGAGGGTAAAATTTTAAATCATTAACTAATGACATAGTTGTTATATGAAACCAGAGTAGCCATACAGTAGGTTTTATGTTCCAGGGAGACTGTAGTAACCTGTAGTAACCCAAGATTTGATTTAGGGTGGCAGTTAACAGGCTGAAAAGCACTGGCAGTAACAGGAATGATAATTTGCATTAATAGCAAATACTCAGTTGGTGTCTTTAAGCTGCAGCGTGATCATTTCATCCCAGTGCATGTTGTTACCTCAAACTCAGGGTGATTTCAATGCAGTGATTTAACCAAAGTGTTCAGAAGTTTAACATGCCTTTAAAAAAAAACCCCCAAAACCCCAAAGTTGACCTACATTTTGTTAATTCAGTATTCAGAAATGCAAATGGCATTTTCTGACATAATCAGTAAAATGTGGTGTGATCGATGCTGTGCTTCAGCTTTCAGAGTCTAAGCTGAACATTACAAATAAGGGCCCATGTTTCTTTAGAGGGACACGAAACTGAAATGCTGAGAAAGGAAAAGCCAAGAGAAATTAAACTCTTACTTGGTCAGTGTGGGGGAAAGACATTCCCGTTGGCCTGTTACATAGGTTTCACTGTGGGAACCTTATTTTTCCATCNCTTGGTCAGTGTTGGTGAAAGACATTCCCATTGGCCTGTGGGAACCTTATTTTTCCATCATGGAACACTGAATAAGTGTAAAAGTTATCATTCTAGCATGAAAATGATGCAAATTAGATTTAGCCTGCATATATAAGTTGAATCTTAAATATTCCCTCTGTAAGCAAGTGCATTTTTTGTTTCTGCTGAATTTTGAGTTGAAAGAATTGTTGGCAATTACCACTGTGGTTGGAGTTTAGTATTACATTTTTCAATTAAATACCCAATTTCAGGCAATCCTGGATATGAAAATGTTAACTTGGGGAGTGAGTTTGTGCATTACTCACCCCCAGCCAACAGAGGATTTTGGATGGATTACTTCCAATTGTGTTTGAAGTGTGGGAGTTAACGTTTTTGTTTAAAAAAAAAGGAAAGGCAAAGGCAGGTCTAATTACCTACATTCTTCCTTAGGTTTTGCTGCTGTGTGAATCAGTAAGGGAAAATGTGGCTCATCCCTCTTTCTCCTCCCTGCCTGGGGGACACATCGTGCTGGGAGAGCAGCTGTGGATGTATGTGGGACCTGGAAGGAGAGCTGCCAAAGTGCTCCAGCTTATTTGGGGACAGAGCTGAGGGTGTGAAATCCTGGTGGAGCCCGTTTGGGGACTGGCAGTGGGACAGGGAATACTTTCAGTGTCTACAAGAGGCTCCCAAGCTGCCCTGACCCCCTCCATCCTCCTGGCAGTGGGTGTTCCTTGGTGAGGTCAGGGGGTCTCTGCCAGCCCAGTTGGGTGGTTGTGTGTGTTCCCTCATCCCAGTATATCCAGAAAAGGGAAGACTCCTGTCTTCCAAGCTGAAAGAACCAGTATGAGCCAAGCCTGTTGAGATGTTTAAAGCCCACATCTGGATTGCTGGTAGGGATTGTCAACCACCTGATTGCTCTCAGCAGTGGAAACCTGGCTCACAAACCTCACAAAAATGTTCAGCAGCATCTCTGGAGTCTTCCTGTGTCCATTCTAATGAGTGGTACTGGAATAAAGCTGTACTGTCAGTGCTCACCTCACATAGGATGACATCTCACTGCATTTAAATTCTGTACTGAACTTCCAGAGCTGTAGGCAGGAACAGAAGGAAATTTGCCTTTTGTGCTTTAATGTCATCAGAGATGCTTTTAAGGGTTTCATGTTGGAAATGTTAATCTTCTGTAAATTCTGCTTTTGCTGGAATTTGATGGGATCTTGCTTTATTTTTACTTGGAGAGGTTAAGGCATAAAATGGGCATAGATGAGACAAATATGGAAAGCCTAAGTAGCATCTAAATAGATCTGAGTAAAAATATGTTGCACGTGATCTACTCTGGTATAATTTTGGCCTTTTTTACATTTCTAGAATGTTTGCTGTAAGAAAAAAAATCCAAGTGAGTCCTATACAGTCCTTTCAGTACCAGCTGCTACTGTGTAAAATAGATATTAGCAGTAAAAATACCAGTTTTAGCCAAATGGCAGAGAAAGTTCTGTGCATGGTGTTGGGCCTACATAAAGATTGTAGGCTTTATTCAGCCTGTTATCAAAATGATCACTTGCATCGAAGTGCCACTTCTTGTTTTCTTTGTACAAGATAATAAAGTATGATTTGTAAAAAGGAGAACCCAATTATGAGAAGTGATTGGCTGCACTAGAAACGAGAATTCTGTTATCTAGAAAATTTATTGTGAGTTAAATCTGAATAAATATATGGTAGACTTGCACTCTGAGAATGTCAGGGGTTTTTAAATGAGATCTTTTCCTTATTTGTTTTTGCAAGAAATTATTACTCTCCTCTGAGTGCTTATTAATATATTTAAAGCCTGACAGATGGGCAAATAAGATACTGCAGGACCTGTTGTGTACAGAAAAGCAGCCGTGTCAAAGTCTACTGTTTGTGTAACTTTTAAAAATGTTTCTAACATTTCAGGACAGGTTTGTAGGAAACAAGTATTTTATGGAACCTCCAGCTGCAGTTACAGTTTGTATGTTGGTGATATTGTTGAGGATATTGTTTAAAGTCATCTCTGGTGAGTAACTGGTGGATTGTTTCCTGCCACTGTTGCAAACCTTGTTTTCTTGGTACCAAGTGAAGTATAGATTTTTATTCACTGCCATGCTCTCCCCCACCCCCACAGCTCTCTGCTTCCTGAGTTGTCCTCCAGGATTCCCAGTGGAACTGGCAGTAAAACTAATCTTGCTGTTTCCCAGTCTGCTGTAATCAGCAGTAAAATTTGAAACTTTCCTGTTTATTTGATGATTTGCAAAGCTTGGTCATCCCCCTCGTGTGTGGCACTCCCATCCTGGCCTCTGGGAGACAGAGGGAGGGTCGTGTCTCCAGCTCCTGGGCATGGACTCTTTGGGGTGGATGGAACAATTCCCATCTTCACAGCTGTCAGAAGGGTGTTCTGCCACAAGAGTGCTGTTAAAATGGAGGCATGTGGAAGAATCCAGGTGTTTCTTTGAAGGAATGGTGGTTAAAGAAATTTTTTTAAAGATGGGAATTCCGTGCAAAGTCTTTCCGAGTGTTTTTAACAATTTGCAGACAGTCCCCCTTCGTTTTTGTCCACAAAAGCTGTTTTGAATTTTCATGCCTGAGTATTTACATACTTGCAATGGTTACCCATGAATGCATGTACATGTGGTTACCAGGGATCCAGTTACTGGGAAGCTTTAATGGAATCCTGGGATGTTTTGGGTTGGGAGGGATGGGAGGGACCTTAAAGATCATCTGATTCCAACCCCCTGCCATGGGCAGGGACACCTTCCACTCTCCCAGGCTGCTCAAATTTCCATCCAAACTGGCCTTGAACATTTCCATGGGGCAGCCACAACTTCTCTGGGCAATCTCTTCCAGTGCCTCATCCCTCTCACAAGGGAGAATTTCTGTCTAATATCTAATCTAAACTTACCCTCTCTCAGTTGAAGCCATTTCCCATTGTCCTGTCAGGCCCTTGTTCAAAGTCCCTCTCCAGCTCTCTTGGAGCCCTTTAGCCACTGGGATGGGCTTTAAGGTCTCCCTGGAGCCTTCTCTTCTGCAGGCTGAGCACCCCCAGCTCTCCCAGCCTGTCTCCAGAGCAGAGATGCTCCAGCTCTGGCAGCATCTCCATGGCCCCCTCTGGACTTGTTCCAGCAGCTCCACTTTGGTCAAGGTCAGAATGTTGGGCACAGGTTTTGTAGTTTTGCAGTCAGAGATTTGCTTCAGCTGTGAGGTTGTCAGTATTTCCTAGTGGTGATTAGATGGACAGGTGCCTTTTGCAGAGGGATGGTCATTAGTGACACGTTCTTAGAAGATATTTAATCATTTATATTTGTTTCAGCCAAAGGCATTGAAAAGTCTTGATATGTATCACCTGGAGAGAAAGGAACAATTATAAAATATCTCATTAAAGTTTCACAAAAGCCTTAGAAATTTAACAAAATAGGCTTATGGGACTTCTCTTAACTAAAATTGGTTTACATTAACAGTTGGAATGCAGTGTAAAGCAAGATATTTCAGGGAAAACAGTTCAAGCATGTATTTTACAGGGATTTTAAGTGAAACTTTGACATTTTGTCTTGTTTTTTTTAAATTCTCCCTTGCTGTGTTTTGCTTTCTTGCCTTTTTATCTTCTCATCAGAACTTCTGGATTGCAACAGCTGCCTCGTTGTGCTCTGATGCTGTTGAAGTTCAGGGGCCTCAGAGGGGTTTGGTGCTGGTGGCTTTGTCCAGGGATAGTTCTGGAATGCCAGTGCTGGGTTAATGGTTGGACTCAAATTTGGAGGTCTTTTCCAACCATCATGATTGCAGCAGAAGCTGTAGATGTTTGGGGGGTGAGGTGCAGTGATGAGGAGCCCTGGACCATCACTGGGTGGATAAATTGTCTCCTGGTGAGTTGGTCAGGGTGGTGTAGGAGCTCTTACAAAGATATTTATTCTATATTGTTTGTACCTTCCTGTTGAGATTTAGGAAGAGGAAGGTCTTTATCACCTCCAGTGAATGTTGTGCTGTATTTAAAGGGAGGAGATGCATTAAAAATAACCAATAAAATGGAGTAAGTGTGCCAGGGCTCTTCCTGTGGTACAATGTGGCTTCAGAGTGAAAGGCAGAACATCCCATTTGGGATGAAGGAAGCATTTGCTCATGCATGGTACAGGTCCTGTGTAATCCTTGAAGAAATGGCTCCCACAACAGTTTATCTGGGAATTCCTAAACAGGATTAACTACCAGCAATTTGCATTTTTTATAACTGAAGTAATCTTATGAAGGTACTGAAAACTAATATTATGAAGGTACTGGTTGTGTTTTGGTCTGTGAGTTGTGTGTCATCAGTCATGGAATTGTGGAATGGTTGGGGTTGGAAAGGACCTTAAGGATCATCCAGTTCAACCCCCCTGCCTTGGACAGGGACACCTTCCACTAGACCAAGTCACTCAAAACCTCATCCAGCCTGGGCTTGAACACTTCCAGGGATGGAGCAGTTGAAGAAGGAAAGGGAAAATTCCTTTACATAGTGACCAACTGAACATGTCAAGTGTCTATACTTCTGTTTTTCCTGAACTCTCACCAGTAGTTTTCCTGTGATGGGTTATGGATGTTGGAAGCTGATTCCCTTTGCCAAGTCATTTGTTGGCCAGCTGCCAATTCTCATTACTTTTTATGATATGAAGCTGATTGTGTTGGGAATCAATAAGTTGAAAATGATTTGAGAGTTTTGGAAGTGGAGAAGGGGGAAGGTTGTGTTAGTAGAGGAGTGAAAAGAAAAGGAAAAGAATACTGAATGCAATCTGCAGTGCAATTCATTTGCTAATTACACATTGACATAAATTGGAGAGTCCCAGAAGGAGGGGGTTTACAGCATAACTGGAAAACAATTTGCATCTGTGTAGAGGTCTGTGCTTATCCACAGAGGAATGAGATTTTAACTGGATTTGTTTAATCAGGTTTATTGTGAGTACATAGTCGTGGGATTCCTTTTTCCTTACATTTCAAAATTTGGCTTTCTAGAAGATTCCCTCTTGTGTTGAGATTAAATATGTCAAGGTAAGATACATGGTGAAGTTTAATGGAGATGCAAAGTGAAACCTGAAAAAACCCAGGAAATGTCCTTCTGAATTTTAGGGTGGATTGAATACTTGAATGTTTCTGGCTCCAGATTATCATGATAAAACTGACAGGTTAATGCAGCCATGCCCTGAAATTCAGATGCACTTTTTTCCTGCCCTATAAGAAATTTGAAACACTCCAGCAAATTCTTGCTGTCTCTGTTGGGAAGGTTGCTAACAACTAGTTGCACACACTAATTGCATGATTTTTACCCTTTAGCTATTTCAGACTTGTTGGTGTCCTACATGTTGCCTTACAGTTGCCTCCACTTTTCCTTTGGTAAACGCTTCATGATGGGGAAAAAGGACAAAAATCTGAGCAAAACTAGAGATCAAACTCAACAGTTTGGATATAGGAATCTGTGCAGGTCTCATTCCTGTCATTACTTGTGCTAGTGCTGCCACAATAATTATAAATTACCTGTTTAGCATCATTCTGGCAGTCAAGTGAGCTCTGAGAGCAGAATGTTTTTAAAAACCTCAGTTGTGGCAGTGATGGATTCTTTTCAATACCTTTAAATCAATCAGTTGTTTGTCTTAAACAGAAGTCCTAAGTACTGTTACTATCTCATGTTCTAAAACTAGTAGTACTGAAAGGAGGAATATGAGATTTTAGACAAAACCTGCTCCAGATGCTGAAAATCTCAGTAGATTCCTAAGGACCAGGTGTCCCAGGATCCATTAGGTGCCATTTCCCTCAAATGCACAGTGGCATTCAGTACCTGCCAAGGTGAGATCAGAAGGTTTTGCTTTATTTCTGTTCAAAGTGTCCTTTCAGGAAAAATCCTAAATAGAACAAAACTGCCATTTCATTTTTGCACTGTGCAGTAGTTTGGATTAAGCCCTGAAGCACAAAACTTAACCTTGACATTGTGCTGTTGTGGTTCTGTTCCAATATAGTTTCCACAGTGGTGAATTCCCAATGCACCAGATCTGATCCTTCCCCCCCATGACCCAAAAGTATTTGTTTCACCAAACCCTGTTCAAATAACACCTGCAATCTTTTTAAATTGGAAGTCTAAAAAAATCGATTGGAGCTTTGCAACCTAAAAAATAATTCCCTGTGCTCCTAAATCCAAGAAAAAACAAAACCCAACACACACGTGCTCCATCAAAAAATAAAACAGAGCAAACCAAAACGAAGCAAACCAAAAAATGCCCAGTAATATTTGCAGGGATATGAGCTGTGACCACAAAACCAGTCATGGAAATGTCAAAGGTGACCTTGTGGTGGTGACCAGGAGGACACAGCAGTACAAATTTTAGTACAAACCACACTCCAACCTGCTGAGAAAGTGGGATGTTGGTGTGCAATATTGTGCATTTATTTGGGTAATGTTTGTACTAAAACATAGAAGTAACCCTGGTTTTGTTTGGGAAATGTCTTTGATGGGCACTAAAAACAGGTAAGAGTAAAATAAGGGTGGGTGACTCACTGCAGAATATGCTGAGATGGCCCTAAATTCAGCATGTTAATGTTAATATCTGTTTAGTTTAGCCTTTGTTTATCCTTAGGCTGTGTGGATGAGGGGTGATGGAATTCACTTGAAATAATTTTAGAAATCTGTAGATAAAAATTCATTCTTTTCCAACGAACAGTAATGCACATAGTACCAAAAAACTCTTGGTTTTTTCTTCTGCTGATGGTGCAAGGTTGAAGTAAAATGTTTCCATTGGCCACTTTAAACACCGTTTGGAGTCGGATGGGAAAACAAAAATTTATGATGGTGTTTTTAAACTGTTTTCCAGCAATTGTCAGCCCAGTACATGCTGCTCTTAAAAAAACCAAAACACTGCAATTTTTATTGTGGAGATGATTCCTTAAGTCCCCCTGTCTTTGTATTAAAGCCTTCAAGTAACAAATGGCTTTATCTTCTCTTCTGCTAATAAGGTCAGTAAAGGTTTCTCTCTTGGATAATAATAACACAGTTCTGAAGGCATAAAAATCCCAAGTGGAAAACAGGATCACAGTTTTCACCTTTTTAATATCTGCTCAGGTGATGGGCAGCTGGCTGCTGCTGTGGGGTGTTGTACAGGAGTAAATAGGTTTTCTTGCTTTAATTAAGGCCATATGTGTACAGCAACTGAGATGGGCTGGGAAGCTGTATCCTGTATTTTCAGTTAAATAGCTCATAAAATACTGCAGTTGTGGAAATGACTACCAGGTCCAGTAGGCCAGTTTTGGTTTTACTTTCTATTTAGTCATTCAAAGCATTTCATGAGGTTTTGATGGATTTGTGCTGTAATGAAATAAACACTGAATGTTTTCCTATGGTGATAAAGTAACTGGACCCAGTGTCCAGAATCACACTTGAGAAAAAATAAATTTCAAGTTTACTAAGCAGCAAAACATGTGTAAATTGTTGTTTTCTTTGCCATGTTTATGTGAATTAACTTCTCTGGAGTCAGTTGTCTTGCATGTTAAATAATAGCAAAAAGGAGCAAGAGAATTGAGTATGAACATGTAAAATTCTTGCTTGTATTCTAGTGAAAGGGAGCAGCAAATATTTACTAGGGAAGTCTCTTCTTAATTCTTCTAGAAAAAATTAAAACATACCAACTGTATGGAGGACTTGGATGTTTAACCTGAAGATACTCCTTTGACAGTGTTTGGGTAAAACTGACCACTAACACCCTTCCCTCTGGAAAACATCCTGTCTATTTATATCACTTCCCAGAGGTTAAATGCAGCCCTTGGAACAGTCACAGGAAATAATACCAGTGTGCTTTTAGACTGTGACCTGCCTTTTGGTCCAAGTGGCCAAATCTGCCACTTTCCTTGAATACTGGGAGGACCACGTGTCATTATTCCTGCCCTGTGTGGAGCTGGGAGGTGCCAGATGTCCCACTGCCCATCACTACCTGGACTCTCCACTGGTTGGTTGGTTGATTTGGGGTTTTTTTTCTGTGTTTGTTCAGAAACACCACTGTGTGTCCATTTCAGTCCTTTTTGAGGGAAAGCTGAGCCAGATGTTCTGTTCCTCAGCTGTGGATGTGTGACTGGAACAGTGTCCTGCTCACCTCTGATCCTCTTAGTGTGACAATACTGTCTTCTAAACAAGGTTTTCTGCCATCAGGAGTATTTTCAGTTCAGCCCTTTGCCTTGCTTGGAGGAGTCCTGAATAATGCAGTACTTAAATACCTGGTTGGTCTTTTTCAGTCAAGTGTCTTTGGTACCATTGCTGGAAATGTTGTCATGTGTGAGAAAAGGAAATGCTGCTCTGTCTTACCAGTTGGTCAGCATGGGAGAATTTTCCACATGACCTTGTCATGTGTGCGTGTAAATAAAGTGTATTTCTTTTAATAATTACTGGAGGATGCAGTTGATCCCACTGTTGGAGTTGCCTATTTCAGGATGACACAAATCATGTCCTGGAGACTTCACTGACAGTAAAGGAAGCCTACAAAGTTTTTCACTGACTTCTGTGCTTGCCTCTGTGCAAAGATGAGTGAAATGGAGTTGAAAATCCTAATTTGACAGCTTTGTCACCAGCTCCTCACACTGTATGTGCCTCACTGGTGTTTGGCTCCATTGCAGTGTAACCAGGGGTATGGACTTGCAGAGTCCCACCGTTTATCTTTAGCTCCCCTTCAGAGGAGGAGAAGGAGGGGAAGAGGGAAAACTTGGCAGAAGAAATTCAGTGTTTGGTGGTGGTGTTCTGCTCCTCTAAGTTTAGCAGCGTTGGGGGTGGTGGTTAAAACGGGCTTTGGGATTTTAAAACCCTCTGTTGGGAGCAGCATTAGGTAACACTGCAAGTCCATCAGTGCTGCCAAAGCCCAAACACCTGGCTGGATTTCATCAGGAATTCACTGAAAGTGGAAGAGATGTGAAAGCTCCCCCTGTTGCAGACAAGAACTGCGTGGATAAACTCGAGGCAGCGCAATTCAGTTGTGGTTTGTGGAAGTTTCAGGTCACAGCGAAGTCCAGTTGCTCTACTCCATAGAAGCAAACCTGATCTCAGCATCAGCAGGGGTTGGTTGTTTTGCTACTGTAGAGAAACTTCTTGTGTCTGTTACGCAGCCAGGAGAACAATATAGAGGGTTATGGAAAGGCTGCATTATTCCAGGGGCCTTTGGGATGGTTTTCACAGTTTCTATAGGATGTTGGCAAATCACACATTGCAAAAAGCTGCAACTGAATTCGATAAAATATCACCTCTTCTAGTTCCTTCTCTGATGGATTTTGTCAGATGCCTTCCTGAGTGAGTACCACCTACGTTTTTATATGTTTATCCTTCAGCATCACCATGAAATCTGTTTTAATTGCCCGTTTCTGAATTAAATAAGTGTATTTGCAAGATCAGGATCATTTGCATAATTATTTAAGAGAAGTTTTTAAGAAACTTTTAATTTTCTGCTCTTCTGAAGTCTGTTGCATTGAAGGGAAATTACTCAGTTCTGGGAATGGAGGGGGATTCATCTGGGATGATCACTAACACTGGCTGTAGAAGGTAAAGGGGTTTTCTTGTGGAGTGAGGGGAGAGATCACATGTACATGAGTGGTTTTAGTGCATTCTGACTGGATTCGTCTCCTATGCTTGTTGATAGTCCAGGGAAATGCTAAGGGGAAAAAAAGTCCAAAGTCTGCATCCCATGAGAAGAATTGTTGTGCTTTTATCATATACAGAAAACACAAATTTGCTGCCCTCACAGCAAAATGAAATTTTCAGAGCTGTTTAGAAGCAAGACTCCTTTTGCTAATGAATTTCATTTGTCTTACGCTTTCAGTGATTTGGGTCTTGACTTCAGGGTGCTCTTGTCAGTAGGGAGGGAGAGAGGGCAGTGATGGAGAAGCCCTGGAAGAGCTTTCCAGGACTTCTGTCTTCCTGGTACCCATCTTTCTCCTTTTGTGAAGTTAAAGCTGTGATATTTTGCAATCTTGTCTCATCCCACAGGTGTGCATGGCTTGGCACCTGTACAGGACTCTGTGTGAGCTTAAGCTCTAGTTCAAGGGGGAACATTAACACCAGGTACATGTTTTAGGTTGGGAAGGGGTTGAATTTACAGCCAACTTTAAACTCCTGTCCTGAAATTCTCCCTTAGGACCAGATTAAATCATTCTGCAAGCTCAGCTCTGTGCTCAGTGGTGTGATTTTAATGGGGCTGGCCTGTAACACTAAGGATAATATTTAGCTCCCTGCTGGAGCTTGACAGGGTAAGATTCATGATGAAAGTTTGCAATTTAGGAAATATTTACAGGGCATTTAGCAGCTGGTGAAACACTAACACTGTTCACCCTTTTTCTGTGATCAATGATTAGCAAGGTGGTATTTTATTTCCACTGGCAGGCTGTGATGTTGCTTGTTCTACCTCTACTCTTAATGTTTCAGGAAGTAATTTAAGGGGATGAGGATGCCTAAATAGCAAGGATCTGGAAAAAGAGGATAGTTTTCTATTTACTGCAGAAATGTTGGCCTAAGAAAGAAGGGGAGAGTAAGGTAGCTAATAGAAAACTGGAGGAAAGGGATAAAAGCTTTTAAAGAATTCAGTGTGATGAAAATGTCAGTTGAAAAAATAATCACCTTTCAGGTGTCACACAAACCTTTTTTAGTGTTTTTTATTTGCAATATAGTTCTTTAAGATAAAAATACTAAGGTTTCATTTTCTTCAGCAGGAAAGAATTTAAAAGAAAAGGCTTATTGTTCATACAAGACTGGCAGACTAATGTTAGAAAGGGATTTTTTTGTTTCTCAGAGTAGTGTTTTCTCTTAACCCCTTAGTGGTATTTGAGCCACTGTAAATAATTCTTTAAATAACAGAGTTAGCTTGTGCTCCTGTGTGCATGTGTAACAACTCTAGGGAAATACCTGTTGCTCACCTCTGGGTCTGGTACTGTGAGAGGAGGTTCCAGGCTCGTGGCAGTGCACAGAAATTCAGGTTGGAAGGGATTTCTGCAGATCCTGCCCAAAGCAGGGCTGAGGATGCTCTGACTGGAGAATCTCCAAGGATGGAGATTTCACAGCCTGTCTGGGGCCCTATTCTTAGTGTTTGACCACAGTAATTCCTGATGTTTAGGAGGCATTTATCCTCCTGGATCTGTTGCCTCTTCCACTGTTTCTGTGCATGTACCTCCAAGAATCTCACTCTGTGTTCTCTGTAACCTCCTCCTCTTAGCTCTGTCTGCTTAAAATGTTAACCTAGATGTGCAAAGAAATAATGAAATGCTTGTTTGTCCAGTGTTTCCCTCTTCCTCAGGCAGTACTCTGTTCACTTAAATATAATTCATCTGCAAAGATCCTTCTCTTCCATTATGTTTGTAGTGATTTTCAGTTTAAAGCCAGTGTTTCATCCTGTTCTTGCACTTTCCTTGGATGTATTTGTTTCCTGAAGATGCTGTAGCTGAAGATTCCTCCTTACAAAATGATACAATTTGGTCATGCTCTCCTATACTCATCTGAGCCATTTTTTTTGGTTTAGCACAATCACCTGTTGAAAGCACTTAACCTATTTTGCATGCACAGCTTTTAAAATTTTCTGGAATAAATAAAAATCCCACTTTCAACCAAGTCATACCGTGTGTCAAAACCCCTTTCAGAATCATTAAATCACTTCATTTGAAAGAGATGCTCATCTTTTCCAGCACTATCTTGTTAAAGATCTGAGGTGCTGGTTCTTGAGGCACTGTAGAGGGTTTCAGTAAATCCATACTGTTCAACCTTACTTTTTTATTTGCCCAATGACATATATGGGAAAATGATCTGTATAAGGGTAAAGAGAGAGGCAGAATCAGCCTGACAAATGTCAGTGCTCTTATGCCCATTTGTTCTGTGCCTGAATTAGTTAACACCCTCCTCACATCCTTTTAATTGGATTCATTTTCTCACAAGGGAGAAGATGGAAACCTGTGGTCAGTAGCAAAGAGTTCTGCCAGTTTGGGCAAATTGTGTAATTGTGGGTTGGCATCTTGAACATATTATGGTAGGGGCTGTTTTGTGTTAGGGTGATACAGCATGGAATCAGAGAATCACAAAATTGGTTGGGTTGGGAGGGACCTTTAAAGATTATCCAGTTCCAACCCCCTGCCATGGCAGGGACACCTACAAGACCAAGTTGCTCCAAGCTCCATCCAGCCTGGCCTTGGACACTTCCAGGGATGGGGCAGCCACAGCTTCTCTGGGCAACCTGTGCCAGGGCCTCCCACCTTCACAGGGAAGAATTTCTGCCTAATATCTATTCTAAACTTGCCCTCTTTCAGTTTAAAGCTGTTTCCCCTTGTCCTATCACTCCGTGTCCTTGTCCAAAATCCCTCTCCACCTCTCTTGGAGCCCCTTTAGGCACTGGAAGGGGCTCTAGGATCTCCCCAGAGCTGCCTTTTTTCCAGGCTGAACAACCCCAAAACCCTTCATGGCTTTTTTAATCCACTTTGAGGCCATGCTACAGAATACCCAGAGGTGCACAGCAGTGGTTGTAGACAAACTGTTTTTTCTGGGCATGTATTTATGTGAAGGTAATAGTGGTGTCACCTCAGCTTTTCAAAGATGGAAATGGAAGTCATGAGATGGTGTTGTTATTAAATTCTGTGTGGCTTTCACTCCTTGATAAACGTGTTCCTAAGTATGTAGTACTCTCTCTCCTGAGTAGTTTGCTGTTGCTACACAGAGTATATTCATACTCCATCTTGGATTCAGCTGAAGATTATGTGGATTTAAAATTTGGATGACGTTCTTTACCTCTAAAATTCGGCTTTCTCGGCTTTAAAATTCGCTGCAGTATAATATCCTGCAGCATGTTTGCATGACAGTTTGATGTATTTTCTGTAAAACACACAGAAACTGAGCCTTTATAATCTCAGGGTAGCAGTTATAAGAATGGCTCTTGCATAGTGTAGAGTGAATGTAAGAAAATTTTGGGCACAGGTATTATTGCTCTACAGAAAAGTAGCCTAAGGACCTTAATAGTACCAGGTAGTTGTGCTTACTCTCCAGAAATGACATGATCCATGAAGAGCTCACTGTTCCTGAACAGGAAGCTTAAATAATGGGTTACTTTTAAATAAATTGAGATCTGTCAACTTTTTACATTTTTTTATGTTTTGCTTTTTTTTTTCTCCCAAATGTATAATGGTTTAAAATAGAATATGAGATTATACTGCCAGGTGATACATGTGTGGGCTTTATGTAGAGAAGGTTGGGCTGTGAAGGAGCAGCAATATATGAGACTATAGTAGTTTGGGGAGATTTTTCAACCCTTCTTTCCTTCTGCCTGTTCTTATGTTGTGTGCCAGTCACATCTTATGTTGTCAGGAAGTTCTGCAGGTCACAAAAGAGACATGAATGTAAGGCTGCAGTTTGTGTTCTTCAAAATAGTCATCTTTACCTCAATAAACTGTTAATAGTATTTGCAGCTGACACAAGTCTTGTCTTTTCAGTTCTGTGCTGCCCTGATTTTCCTCACCCGTAAAAATGAACAGACTGTCTGCCCAGAGCTGCAGGAAGAGCAGGGGTTCCAAACTGCAACCAGGACAATACACCCTTTGCAAAAGGCTCTTCTCAAGTTACAGAGAACAACTGTTAAGACTAATTTTTGGTGGTATTAGTTCTGGGGGTTCTTTGTATTTCTGCTTTATTTTTTTTTAAACTGTTGTGGACAGGTTAATCTTTATCTGCTGCCTCAGTTTACCTTTCCCTGGACATGCAGGATAACAGTACTTTAGGTACTACTTTCCAGCCTAACTTCTTATTTTAGCACAGACCCTGCAGAGGTGAAGCAGTTTAATGCTTGATACAACCTGCTGTTCATACAGCATCAGGAAGAATGTATACTTGTTATTATATTATTATTTTAGTGTTTCATCAGATAGCATGAAGATTAATTTTCAGTGCAGATGATTCATAAAAATAGCTATTCCAGCAGAAAATCTGTACCTCATTTAAAAAATCCCTGGGAATCCTGTCTTCAAAGACACAAAATATGTAAAATTCCCTTTGTATCTCCCAATAAAATTCTGACACATCCTTTCTTTAGCTTCAGTTTACATTTTGCAATGCCCTTTGTTTTGCTGCCATAACTCCAGCTAGTCCATAGGAAGCCAACTCTAAACTGTGTCATGATGGCAGGTTGCTTATAGTCTGTTCTTTCCCTCAAATAAAACAATTTGTGTTAATTACTGCTTTGGTTTCTCACATTATTTGGGCAAACAGCTCCATTACATTCAATAGCACATTTTCTGATTGTTTGTTTGTTTGGTGAAAGTATTAGTGTTTCCCTTCAGTGTTTTGCATTAAGATTAACATATCATTAAGCTGCATAATAAGACAGTCTATTCTTGTGCAGTGAAATGGCAGGGGAAGGCAGGGCATGGTTTTGCAGTTTATTCAAGAGAAAAAGAAAAATCTCTGGAAGTAGATTAGTCAGTGGCTTGGTCCTTTCTGTTGAAGGAGAGCAAAGCCTGAACTGAAGCATTTACAGTAAAACTCATGTTCTTGGGGGTGGATTATTTTTCCCTTTTTGCCAATTGTTGCAAAACACAGTGTGTTAGTTCTAAGTTAATCACTGTAGCTAATTCTTGCATAATTTGGGGAAAAGTCTTCTCTGATTTATCAACACTTTGTAGTATGTTTTATAATACACTGTGCTCTGTCTCTGGTATGGATTACTAGAGGTCTCTTTAGTAACTAGAGTTTGGAAGATTAACAGTTAAAAGAGTCTTTGCTTTTGGAGGCAAGAAGTTAATCTTTGACAGCGTATTTTTGACACGTTACTGGAAATCATTCTGAGAGCTCTCTCTGCTGCTATTTTCAGCATTTGTTGTGGGGCTCTTTTCAGCAAAACTGCTGTCAATGAGAGTCCTGTGGAAGCAAAACCAGCAGCTAATCCATGTGTGTTGTATCCATGGAGTTAAGTGCTCAACTGAAATGGAACAAAGAATTGCATGTAATTTTGCTTTTTCCTAATGTGATGCAGCACCTCAAATCTTGCTGAAGTTTGGGCTCCTTGATACAAGAACAGCATTGAGGTGCTGGAGTGTGTCCAGAGAAGGGCAGTGGAGCTGGGGAAGGGTCTGGAGCACAAGGATGAGGAGCAGCTGAGGGTGTTTTGCCCAGAGAAGAGGAGACTGGGGGGAACCTTCTTGCTCTCTACAACTCCCTGAAAGGAGTTTGGAGCCACTTTGGGGATTGACCTCTTCTCCCAAGAAACAAGAGATAGAACAGGAAATGGCCTCAAGTTGCACCAGGAAAGGTTTAGATTGGATATTTGGAAAACTTTCTTCACCAGAAGGGTTGTCAAGCATTGGAACAGGCTGCCCAGGGCAGTGGTGGAGTGCTGAAGGTATTAAAAGGCATGTAGGTGTGGCACTTGGGGACATGTTTTAGTGGTGGCCTTGCCAGTGCTGGATTAAGGGCTGGACTTGATAATCTCAAAGGTCTTTTCCACCATAAATAATTCTGTGTTTGGTGATTCTGTGATGTGACAAGCTGCTGTAGCCTCATCTCTGGTTCCTCCTGTGTTCACTTCCCTTTCTGGACACAGTTTAAACAGAAGTTGTGTTAGGTGGAAGAAAGGTGGTGTAGTTTAGGTTTGTCTGTGTTTTTTTTTTCTTTATGCTTCAGAGGACTTTGCTTTTAAAATGTTAGTCCACGTGGAATGGATCATAGTTGTTTCTCTTCAGGCTTTTCATCAGTGGTGTATTCTCTTCAATTGCTGTATTGACTAGTGCAGAAAATACAGGGCACTGAGTTACCTACTGGCAGTGCTCCACATAAAGTTGAAAGTAAAAAAATTTTGAGATCCCGGACTCTGAAGTATTTCAGATAAGTTGCTTTAAAATTTCTTGAAATGTTTGGGGGTCTCTCAGTGTGGAGACTTGAGGTGCAGTCCCAGTAGTTAAACATCATCATCTGCCATTGAGAATTGATGGCTTCTCATTCCCTAAAACAAATGGTGTGTTTGGAGTATGATTAATACTTATTTTTACATTCTGTGCATGTCAAACCATGTTCTTAATGTGCCCTTTTATGCTTTTTATTTAAACAAGGTTACAGCCCTGTGGCTTAAGAAAAGGGATCATCAGGTCACCTCTGGAAGTTTATCAAGTCTGACTTCTTACTGTCATCTCCATAGGTGACACTGGTCTTCCTTTTCTTCCTCTTCAGTCTCTTTTTGACTTCATGACCTACCTGTAGAGACAAATTTGCCAAACAGACTTATTAACATTGCCAATATTAACTGCTAAATTAACATTGTTGTGGTTGCTTTTGCTGGAGTCTGTAATAAGACATCTCATGATGGAAAGGTTCATGTTGAAAACCTGATAGATGAACATGTCACCAACGACATGAAATGTGACAAATGTGCCTCCAGTCATTTCATTCATCACTACAAATGTGATTCTCTTCATCTGCTTGGCGTGGATATACATGCAGAAGGGATTTAAGCATTCCTGTGTCAAATAACAGTGGAGATTGAGGGTGGTGGTAGAAACATTTGTTTTTACAAGAGGTTGTAAATTTGGGGGCCTCCTATGTCAGTTCTGCTGTGTGGTGACAGTGGTTATTGCTTGAAATGTTATGGGAACCTGTTGGTGTCCCCCTGAGTTGTCAACATTGTTGGTCTTGAATATTCTGTTTCCTCTTTTATTTGCACTCCTTGAATTCTACAGGTCTTAATTCTTACACATTGTATTTGAACATACACATTGCTGTTCTGAAATAGTGTGTTTAAAAACCCAAATCGACCTGGGTCAACCACAATATCATTTTTATCTGTTCTAAGGATGTTCAATATTGATTCAAGTGTTGGTGGTCAGTTTATATCCTCCCTGTAAGGAAAACTGTGAGGGAATACTTGGGTGTTGTACTGACCATTGAGCCTGTGGACCTGTACTTTTTGCCACATTCTCTTCAGAGGTTAATTCAGAAACAAAAAAAATTGCAGTTTGTTGTTTTTATTATTGTTGGTTTTTTTAATCCTCTCTCACAAGTGTTTGAGTTCAGAATTCATTTAGGAAAATGCTTAAATAAACAAGAAAAAAAAAGGCAATTAAAAAACCCATCCAAAACACAAAAATAGTTTTATTTGGTATGGTTAGTCCCAAGGGGGAAGGGACAGCTTTTTGAAAAGGAGCTGGACAGCTTTGCAACTCAGGCAGAACAGGCTGTATTCAGGCCCTCATTTGATCAGAGGGGAAACGTGCCCTGTCAAGAGGTGCTTTTATGGGGACCTGAGCAGAATTACAGATCACTTTTGTGTGTTACTGCCTCCCTAGCAAGTCTTAAACTCTCAAAACACAACCTGAAATTGGCTAGGTAAGAAAGTAAGATTCATCCCTAAAAGATTAATATGCCCCCTCTCAAAATGACTTTCATATTTCATCTGGACATCAAGATTTGTTACAGCGCTTTTTTAAATATCTGAATAGTACATTTGTGAAAAAAGATCAGTGCAATCCACATGTTGGAGATGTGGAAAAAGCTGCAGTTGTGAAAGGAGGGGATCTGCAAAGGGCAGGAAAATGCAGGGTCTGTTACAGGAGGGGATTTCAGAATGGACAGGCCTTCAGCTGTCCAGACCTCTTTAATCACAGAATCACAGAATGGCTTGGCTTGGAAGGGATATTAAAGATCTTCTTGTTCCAACCCCCTGCCATGGGCAGGGACACCTTCCACTATCCCAGGTTGCTCAAATTTCCATCCACCCTGGCCTTGAACGTTTCCAGGGATGGGGCAGCCACAGCTTCTCTGGGCAACCTGTGCCAGGGCCTCCCCACCCTCATAGTGAAAAATTTCTTCCTAATATCTAATCTAACCCTGCCTTCTTTTCAGCCGTTCCTCCTTGTCCTGTCACTCCATGGCCTTGTCCCAAGTCCCTCTCCAGCTCTCTTGGAGCCCCTTTAGGCTCTGGAAGGGGCTCTAAGGTCACCCTGGCACCTTCTGACCCTCTGAGCACCCCCAGCCTGTGTCCGGCTCTGAGCACCCCCAGCCCTTGGAGCATCTCTGTGACATCCTCTGGACTTGCACCAACAGATCCCAACCTTCTTAAACTGTGGTTTGTGTTTAAGCCACTTAAGAACTTTGGAGAAGCTGGAAGATGAAGAAAAAGACAGTCTGTGCTCTGTGCTCTTACTGCAGGTGGGTGTTGTAGGGTGGACTAAGATATATGTGGCCTGAAGAGGAGCAGGGAACATGATCCAGAGCACACAACTAATGGCATTTGCTGTTTGAAGGCTGCCCATGCTGTGGTACATCATAGCAACATACCTCAGTGCTGTCCTTGCTCACCTTCAGCATTGTTTTGCTAAGGGGTGAAGCACTCAACAGCAGTGGGAAGGGTCTCTGTGACACAGTAATTAATACTTGAACTTCATTTGTGGAGCTAGCAAGAAAGAAAAACTGATGAAATGTTAGAAATAATGACTGTGAATGGAAAGCTGCTTTAGTAGGCAAGTTTCCTGAAAACAACCTGTCTCTCAGCAGAATAGGTTGTAAAATGAGCACTTTTGGTGATGTCAGAACAGTCACACTGCAGTGGAGGGTTTTTCTTGGACAGCTTTATAAACCCTTGCTGTGCTTTCACTCAAGTACCTGCAGTGGGCACGTGCCCTGTGTTGTGTGAGTGCTGGAGTGAGTTTAAACCACAAAAGATGTTGGGGAAGTGATTCCTGCAACCAAATACTTGGGGAAGGGGTGCAGCAGGGGCACATCCTCGTGTTCCAACAGGCTTTGGTGCAGAAGGGGCAGCTGTGAGAGATCCCTAAAGACATCACAGGTAAGGCACCAAGGGCACAAAGGCAGAAGGTGGCCCCAAAAAGGGTGACTGAAAGGGTGGCATTTATCAGAGGGTTCAAGGGGGAAAGGAGGGAAAGAGCAAACACATTAAAATCAGTGAGCTACAAGGTGGCAAAGTTCAGTAATCTCTGAGAAGCTGGAGACGTGACTCAGTTCTTCCAGATGCAAGCCTGGAAGAAAAAGAGGATTTAAGATGAAGTAGAAGTTTAAGGGAATTTTTTATTACGGAGAAGGGCACAGACTGTCCCAGTTCAAATGAAGGATTGAAAATACAGTAACTCACTAAGTTGGTAAGTTTTTCCAGCACAAGAAGGAAGGAAGGAAGCCTGCAGAAAGTCTGCCTGCCCTAGTTTGTAATTTGAGCAGGAATAAATATAAAGAATATTTTTGTTTTCCCTGATATTTTTAGATGTTTTTAATTTTATTTTTAATGTTCTTTGACTTGTGCTTGCCAGAACATGCACCTGGCAGTGGCTGTGGGGAAGACAAGGAATTGGTGAGTATTGTAGTAATGGAAGGAAGATTAGGGATTTGGTGTGGTGCTCAGCAGGAAGAGGAAGTCACTAACTTCTGACACTAAAATATTGTATTAAAATGGAAGAAGGGAAGCTTGTATCAGTCTTTGGCTAAGACTTTTAATTGGGAGCAGATGGCAAATTAAATCCCTGGGAGCCTTGTGGCTGGTGTGAAACTGTATAACTTCAGAACTGTGAGCTGTTACCTTTGACACCTTGGGAAGAGTAAATAAGCTTCTAAAAAAATCCCACAAGAATTAAAATAATGCTTAGGCTGCCTTATTCATGATTTCTAATTTCAGTTTTCAGAAAGGAACACAGAAACTTGAGAAATACTGCAAGAAACCAAGGAAGCCAATAATACCCAGCAGATTTTTCTTTTCAAAAATAAACCCATTAACTTATTTCTGAAACTTGATAGCAAGGGAAGGAAAAACTAGGAGATGGCAACATGTTGAAATGAAGCTTTTAAGAATAAACTAGAAAAACATGGTCTGCATGTAAACTGTTACAAAATGAGAGCAGAAATCTTTGCATAAGGTGTCAATAGTCCAGGGCCTTCACAGGGAAGTGGCAGGTGGGACAGTGCAGTGTGTTCAGATCTGTCACTGGGCAGTCACTGATGACCTGGATGATGCAATGGGGAAAACACTGAACCTGCAGGTACTGAAATAGGAGCCACACTGGGTGTTTCCACTAAAAATAGAAAGGGCCTTGGTGAGCTGTGTGTATATCCTGTGTTTTTCGTGTTACTTGATCAGACTCTTTCAGGATTTTGTGGAATAAATCACTGGAAAAACAGAAGAAAGGCATTTAGTTGTGTTGCTAGACCTTAGAAAATCCTGAGGTATTTGTAGTAGTCAGATCTGACAAGTAGCAGTTAAAAAAAAAAGAGGGCTATGTCTGTTTACACATTCCGACGTGACAGCTGATTTGTAAGAGTGGTGAAGTTGTACCCTGCTTTGGAAAGTCTTCTTCTGAGCCTCTGTGTAAAGCTTTGAGCTCTGGATTTGGAGTTGAGGGCTTTCCAAGGAGCAGGGAGAAAGCAGAGCAGAAAAGCTGACCTGCAGTGAAAGCCTAAACAAACGGAAAACTTTATTTTTTTTATTCTGTGGAGGGGAATCCTGATTTTTACTTATTTCTGTATCTGCCCTTAGTTTTTGTGATATGACCACAGCATTTCAACAGTTTGCCAACAGAAATCACAGGAGTGCTGGTATTGGCATACAGGTTTTCCTATAGAAAAGGTGTGTTGGTGTGGTTAATTCTGCCCATAGTTAATCCATGTAATGGCACTTTCCTTTTCTTACCACCTGTTCCTGCTATTACATTATTAACCATTGTGTGTAGTTGAACATGAAACGAAGGCTGAATGTTTAAAAGCATCAGGTTCATTCATACCACTAGAAGCAGTGGTCAGGTCAAGCAACCTGAAATAAATAAATTCAGGTGGAACTTAAAGCTCTTCCCTGCCTTTTCAGGAAGTATCTTTTCTCTTAGCCATATCCAATGCTTTTTTCAGAATACCTTGAAGGACTGATGGTAGGGAGGATGCTCTAAGGCATCCTTGATTTGTGGTGCCCTTTGCACATCCCACGGTACTCCCAGGAGTAGCAGGTGTTACTCAGTCAACCACAGGCATCAGGAGGGACATCAGCTCCTTTGGATGAGCCTCTGGGTCCAACAGTTGATGCCTAAGTCAGCAGTAATTTGCTGCTGTGCTGTCTACATCTTAAACATTGTAAAATGATGTAGAGCAGATCCTGCAAAAGCTGTAGGGGGGTTGGCTGCTGATCCTGTCAGTAATTGAAGGAGTGGTGAGTCTGGGATCTGGACAGTCCTGCCCTTCCCAAGAGCCATGAATGCATTTAAGCAAATTGCAGATGTCTTTGTGTAGTGTAGGAGTTATACCTATAGTCAGTCATTGAGGAAGCAGCAAAATACTCAGAAAGGATGACAGGAAAGAGTTTTTACTCTATTTTAGGCCCTGAGTTTCAGGAAGAAGGAATTGAGGAAGCTGCTGGGAGGGGACACACAACATTACAAAACATTATGTTTCAAGATACAGAAATTTGATGGTTGGTTATTTTTTCCCCTGGAACATACTGGGGTGGTCTTGACAATGTTGTAGTGGCCGAGAGAGGAAAAGGAGGTTCACCCTTGCAGGCTGAGGAGGAAACAAGCAGTTCTGAGGGTGGAAAGGGCTGATGGTAGAGTCCAGAGGCTGTCATGGAGCAAACAGGCAGAGCAGTAAGTGGCATAGATGTCTTACTGCAAGGAAATGTAACAGGTTTCAGGTTAAAGGAGAGAATTTAGAGTTGTAGACTCCTCCTTCCTCATTTTACTCCCTCAATCTTCTGCACTGAGTGGCCAAGCTCTTCAGCTTGCATCCATGTCTTCCCAGTCTTCATCTCCCACAAATTCCATCAGTGCTGCTGCTTCCCAGACCCCACACACAAACCAGTGAAAGTGCTCAAGTGCAGCTCCTCTGGCTCACATGATGTGCCTGATGGGTAACACCACAACCTGTGAATAAAGGTCTTGGAACATTTGTGCTTTGCTGGCTGTAGTGGTGGTGCAAGGTTTGTTTGTACTTTCAGATTTGGATTATCTGCTCTCTGTGGTGATGAATAAAGTTCAATGTGTTTGTTCAGCTGTAGGAATTTGTTAATCTTTCCTTCAGTTTTCTCCCAGGAAAAAAAAAAAAAAAGAAATAATCTCACCGTGGAGAAGTTCAGCGAAGATTGGATTGCAGGAGCTTTCCATGCCTTTTTTTTTTTTCTGGGAGAGTACATTTGTAGTGGTAGCTGGAAGAGCAGAGAACTGAATGTGCAGGATTAAGCTTGAGGCCCCAGCTTCCTGTATAAGGGGAGAGGAGCTCACGAACCCGAGACGGCAGCCAAAAAGAAAAGGGTAATGGACAAACATAAGCTGTGTGGATCACTGTGCTGCCTGCCAGCTGCTGCTGGATGGACTTCCTGCTCTGGGACACAGGGGACATTTGGAGCAGTCAGTGTCTCTGCAAAGCTGAGCACAGGAGCTGGACAAGGGCAGCTTGGCAGCTCCTTGTGGGTTTAACAGATCAGAAGGCAACAGGGGTTCATCTCTGGGAGGGTTTAGGTACAAGAGCAGCTCCTCATGAAAGACTAAAGCAAATACTGAGCAGTAGGAAAATAGAAGTTCTTGGAAAAAAGTAAGACAAGAACATCACCACTCTTCAGTGGAAGACCCACATGTTTGTAGGAGATTTTTCATGGACAGTGTAAAGCCAAGCAACTTGACAGTGCTGGTTCCAAGCTTTGCCAGGACCTCAACTTTGAAAGCTTAGTTAGAAATGTCTGTGACAGGGTTTACAGCTCACTTCCATGATCTCTGGTCTGGGAACAGATCAACAAAAAACATTTACTATGTAGTTCTCTGCAGACCAAGCATGAGAGAGTCTGATTCCCATGCCTTGCCTTTCCATAGGGAATGCAATGAGCCCCCTAAAAATCCAACCCGGAGTGAAATCTTTGAATGTCAATAACTTAATTATAATTTTAAAAGAGTTTGTAGTAAATTAGGCAAACAAGAAAACTTTGTTTCCTGCTGTCTTGCTGTAATAATGAGTAAGAGTATCCCAGCTCATGGGGAAGGCAATACCTTAAATGAAATTAGAAGATGCCTTGAAAAGGTGATTGGCCTGACAGTTGGCTGAAACCTCTAGTTGCAGCCACACGGTCGAGTTCATGACATTTCTTCTGATCATCTTAATAACAATTACTCTTTTGCCCTTTATTCCTCTCCCATTTGCCTCACCATTCCAGCAGAGGCAATGCATGAATATTTAGGACCATTAGTCTGTCTCTTTGCTAAGGCTGCATTAGTGGCCCAGCCCAGAATGGCAAAGGCAAAATTCGTGTTGGTTATATTTGTCTTTTTCTGTGCAGGTTGTAGTGTGCGTGCTCCCTTCTCAAAGGACACCTTGTCCAGTTCTTTTAAGTGTCATGAACTTGCTGGTGGCTTCCTGGAAAAGATGCTTGGAGCCTCCAGGGAGTTGAACTCGGCGGTACCGCCTTCTAACGCAGCCTTGCCAGACGCGAACGCTTAAAAACACTTCTCTCGTAGCAGCGAAGTTGGGCTCTTGCTTTCTGATTTCTGGAACATCTGGGTTTGTATTCAGCAGTTTGTTTATTTTTGCACAAGCCTAGGAAGGAATGGGAAGCCTGAGGCTGTAGCAGAGCCATCAGCCTGTGGAGCCGAGGCTGGAACAAGTGGCACGAGATCGATGCGGCTGCTGTTCTTAGAAGGACTCTTCTCTTCCTAGAAGTTTTCCTCCTTTTACCAGGCAGTCATTTTCTCCTCCCTCCCCTCTCTTACATAATTTTTGCTGCTGCAAATGGTTTTTCATGTGGATTTCTGTTTCCTGCTCGAAATCAGGATTCTCCTGTCTCCTCCATGTAAACAAACTGGTTTTCGTGAATGGCTGAGAGAATCTGTTCAGATTCTAACACTGAGTTATGGAACAAAATGTATTACACTCCTTATTGTGGATACGGTAAGGCATTATCTGTTATTAAAGGGCAGTTATAAAGCTATACAGAATTGGTTTAGAATTGTTCTCATAAATGCTCAAATATTTTGTTGTAGCTTAATTACGGAGCTTATGGTTTACCCTTAGTTAAATATGTACATGAATCTTTTCAAAGTAATAGGGCAAATATAGTACTGTTTCTGGAGGCTTAAAAAGAAGATTTGTTCTCTAATATTAAAATTTTAATGTATTATTCATGAGGAAAGCCAAGCTAAAAGCTTTTTTCCTCCCCTCAGTGGAAATGAGCTTAAAGAATATCTTATCTGTATAGAGAAAAAAGGAATGTAAAGGACTCTAACTCTTGCTAATACTGGAGTGGTGCATGCAAGTACTACTGGAGTTTCCTCAGGGAAAAGAAAACAGAATTTGGTTGAAAATAAGCTGATGGAATCATTGAATAATTCGTACAACATTACTGGAATTCAATTCCCAAAAAAAACAACAAAAAAAATCAGGGTAATTCCGGTTAGAATGTGCTTTTTGGAATGGCAGAATGACTCTCTGTTGAAGTTGCTTTAGACTCCTTGTCTAGGAATTATTACCTCTGTTTCAGATGCAGGGCTGGGCTGTATATTTTTGTAACTCATCCCACTTTCAGGCTGGCTTTTCCAGATGTGTGCATTTGCACCCTGTGTGTCCATGCACATCTGTTTGTACTCTGGGTGTACTGAAGCAGACAAAACGTGTGAGCTTTGGAATTTGGAGAAACCTTTAAAAGTGCTTAGCTTTATGTAATACAGTACATCTCTTCAATACAGAATACCTTATACCTGGTACATACTGATATTTGTAATTATATTTTCTGCCTTAGTGTCACTATAAGCAAGAAGCATAAGCCAAGTAACATCATTTTTAGTGATCTTTTTCCATTGTACTCATTCCTAGATCATGCTTGGTTTAGTTGCCTGAAATGACTTAAGAAAAAGAAATGGCAAGTTGCATGTTTAGATAAGAGTTCTCCAGACACGTTTTTCCATTGCCTGTTACTAGAATCTTAGGCAACAATTAGTTTATTAATAGCAAAAATATCTGGAATTAGTAATATCCATACACCACAATTATATTTTATGGAAAGCATAGCTTAAATTGTTACTTACCTAGTAGGATTTACTAGGTATGGTTAATATAATTTCTAGACATGGGATAAAACAGGAATTTTTGCCACTTGCGATAAGAGAATAAAGTTGGGAAGTTACCAGCTAAATAGTCGTCTAGAACTGACTATTAAATTATATGAGCACCTTTCAGTTTTTAATCAGCCCCAAGCTCCTAGTGAAGGGCTGTGTGCCCAATTTAAGAATAAAAATGAAGTGGGAAATATTCTTCAGGGAATGTTTTTTGACCTGCATTTAAAAAATTGTTCTTATAGACCAGGAACCATGGCACAAAACTTACGAAGCTGCTTATCCAAAAAAAAAAAAAAAAAGGAAATTTGGAATGGACCAGAACAGTGGATCTAGTTCTCTTTAGACTTGAACTGGTTGTTTTCGTGAGTGGCATTGACCTTCTGTGTGCTTTGCAGTACATACATCCCATTAAGAAGTGCAATGCAGTGTTGTCTTTTCTCACTTTATCCAGAGTTTAAGAGACCTCAGTTCCTTGTCCTCAGTTGTCACTTGGAGCAGTTAGAACCCTCTGGCACTAGTTGGATTTTCCTGTTCTTTCCTTTTGATGGGAGCATCCAAGACTTGTGTTTCCAAGAGAAACTGCAAATTCTTGTGTATTCACTTTCAGCCATACTCTATAATGTTTGCTGTGAAATTTTCAGTGATATAAAGCACAAACTGATACAGGGGTTTGTACCATAAGCAGAAGAGAAGGAATGTCACAGATTTGTAGAAATTTGAATTTTGTAATGTTATCCACAAGTACTTTCTACCTATGGGATTGAAGAAAAGGTGTAAGATAGTGGTGGGAAACTTAAAACCTGTGGCCAGAAAGCAGGTACAAACATTACAGGAGTGTTGTAATCACCTTGTGTTATCAGGTGACATAAAACATGCTGAAGCACGTTTTAACATGTGGCTTGTCAAAGGTATTTGGAAATTGTGCTCATCTTCATTAAAAGAGGGAGTGAAACAGTCTCTTCAACCTCTACATGTGCAGCAGCTGATTAAATAAGGCCTTTGAACAGTCGAATTTTTTCAAATGAGAAAGAAAAACCCCCAAGTTTTGTGAATAATGTATTTGTTTAAGACTCAGTGGGCAAGGCATCCTCTGTATGAGAAAACTTTCCACTTTCACCTCTGGGTGACAGGAGGAAGGAAATGTTAAGAAAAAAGTGCTGTGAAAGCCAATCCAGAAGCTTTGCCCTGTTTGTGTAAGCTCTTTCCCTTGGGAATTGTGCTGTGGTCTTGGAGCTGGTGCTCTGTTTGGAGCAAATAATCTTCCATTAAATGTTCTGTCATCAGAATTTTCTCTGCAGTGGCATTTTTCTTGCAGCGTATCATGGACAACTCACAGGATTCCCCAGGAGTCTGAAAGCTCATGTGTCCCTGGGAGGTGCAGGAGGTTGTTTGGTATTCCCAGTTCAGCCTGGTTGAGGAATCTCACGTTAAGCCCATTTCCTGTGTTTTGTTTTTCTTACGAACAACATTTTCCATTTGTATTTTGGATATGCAGATTACTAGTGCGGAGTGGTTAGGAAATAGTAGCATTGGGTAGAGGAGCAGGAGGATTAAATGAAGGGGTTATTTTGCAGCATTTTTAGGATAAGCCAAGTTTGGTGGATTGTTTCTGCCCTTGGCCAATTCCACTGACTTACAGGAAGGACTGAGGTGGTGCTGTGGGGAATGGTGGTCTTTCCCCAACTGCAAATGTTTGCAATATAAACAGCTGAGCTGTTCATCACCCCAGTGGAGAGAACTAGAAAGAAGTGGCATTTTTAGGGTGGGTTCTAGTGTAGACAAATCAGCTGAATTGTGCCCTTCAAGTGCTTATCAGCTGGGCTTTGTGAGCACTGCTGGGGTCAGCTGGGCTAATGGCCGAGCTACCAGGAGGTTGAGGAGAATATCCACAGAAATTACTTTGGAGCTATAATGATGTAATTAAAACAGAAAAATAATAGTTTTGTTCAGGGTCAAAACCTATTACCACCCAGAGACTTCCCCACACCAGCTGGCTGGCTCTTGGCAGGAGATTTTTGGCAGTGCGTGTCTTAAACACACTGGACCTTACTTTGTTTATTTTGTTGGGCTGGAATTCCTTCCTTGTGTGGAGACTGTGGGAGGGGACTCATGCCTTGGTTTATGCTCACGTGTCACTGGAGTAGAGGTCTTAAAGGAGAATGTCTCTGTAGCTCTGCAAGAGTTACATCCAGGCTTGTACTCCTGATCTCTGTTAAATTTTGGTCTGGGAAGATCCTGTTTGGTCATGGATTTCATAGAATCACAGAGTGGTTTGGGTTGGAAGGGACTTCAGAGATCATCTCCCACCCCCCTGCCATGGACAGGGACACCTTCCACTGTCCCAGGTTGCTCCAAGCCCTGTCCAACCTGGCCTTGAGCACTTCCAGAGATGAGGCATTGGGGAAGTGTTGCCCAGCTTCTCTGGGCAGTCTGTTCCAGTTTCTCTTGGGATGCTTTCCTGTGTTCCCAAGAAAAATAAGATCATCTAAGACAGGCACTAATGAAGCCAATAACGCAGCTATTTGTCCTCATTTTGGTTATGTAGGAGTGGGAGAGGTGCCAGATATTTATCTTGCTTTGCAGCAGGCGTGCCAGTGCATACAGAGCTTTCCTGCTGGAGCTCTGGGAGATCAATTCAAATGCAGAGTCTGTTTAGATTTTAGTAATTCACTGAATGTGCTGGGGCTGGGCAGGAGGAGCCAAATGGGCAGGGAGAGGCTCTGCCCAAACTGATAGCACTGAGCCAAAAGCCTTTAAAATTGCTTGTGCCATATTGTACAGGACATAATACTTATATTCGGGCCAAAATGGATTTTTAAAACTCTGAGGATAAACAACCCACCCAGCTGAGCAGGTGTGACTGTGCTCAGTGCAGGTTTGCTGCACACAGCTGGGGGACCTGGAGGGTTTTCGGTTAAAATTGTTGTTTCTGTGCCCCTTTTCCCTTCACTTTGAGTTACAACCCACATCACGGGGGGGTTGTTGTGTGAACACCTGCTGGGTAGAGTCAGTGCAGGCACCTGAGCTGGAGAGGGACAAAGGTTGAGTGTGTGACAGCAGCACAGTCCCTGTGACATTGCCAAAGGTGGACGATGCTGGATGTCAGCGCTGGCTGGGGCTCCCTAAGCTTAGAGCTTCTTGTTTGTGGGAGAGGAGAAGGGGCACATCCTCAAGATGGCTTTTTAAGTGCTTGGGTAGGTACAGACTTAATATCATTTAACATTTATGGGTCCTTATGCCTGGGATTTTCCATCTAAGACAAGTGCAATAATGTCCGGGATCCATCATCCCGTCTGGGCTCGTGCATGAGCTGATCAGCTGCTTCTGTCCCCTGAGAAGAACTGGGACCTCTGCTCTTGGAAGTGCTGGTGGTAAGAGAAGGCTCCCACCTCTCTAAGAGATGAAGAATAAGTGGCTTTCTTTAGCTCTGAGAATAACAGGTCTGTAAAATCTCTTGCTCCATCCCTGGAAGTGCTCAAGGCTGGATAAGGCTTGGAGCAACCTGGCATAGTGGAAGGTGTCCCTGTCCATGGCAGGGGGTTGGAAGATGATCTTTGAAGTCCCTTCCAACCCAAACCATTCCATGATTCTGTGATCTAATTAATGTACATGGTGAAAATCTGGTTCTTTTATCCCAAGAAAGGAAAGGACGCAAAGCAGTGGGGATGGTATTGCATTTTTTCAGACTAAACACACTGCTCACCCTTGCCACTGCATCAGTGCTGAAGGAAAACAGCTGGGGTTTTTGCCAGATTGGGCAGAGACCAGCTGATCTGAAGTGTTCTGCATAAACAGCTTGGGCAGGAATGTAGGCTGAGAGAGGCTGGGACTTGGACAAGATGCAAAATTACAGTAATTTCTGTTGCCTCATGCCGGGGTTCTCTCTTAAAATTAGCAGTAAGGCACATCCTGAAGAAGTAAGCTGGAAAGAGTTTTAATTTTGTTAATGGGCTCAGATCTATTTTTACCTTCTTTTAGTCTACCTTTGATAAGGTCACTGTATGGCCTCTGTGTGGGGATAACAGGTTGTTGAATGTATCCATATAATTACAAATACCATTTTTACTCCAGTAAACAACAAAAAATTACTGTACTTTTCTGTTGGGGTTTTTCCTGATATAATTAAGGGAACAGTTTATTTTTAACTTCTTCAAACTTGTAGTCCTAACAACTCTGGTTATTTAACATCTTCAGTTACCATACAGCACTCAGATATCCAGGCTTTCCCATGACTTCTCTGTAAAATAGTAAGTGGGTTGCTTTCAGCATTACAGGATTGTTAGAAGTTAAAGTATAGGTAGTAAATCTCGTGCATTCCTTTAGTACAAAGTTTAGGATATTTCAAATAGGTCAGAAGTACTTGATGTTCAAGGTATTTGGAGAAGCAATTAAACGTGTCTGCAGCTGTTCCAACCTGCAGCTGAATTGTCAGCTTGGTTGAGCCATCTGAGGACTCATTTGAGGCACCAAAATGCTTTTTAAAAAATCCCCTTCTGTTCATAAAAAAAAATAAAATAAATTAATTTTTCTCAACAGGCAATAAACTGTGTCTTTGTTCTGGGAAGGAATTGCTGGAAGTTCATCAAGTTTTGCTGCTTTTTTTTTTTCTGTCAAAACTGTAGTCACTTTATCATCCAAAGCTTGCAGTTTCCTGTATCTTTTGTTTCATTCCTAATCTAGTTTTAGCTTTCTGAATATCACATTTCCAGGTGGGAATGTACTGCTTTTAATGGTCTGGGAATGCTGAATGGGTAAAATAATCTCGAGTCCAAAGTACAAGGTCAGAAGAGCTGGGATTGAGTGCTTTCCAACTTATTTCTTGGGGTCAGTTGAAAATACAGTTAATATTAAAAAAAAAAGTTTGAAAGCCGGGGAGAGAGAGCTCATGCAGCACCAGCGAGATATTTTAGCAAATTATTAATGAGACTTTACAGTGTGCTTCTGTGGGGTTTTTTTCCTTACTTCTTTACTTAGTGTGTAACAATAGATGCTCTGTTACAGCTTCAATTTTTTGTCAGAGATACCTGGCAGAGCTTCTCTTCTGCAGGTGACACTTCACTGAACTGAAAACCCACAGTGGTTGATACTGTAATTACTTGAAATTTAAAATAGTTACAGAATATGTGTAGGTTTTACTGAAAACTTAAATTGATAAAAATTCTTTCCAGCTTAACTGGTGAGAGCAGATGCAACAGCTTGAAATAAAAAGCAGCAAATGAAATTACATTTTTTCTCTGTAATAGGCACTTGTATTATATGTCCATAAGTATTGCAGGTATTTAAAAAAAATGAATTCATGAAGAGTAATCCAAGATAGGGTAAAGTCTGCTCCATGGAAGCCAAAGCTGGAGAAAAGATTATTTTGACAACAATTTCTCCCAAGTCAGATTCTGTCCCAGCAGATACTCCAGTGTAACCTGGTCTGCTCCTTGGGAAATCCCTGCAGCTAAAGATGGAACAAATAAATTTATAATCAAAATCTGATGGTTTTATTTTGCTCCCAGCACCTCTGGATTCAAGTAACCTGCTAAGTGATACTCACTGTATGATGCCTGTAAATTGATTTTCAGAGCATTTTTAGTTGATAGAAACAGCTGTTACTTTTAAATTACAATGACTGAAGCACAGATAATGAAGTGATTCAGAGAAAGATTCCTCTTCAAAATGGGTGGGATTCCTCTCTATTCCTTTGTATCTGGGCTTCACAATATAGAGAATTTTGGGGAGGGGCAGGGAGGAATGGAGAAAAACAGTAACCATACCAAATACCTACAGCTCAGTTAAAGTCAATGTCTTTTTGAAGTTAAGCCAGTTCTATTTTTTTCCAAAGAAAGGAGGTAAATATTTCATAGGTTGTCATGCATGTTCCCTCCTCCATTAAGATATAAATGCCTTTGGTCTGTAAAACATGTTACCCAGAAACACCATCATTTTACATGGGTGGTTTCTCACAGGGTGAATGTTCTTACGAGATCTGCACTGAATATCCACAGAATAGCAATGGCTTTGGAGAAATAAGTGGGGATTGGAAATAGGCATCAAAGGAGATACAGAAAAAAATAGGTGTCTTAGTTTGATTTTTGCTATTGGGGATGTATCTTTTGAGGGAGCAAACCTTGGATGAGTGATTTCCCTGGCATGAATTAGAATTGTAGCCTTTCCCAAAATATCCCCAGGGAGTGAATGAAAAATTCATGAGGCAAAATGGAGAAACAAAACTTTTCCTTGCAAAGGAGCACCCTTTAACACATTTTTGCAACGTGAATTTCTTAGAGAAGAGCTGTTCCTAGGAAAGAGAGGAGAAAGCTTGCAAAAATAGACTAATGCTTTGGATTTGATGTCTTACTGAAATATTTGCTGCAAAAAGTACCGTAGAGAATGTTGCTGTCTCTATGGGAACATCTTATGGCTATATTTAGGAAAATTAAATTAAGCTTATTCTCCTCAGATGAGCAAGGTTTTGCTAAGGCTTTAATTGGAAGAGTGGTGGTTTTTTATGGGGCAGGGGGTAGAGATTAGAGGAATTTCTTCTACCTATGGATTTGGTCAACCACTTGTCTTAAACTTTTCAAGTAAAAAAAAAAGTACTAAAACTGTCACTTATGTTTGAGTCAGCCCGTGTGTGACAGGAGGTAGGAAAAAACTCAGCTTAATTCCATGACATCAGCTTGTGAAGGTTATGAATTTGGTCATTGGGAGGAAAGAAAACCTATTAACAGCCTTATAAACATCTGTTTATTGACCTGAATGAACTTGATAAAGAAATGAGCTGATCATGATTGTAGGTCTGGTGTCCAGCAATATTCTTTAGGTTTGGATGTCTCCTGCTCTTGAAAAATGAATGGATTGGATAAAAACTGTGTGATGGGTGTGTAGCTTGGTGTTTCACTCATTGTGTAGTGCCTGTGGAACACACAAGAACAGACTTTTACAACTTTTCAGTAACTTCATACTGATTTCATGGCATAACTCCTCAAAGAGAACGTGACCTGGGGCTGCAGCATCTGCGCCATGTCCATCTGTCCGTCCATTCATACCATGGGCAGTGAGAAAACACTCTCCCAGAGGGCTTTTAGCTTGTTTATCACTTTGTTCAATCAGCATTGGTGCAAAGGCTGTTTTTTACATTATTATTAACCCGATGACAGGGGTGGCAGTTGGCTGCTTAGCCGTGTGTGGCTCCCGGTGCCGCGTGTTGCTCACCCGTATCTGCTTTTCCCGTGTTTGAGCTGCCTGGGATTGAGTGAGTTGTTCCTTTGTGCCTTTCCCACCATGTCCCACGTAAGCACAAGCCAATACTGTACATATTTCTGCTCTGTGCACACATGCTTGTTTACATTTGCTCCCTTGCTGTTCTGAGGGGACGAGCCGTGACCAACAAACGCGGAGATCCGGCCATTTTGACCCCGTGTGCTGCTCCCGTTTCCATTTGTTTGTTTCTCCTCTGCCTTCCCTCCCAAGTATTTAACAAAGTAGTATTAAAAATCTTTTTAAGGAGGCCAAGTTTGGAGCAGTTCAAAAGAGTCAGGATACACAAACATCTGATCTGGTTACTGTGTGTTACTTTATGATCGAAGACTTAAGTGCTGAGTAAAACGGAAATTTTAAAAAAATCTCTTTTTTTTTCGCAAATAGGCCTTTTCTGCTTGGTAAAATCCAGTTCTGATTGACTCCTGCAGCTCGATCATAAGCTGCTGCTAATATTTGGCAAAATTTTCTTCAAATAAACCCTCTGCCATGTTTGTACCCCGTGGAACCTCAGCACTGCAGATTTTGCAGCTTTAAACTCCCAGGTCTTTGCTGATCCAGCTTCACCAAACCGTGACGTTTCACCAACATTGCAAATACATCGAATTCTTTTTATCAGCAGAAAAGGCTGGGTTGGATTCATAGGCCACATCTGCTGGTGAACTTTGTGCAGTCTATTTTTTTTTTCCTCTCTTTTTACTAGAAGAAAGGTTTGTTTGTTGGCTGCTCGGGGCGGGACAGGAATGTAATGCATGCACAGACTGCACAGTATTTCCTGTTCAACTGCCGCTCCAAACCTCGGCGCTGGGAAAATCTCCAGGTCCAGCAGCTCAGCCCTCACTCAAACAAGGAAGAAACGCTACAGCTTCACTTTTCACAGAAAAATATAATTTTTAAAGTGAATCTTTACGGTGTGTTACTGCTGTATCAGTCTGTGGATATTGCTTTTATGATGTTTATAGATACAGACTGAGGCGAAACATTAAGTTTCTTGAGGCACTGTACAGGGGAGATGGCTCTGTAATGTCACTGCAAGAAGTTGTTTATTTTGGATTACAACACATCTCCATAGCGTTGCCTGCATACTTCAGTTTGCTTGGTTTACCACCCAGTTACAAACTGTAGTAGTCTTGTGGCACTGGAGCTACTTTTGCATCATTTGCTGCATTTTATTTTGCTCATAAACTGTTTTGAAGCATTGGCCTTTTGCATTGCGTGAGTTTCATTCCAGAAGTGAAATGTTTTGTTTCCTGAGAGGGAATAAAACTTGGAGTTTGACTTTTGCCAACAAGCACCAAACTCCAGTGCTGTGACCTGGCCTTGTGTGTAGTGTGAAAGTGAGATGAGGGGGATGTTATTACTCCTAATTTTTTATCTTTTTCATTTTCTTCAGGTGTTTTTTGTGCATTGTATGTGTTTCAGACTGTCAGCTGATGCAGTGGTGATTGTAGGGTGTGGCTGGTCACTTTATTCACTTACTCAATGTTTTTTAAGTAGTAGTTTTTATAATTTGAGAATTTATATGTATAAATGCCTTTGGAACCTATGAAGTTCTGTGGCTCATGTAAAAAAAAAAAAGCAAATAGGAGAAAACACATGTGTGAACTCCCTATATATACAGATGTGTGCCTATATGCACGTTAAGAAATGTTAGATTTCCTTGTAGCACCTTTTTTAGCGTGTCCAGCAGCTACTTAGCCCTGGGTGAAGAGGCAGTGAGTGTACACAGGTCAGCCTTGAAGACCAGGGCACATCCATCCTGGATGCTCTGCCACAGCATGGACCAGGTAGATGGATTCCAGGGCAGGACAGGTACTGAGCAGAGCTTGGATTCTTCCCTAGTTCCAACAGGAATGCAGGCAGGGCTGGATGGACACATTCAGCTCTTCATTAAACACTGTCCAGCTGTTTAGTAGAAAGCAAAGGTACAGCAGCTCCCTGGCTCATCTTGCTGGAGGAGTTACTGGAGGGGAACATCTCCCAACTTCTCCTTTGTATTCTCATCCATCTTCTGTCCCAGTGGCAAGTGATACAGGCACAAAAATGAAAGTGCTCTGTATTAATTAATTCCTTCCTGGGTCACTGGAGATCTACTTCTGAGTCCTTTGGAGATACAGATTTCCATGTGCTGCTTCTCAGAATTGGAAGTGGTCTCAGTGTAGCCCTGTCAGCTTGTCAGGCACTGGAGAGAGGAGGCAGCCCAAATCTGTGCTGTTTAATTTGAACTTGAAGGTATTTTGCTCAGAATGTAGTTCAGCAGGGTAGTTGGGCTGTTAAAACAGTATTTACCTCTTCAGCCTCATGAAATGTAGATGCCCCTGAAGGGGTGGATCTGCTTTCAGTCTTCAGGCTCAATAAAGGGAAGAGTTGGGCTCTGGCAGATGCACTTCTTTTAACAACCCTCCTAACTCTGAATACTGCAAAAGGTGTTTAAATCATGGCTTATAAGAGCAGCTGACACATGTGAAGGTTAAACCATCATATATCTGTGTCCAACCAAACCTCAGTGTGCAGACTGAAGTGTAGCAACAGCTTTAAGGTTTTGGAACTTGCCTCAAGATCTGTCAGGTTTTTGTGCTGTTTTGAGCCTTTTCATGGTTTCTTATCCCTCCCTGTCAGTTAAGAGGCTTCTGTGTACACTTGCTGTTTTTAACATTTACTGGCTCCATTTCATGAAGCATCACAGCCTGTACAGATACAGCAGTGCTGAGTTCCCAGTCGTGTCTTAGTGAAATTCTAAAGTCACTTCTTTACTTTTTGATCCCTAAAATATGAGCATCCAATAACCAGTGGCAGGTATTTAATCCACCCAGATTTGAGGACTGTAATTAATAATTTATATAGGGTAAAAGTAGGGTTTTTTTAGCTTTAAGCTGCTGTAACAGGAATGTTTCTAAAGCGTTGTTTGGTTAGATAGGTTTTTTGTACATGGTTAGCTGTCTTGAGATACCATCCATCAAGCTTTTTGTCCTTTCATCCTAAGTACTATGTGAAAATGTATTTTTATAGGACTTTTGGAGGTATGGAAAGTAAACCGCAGTGTTCTGATATTCAACAGGTAACTTTGAATGGGATAAGATGTTCTTGTGTGACCATTTCATCTTAGCATACAAGTGCAACTTGTGAGCTTGTTTTCCAAACATTATGGAATGAGGTTAATGAGAGTAATGTTCAGTTTTCCTAAAATTCCCTAAGATTTCCTAAATTGTACTGACATTTTTTCAGTTCTAAGTGCAATGACGCAAAGAAATTATCTCAAAAATAAGTTTCTTGGTTATTTTTCCCCTGTGTCCCCACCTGTGTTAGATAGTTAAGCTTTTATTTCTTGCCCCATGCCATATGATCAGCTGCAGCCAGAGCAAACTATTAATGCAGTGCCTGGAAAAGGAGTTGGTGGAGAGGAAGAGTTAAATGTTTTGGAAATATTTCTATTTTGCTAAACTGGTCTGGGATCCCTCCCTTCAAAGTAATAATTTCAGTGGAAAACCCAAAGCCTTACGTTTATTTAATTATGCTGTTGAGGGGAGAAAGGTTGCCAGCTTCAGTTGCAATTAAGATAATTCTGGGGTGTATCATGCTGAATTGAGCAGAGCAATTTGCTTGAGTTATACATATTTGAAGGTTAAACCAGTAGTAGGTGGTTGTTCCAGGTATGTGACAGTGCTGTTATTGCTGTGTTTTCTGTAAAGTTTACATGGAAGATTAAGCCTTTCAGTTATAAACTGCAAGTGGCATTTAAAACCAGAGTTATATGGGCATCATATGCAGGTTTGGCACCAAGTATTGTAAAATAATTTTTATCCTGGCCAGTACATCACAAAAAGAAGAGCTGTATAAGCAAGTTAATGGTTTTCTACTTAACTGTTTCTGTCTTGAGGCATGTAGGATATAAAATTCTGTATTTCTAGTAAGATCAGCCTTTTAAGAAGATTGAGAAATTAGGCATTTCTAATCATGTATAGATTTCAAAACTGCTTCCTTTGAAGAAAGGCTTTGTTTAATATCACTTAATTCTAACTGGCCTCTTTGCATCCTGTGTTATAAACAAACTTGTTAGTGGAGGGCTCACCATACCCAGATGTTCATTTTATTGCATTTAGAGAGTTCATCTGTAAGTGGAAAGTCTCTTCATTACCCAGTTTATATTATTTGGGAGAACTGGATATTGCATTCGTGTAATTAGGAAAAATTCAGTGGTAATTAGCTCACTGATGGCTGCAGAGGGATGGGCTGGAGCCTTCCAGTTGTCCCATGGTGGCTTCCTGCAGCACTGAGGGGTTGGTTGCACGACGGCTGCACAACAATCTGGGTTTGGAATTTCACACCACTACAGCAAAGTTTGGTGGGAGAAGCCCTGAACCAACTTGTTTTTAGAATACAATGCACGAGGGAAAATCTGTCCTGGTGGGAGAGCAGCAGCACAACCCTTCTGCCTCTGAAGGATGGTTTGTTTGAAAGGAGGCTGGAGAAGATGCTGTAGATGACTTCTGTTAGCATGCTCCTGTATTTATTTCTGTTAAAACATTTGCCTGTGATACTTGGGGTTTGTTGTGGGGTTTTTTTCCTTTCTCTTTGTCCAGCCACCCAGTGTGGTTCCATGCTTTCCATTTAAGCTTAAGTGATTGCAGGATTTAAAGTCTTGCCCCTCCCCAGGCTCAGTAGTGCCATGGATTTGTTAGGATTTGCCATAAGACTTTGATAAGCACAGTTCTGTGGACCACCTTTGGATTCCAGAAGCTTCCAGGAATTAATGTACCCACAAGCAGTGGGTAGCACATGAATTATGATCAGTGAGGCTCATCCTTAGAATGGCATCTGGAAATTACAGGTGAGACCTTAGAGTTTTAAATTAGGGGAAATCTGCACCAGAGGGACTTCCCTTTTGGAAAGGAAGAGCTGTGCTTCTGCTTCTGGCCCTGGCTGCAAATAATCTACAAATTCAGATGATCTGACAAAGTGTTCCACTGAAAGATCTTGCAAACCATGTCAGACAGGAGGCTTCTCTTCAGTGTGTCCTAAAACCATATGGAAAAGGAATTAAGGTGACAACATTTGTAAGGGAAAGGGTTGTGTATTTGTTTGTGCATGTGTATAGATGTGTGTACATCTATATATATTTAATATTTTCATGTAATAATTTAATGTACGTTATGAAATGTACATTTAAAACTTAGCTGTGAAGAGTTGTAAGAAGGCAGCATAATTTTCAATGACTGGCCTTTAAAATAGCAGATGGAATTAAGTGTAGATACATGTGACATTTTCTGCATGGAATAGAGAAGAATTCTTGATTTACATTTGCAGTGATGCCTGAAATACCTACTAATGATGACATCTTGGCATTATAATCAGATCTGAAAAATCACATTAGCCCAGTGCTCACTTGTAAAACTCAAACAAGATATTGGGAATTATTAGAAAAGTAAGAGAGCAAAGCTTTGTGTGTGTATATAAATTTATGGTGTTCTCCTTTCATCCTGGATATTGTGTGTGGTTCAGGTCTCTCTCCTCCTGCTCAAAAAATGTTTCATACACAGTTGGTGTCTTTAGGTGAGGAGATCCTAAAGTGCAGTCAGAGTTCACCCTTTTTAGTATCATGACTACCTGGTCTGACCTATAAGCTATTAAGGAATGCCAGGTTTTGTCCTCAGTAGTTTTTTTTTTCTTTCTAAAATTTGCTGCCATCCAGAAGACCTAAATTTATGGTAGTGATTCAATATTAATTCTTCTTTGCATCTTTGTAGTTGTTATATTTATACTGTCACTGCTTCAAGAAAAGCAAATCCGGCAAACAGCACATGGATTGCAGGTGGTTCAGTGTAACTAAGGAAGGAGAAAATATTTTCCATGATGCACAACACTGTCATAGTTACTAAAAATGAGATATGGTGCAAATTTTTTCTGCATTTGTAAATACCTGCTGTATTTACAGCACAGCACACAAATCCATTCTATTCCTTACTGCATCCCAAATTACCATTCATTAAGTCACAATAAAGCCTCTATAATACATTATTTTTAAATAATATCCCTTTAAAATAACATCTAAATTAGTGGAAAGACCTATTTGAAACACCACTGTGTTATGAATGGCAAAATTGTGAAGACTAAAACGAACATGAAGGATTATTTTTCCTAGAACAAATATTTCAGTAAGTGAAAGAGAGTGGCCAGATTTCAGATTTATGATTTGGTCCAAGTATTATTCAAAGGTTTGAACCAATCATGATTTTTTTAATGGTTATTTAGACAATTTACTGTTTCCTGACTGTTTTTATACTAAGTTGAGAAGATACAAGTGTGAGTTCTGAGATGGTTGTGGTGTTGCCATTGATCTGTTTTGCTGTGAGTTAGGAATTTAAACACTGTAATTCATACCTGCATTCAAAGGGCATTATTTGCCTTCATATTTTTAAGTAGAGGCTGAAAACAAAATTAAAATTATTAGGAAGGTTTCTGTAGCAGTAGCTGTAGGGAACAGAACACACTGCATTGTTCTTCCCATTCTAATTTCAGCATATTTCAATTTTTAATGTTGGACAAGAATTCTCTCCTGGATTATATTGCAGTACCAGTTTTCTTGAGTGCTGTTTTGAAAAAGTCCTTCCCAGCTGCCCTGGTATCCTTTGGGGATTTCTGAACCCGTGTTGTTGCAAACAGAATGTGACATTCTGAAAATGAGTCTTTTACTGTTACTTGTACCACTGGTGGCCAGAGTGTTTTCTGTTTGACTGGACAATTGACCTGTGCACAGTTCTGACTTAATTCTGTTATCAGAGCACTTTTTAAATGGTGAAAGTTTATAAAATCCATTCAGGTTTTGATACTGGTACACTTTCCTCTTAATAGCAATTAATAATGAACCTGAGAACTCCTCACTGCCTTAAGGCTGAAAAATATTTTGGCAAGTACATATTATAGAGTCCTAAAATGGTGGGGGTTGGAAGGGACCTTAAAGAGGATTTTGTTCAGCCCCTTTCCATGGGCAGGGACACCTTCCACTACCCCAGGTTGCTCCAAGCCCCATCCAACCTGGCCTTGGACACTTCCAGGGATGGAGCAGCCACAGCTTCTCTGCCCAACCTGTGCCAGGGCCTCCCCACCCTCACAGGGAAGAATTTCTTCTGAATATCTAATCTAAATCTATCCTCCTTCAGTTTAAAATGGTTTCCCCTCATCCTACCACTGTGTCATCCACGTGGAAAGTTGCTCTCCCTCTTTTTTACACACATATACGTTTTCATGTGGAAAGGCCACAAGTACAGGACTATATGGAGATCAGAAAATTACTGTTGAACTTGCTGGACACCTTGCAGGTGCTTTTTGAGGTGCAATTATTATGTCTTGACTTATGCTGGGTCTGCAGAATCAGAAGAATTAGTTTCTATTTTCAGAGAGTACTTGAAAGGTCACTCAAAAGCTGCACCATGAGTCTCTCCTGTCAGAGCACACGTGTGAACCTGCACAAAACCCTCAGGTTTTCCAGGGAGGATCTGTTCCATTCACTACACAACTCCTCTTCCTCTGAAATTTTCTTTATATATTAATGATTGTGTTATTTGTGTTTCTGTGGCCAATTTCCTTGATTGTGCTTGATACATTTGTTTTGTCAGGATGAGCATAGATGCATGTGGAAGTTCCCTAAAAATCTGAGAGGGGAGGAAAGATGGGGATTTCATGTGCATGTTGGGACTTGCTAAGAATTGCACTTACCCTCTGACTTCGGGGTGAGAGAGTGTTTGGTTTCCTACCCAACACAGGAAACAAATATTTCTGGATAAGCATTATCTAGAGGTCTGATAATACATCATTAAAACATTTGGTGATCAAATCAAATATTACTTAAAATATTCAAAAACTTTTCTACAACTCTTTTATTCTATTTTATTTTGATGTGTGTTCAAGATTTAATTTTCAGGAGTTTAAATCTTGCAGAAGATGTCTTACATGCATTTCTTTTTTTCAAACTGCTTTTTATCTACAGTTTTCAGTCTTTAAAAATGCTGCACTTGCTTTGAGTGAGCTGTATATCATTTTTTACCACTTCACTATTTTTTTTTATCCTGATGGACCAATAAGAAAGTCAAAAAGCAAGGCCAGGGCTCCTATTTATTTAGTAACACCCTCTGTAGGGAGTGGTGCAGCTCCCAGTACTGCCTGTGTTGTGTCTTTTGTCATCCAGCAATGCTGTCAAACAGTAAGAGAGGAAACTCAAACATCTCAGAGCTTTCCTGACCCTTGCAGGAGTTTTAAATGTTCCACGTGTGATGGTGTATTTGTCTAGAAACTAAGCCCAGCATCAGTAGGCAGTTGTGTGTAATTACAGTATCCACTTTGGATATTACTTGGAAAACTCAGTGTATTGTCTCAGTATGACTGTGCAGAGATCCAGGTTGGTCAGATTTGGGCTAAAATCACCATAAGCCTTAACAAGGGGAAAATGTGTTTAATTGGAAGAAAAGGTTATCTCAGTGTGATGGAGAATATGTGTAAAGTTACCTTGATAAAAACCTCTGATTACCATAACAACACACCTTAAACTCATTTGTTCTGGTCTGGAAAACCAGGTCTGTACTACATGAACTTACTTTTCTGCTGTGTTTTTTTCCCAGTGTCCCAATGTAATATCAGCTTGAAGAAGCAGAGGAGTCGAAGTATCTTTAGCACCTTATTCTGCTGCTTTCGTGACTACAATGTCGAACCACCATCCACCAACAGCACCAGTGCTCTGCCTCCTTTGGTGGAGGAGAATGGAGGACTTCAGAAGGTCAGGATTTGATCTTATTTTGCTCTCATACAGGTTTTCTATAACCAAGGTTTAACTCTTATGTTTCCAGTCTTAAATGTTCCCCACAAGGGAAACTTGTTGGAGTTGCAGAAAAAATTGTTTTGGTGGTGAATTGTTAGTACTGTCTATTCAGCTGCAGTTTAAAACTAGTATTTCCATAGTGTTGGCACTATACATTTTATAAGCAACCAACATTTAAAACCTGACCTAAAACACTGAAGAAATGTAGAATTCTCATAAAATTTTAACTGCTGAGTTGTCTCTAGTTTTGGTTCTCTTTCTTGACTACAGGAATGTTTAAATGTGTCCACTGGAGTGTAGTGGAACCTTTGATTATCACTTAAAAGGATTTGTAGTGACAGAAAAAGAAGGAGAGAACCATTATTTGGGCCTGTTTTCTAGAAAATTCACTTACATTTAATACATGCTGGAGTCCAAAAATACCTGCTTTTGGCCATTTTTCCAGGTTACTGAGTTTTGCTTACCTAATAAGTCAAATTATTTGATAGAAATTTTGGCACTTCAAAGCACTGTGTGTAACAGCAACATGTTACTTTCATTGAATTTGAGTAATGATTTGCTTTGCTAAATTCATAAAACACAACACAAATGATTTTATGTGTTCTTTTTAAGTCTGATAACACTTGAGACATTTCAGCTCAATATGATAAATAGAGAAAACACTTCTTTTCCATACAGAGATTGTAAATACAGGTGTATCCATGGTGGGGAATAGTAGCAGAAATGGAGATGTCTCTATCTTTTCATCCTTCTGCTTTTCACATAATTTTTCCTGTCTGATGCAGCTGGTTCCTTACCTACCTTGTCCAGTCCTTTGAATTTTGCTGGTTGTGTTTGAATTCTGAAAAGCTCAGGAGAAAGAGGGGAAAGGAAAGCAAATTAAAGTGATGGAGACTAAGAGTATATGTGGAGGTAAAGTCTGAACTGTAACAGTTCATACTGAAACTGCTCACACAGAGGAGAAGTGCACTGAAAATTGTGCCAAGACAAGGAATTGTACATGTATTTTTAGATTTCTTCTGCTAGCCAAGGTACATTTTGACTAAAATGAGGGAGATCTAGCCTGGATGTGCTGGAGGGAAAGCTGAGTAGTGTGTAGCATGTACACACACATTTATCTAAGAAACAAAAAGAATGGGAAACTATTAAAATTTCCCTTTCCACTGTGCTTGGGAATGGAAGAGGCAGAAATGAGGCTACTGGCAAAACAACAGCTGGGAGAAAATGGGAGTTCATTAGAAAGAAAAGTGTAAAAAAAGATTTGTTTTTTTTCTATAGAAAATGTGCTTTACAATGATCTGGAGTCAGTAGTTTCCAGATTGCATTCTGTAAAACACTTAATTACTTCCTAAATTTATCTTATGCCTTGAGTGATTGTGTGTTCACACAAGTTTCCATCCTCACTCTGTGCTGCCTTACTGAGCAGTTTTGGAGTTGTGCAATAATTGTACACGAGACCAAGACACAAATCCCTCCATTCATAGAATTACCAGATTAAAACTTGAAAGTAAAAAAATTCAAAGAATATGTTGAAGAGAATTTAATTAAGAGGATGGTTTTTTTCAGTTAAATGAAAGTCATTCAGATGCTCAAATCTTTGTAGAAAAAATTAAGTATAGCTGAACTTTTAGGTGGTTCTTGACTGCAAGTGAGTCTGATGTTGCTGTTTTAAATGCAGTATTCAAGACTAATAATTTTGTATGTGTTTTTATATGTTGTTTTTATTGAGTGCTAACACAGTGTAAGTAGGAAATTCTTTTAAGGAAAGCAAAGGAGCATTGAAGACTTGGATATGTTTGAATATTGTTACACTGTCAGGCTGGTGCTTTTTACCAGATCTGTTTTAGAACTGTGCAGGCTGCAGGAATTTGATGGAGTTAACACTGAGCATCTTGTCTCAGAAATTATAAGTAAGCTGGGGGAAAGTACATGCAACAGTGGGCCTTGGGTTCTAAATTGGTGAAATTAAATGTCCAGGAATGACAAAATTGCCTGTTTTAGGAAAGAAAAAGCCTGATAATAGAGTGCTTAAATGCCTCTGCTGTTTCATTAAAGCTTTTTTTTGATTAGAATAATTTAAATTCTGTTGGGCTGCTGCTCAGATGGTCACTTGCTTATATCTGCTCTCATTTATATGTGTTACTAATTATGTATCACATCCCAGTCAGTTGATGTGTTGTCAGCCTTTGCTTCAAAAATGGACAAAGAAAATTGCACAATAAACAGTTACCACTAGAAATGAGTCTAAAATGGCTTGGATGTACTTCCCTTCTGTCTTTACTGTTCAGTGGAGTTGTTACATGAAATCTGGTGATAACAGAGGAAGGAAAGGAATGGGAAAAGCTTCTGCTGGTTCCACAGGAATTCAGTGTTTGTTCTGTGTTGCTTCTGGCATATTCTTGAAGCTGAAGTTGATGTGACAAGCTGACTCCCTTCTCATTAGGAATCTTGATTTTTTAAATGCTGACCTTGCTCAAAAGGAGGAAAAGTGGGGGAGAGTGTTTTATGAAGTAATTGAAAACACGATTCTGAAATTTTGTTCAGAGTTGTGTGATTTAATATTTTTATTATTATTGTTTGGCTGTATTTGAAGGAATTAAATGAGTGCTTTCAAGTTAACCAGTGCTTCATGATGTGACTTTGTGATGTTTGACACATCAAGTGTCATCCCACTTCTTCATAGGATTGGAAGAAACAAAAAATTAAGCATGGTTTTGAATAAAATTTTTTTTCAGCACTGACTTCTATTCTGTAAGGGGGGGGGGGAAGCCCAAAAACTTCTTTAAAGTATTGAGTTCACTTCTAAACCTCCTCACAGAACAGCTACTTGTCCAAGTGTGACTCTAATACTGGTAATGAATGGTCCATTCTGTCTCTTAAAGTTTCAATACAACATTTTTTTTCAATAATAACTTGTATTTACTGAAACTGCAGTATATTTGTTTTTCTTAAAATACAACAGCTATTTAGCCCAGCATGAAGATGCATTGTGAGATGTAATGTCTGTGACAGTGGGTATATCAGCCTGCCTGCAGCTTGGATGCTGAGCCAGACGTGCCATTGGGAGCACAAAATGTTCAGCCTCATGAAACCCAGGGTAATTTTTTCCTGCCTCCTCAGCAGCAGGCAGCTCCCCAACACCTTCCAGCCACATTTTGTTGTTTAGGGGCCAGTGTGTTGGAAGAGGGGAATTGGATTTTTTGTTTCCTTCCGAATAAATTCAAATCTCAATTTCCATTCCTCCGTTAGCGGCTCCACTCAGTTTGTGCATTTTCTGGGCGTTGCTTCTGGATGTCAGGTTTTTTCTCCTTGGGTGGGTTTGTTCCCAGAATTTTGAGATATTTGCAGGTGCAGATTTCACTCATTCAGGCTTCAAGGGTGGGATCCAGATAGAGAGAGAGAGGTGAGAAAAGCTGGTTGCTCTTTATTCCCTTTGCTTTCAGCCGGGGTGGGTGAGGCAGCTCTGACAAGTCTGTGGGCACTTTGCCATTTCACTTACAACCCACTTCCACTGGAGTCATCATTGCTTTTGTTTCACTGTGAGATCCAAACCAGGCAGATGGCTCCTGTTAACGAGATGAAGCATGAATGAGGAAGGGTTTTTTTATACTTGTTGGATTAGAGGAGAAGGTCTTGGTTCACACTCAACAGGGAAGACAGAATTAGGAGGTTTATTCTGGGGGCAGCAGCTGCCCCTGCTGCTTTCCCTGTCCCTGGATTTCCACCTCACCCATCCTCACCACTGCCAACAGTCAGGGCTTGTTCTCCACACTTTCTGCTGCACCATCATCTCCAAGGTGGTGCTGGAAGGCTGTTTAAATGACCTGTGGTCATGTCTGCAACACTCTTGTCTGCTTTGGGGATCTCTGTTTTTAACACAGTACAGGAAAAAGGCTCTTCTCTGTCCCATGTGAATATGGTCCAACAAAATGAGAAGAACAGCTTGTAGGGAGCAGGTTCTTGAGGTCAAAGTAGTATCATCTTTAGGCAAGTTACCTCAAGGAGCTTGATATTCCAAGTCTGTGAAAGACTCAAATAATAACTGTATTACTTCTTTTAAAGAACTTACCACAGTCTAGAACAAGCTTTGTGTTAAACCAGTATGATAAATCTGTTATTTTGATCAGTTCATTCTCTAAAATGAAACAGCTCCTTATCTTTGAATACAGGCTGTTCTCAAAAAGGGCAAAATAATGTGGCCTGTCACTTGGTGCTCACTGATCCCATACAAGAGCACAGACAGCATTAATGAAGGATACAGTGAGGGAAATGTTGTGTGTCCCAAAGTAAGGGAAAAGATGGGATTTATCATTTCATCTGTGTATATTATGCCATGAAAAAAATCCCAGCTGACTTCAATGGCTGGACAAATCAGTTCCTGGGAGATCTTAGCAATACAATAGGGAAATTTTGGCATTCTAGGAACAGCTTTGTCCTGTTACTAACATCAGGAGCTCGTGGAAAGCCTTCAACAAATGCAGTCATTCGTCATCTATTTCCAGTGATACCCTTATGACTTAGTTCCCTTCCTGTTCCAAGGCATTAGGAAATGAGGCAGGATACTTTCAAGAAGTTTCCCATAGCAGGCTTGTTTTTACAAAGCATTTGCCTGGTTGTGAACACTCACAGTTTCCCAGCAGACTCTTACAATTATCTTTCTGCTTGATTTTGCTGTTCTCATCATCACCCTTTGGATTTTTGCAGGGGTGCTTTTAGGAAATTTACTTCTTTCCCCCTCCCACATTTTTTTTTTTTTTTTTAATTTCATAAATTCTATGAGAAAAAGTAAACAGTAATGCAAGTCCTTCAGCAACTTTGGTTCTGGATTCCCATGAAAGTCAGTTCCACTAACAGGACATTAACATACTGAATTACATTTTTATTTTCTTATTTCTGTTATCCTGAGGGAAACTTGGGATTCTTGCCAGTTTGTGTGTTTGTTTTTCTAGAAATCAGGTATTTTTTACTAGTGCAGTTTTTGGTAGTTCAGGGTGGTTGCTGCTCTTAAGTTGCTTCTTCAGCTTCTCAGGATTTTGGTCAAACTTCAGCAAAAGTTTCTGATGTTTTAGCATTAAAAAAGAGATTTTTTTTTTTTTCTAATGTTAAAAAACAGCTCTTTCAATAATTGCTCTGCTGGAAGTCAGAGTATTGTTGTCCAAGTATTCAAGAATTAAATCATCTACCTAATCAACATCTATGTTAGAAGGATCAGCTCCCTTTTTTTGTGCTGTGTCTACCAGAAAACAAGTACTGGTTCCCATTTTCCAAAATCTCTTACATATTTGAGTTGGTGACCCTGTGACCAGCCTTTCTCCATTTTGGAGCTGTCCTTGTCTCTGATCTTTGGTCCTGGGATGAGAAGAAAAGGTCAAATTAACCAAGACTTCCTTGCCTTCCCCAAGTACAATACAAAAGTGTGACCATGGCAAGAGCTCTGATACTGTTGCCTCTTTCTGGGTGAAGAAAGTGAGATTTCTTGGATTAGTTTATCATCATTTTGCTGTTGCCTAAGCGAAAATGCTGGTTTTTCTGAGTAATTTGTCTCAGGTGAAGTTAAAGTTGAAGGAGTGGGTTCTGCCCTCCTACCAAGGACTGGCTCAGCCTCCTGTTGCTGCAGTGAAAATGACAAATATACCCACTAGTAGATCTTAAAGCTAAAAAGTTACAGTAAATACAGATACTTTCTTATTACCATCTCTTATTAATCATAGCATGGGTTTTACCAGTCCAGTCTCCTAAAAATCATAAATGACAATGTACTAACAGATCATTCCAACAACTAAAATGCAAAATCCTGGTTTTGTTTTGTTTTGTTTTTTTTACCCTGGTTTCTTGAATACTTTAAACTTTTGGTTTAAAATGTTTGAGTGCTACATTTACTGCTCCAGACCTTTGTTTTACCCTTTAAAAGCCATTACCCTTACAGTGATTTTTTTTCTTTTTCCCCAGGGTGACCAGATGCAGGTCATGCCTATACCAAGTGTATGTATTTTTATCCCTTTTTCTTTTAATAATTTTCATAACTTTTGCTTTGATTCATCTTATGTTGCAGTCTAACAGGTCTGTTTTGTGTTGCATGTTAACAAAAGGATTTTATGTTCTGTCTGTAATGTTATATACTCAGAGGTGAATTGAACTGCACGTGTTCTGCAGGGACTGAAAGAAGAGTTTGGGTTTTATACAGATTTCATCTGAATTTTTATCATTTTGAAAATGCTTGAAGTTGTCTGAAAGTTGAAGTTACTTATTTTAATGGAGGCAAAAGGTGATTCATCATCACAATGTGAGACACAGTTATGAAGACCTTTTCCTCTCATTTTTCCCTAAATTCCAGTTGAAAAAAAGAGTTGGAAACTGCATAATTTATTTGAAACAAGTCACTTTAGGAAGACAGAGTCCACTGACTAGAGCTGTGTTACTGCACTAGCGTGAGATGATGCTCTTGGTATCAGCTGATGTTTTATGGGCCTTAATATTTCTGTTTATCTTCCCTGGATTAAACTTGGAATGCTGTTTGGCATCTGAACTATTTTTCCAAAGATAAATAAAAGGAAGAAAAAAAAAAAAGAAGGTCTTAAAACTGAAGCTTTTAATTTAATTAGTTTTAACCTTTTTTGGTCAAAAAGCTGCTCTTTTTTTACTTTTTTTTTTTTTTTTTTAGTGAGGATGAAGGTTTAGGCTTTGTAAAGCTGAGCTCCTTTGCTGTTTATAATACTTTATCATTGCAGAGTCTTCCAGAAAATAGCAGTGCTGATGTGTGGAGTTACTGACACAGCCCTCTAGTTTGAGATATTTGGTAGCCTTTAAAGACCTGGATATTCCCCAAGAGACCATTTTTTTCTTCTTTCCCTTCCTTCTCACGTAGCACAACTTCACAGTATCATCCCATAAGCCAAACATCATCCTATAAGATCCCTGTTTATGCTGTCAGGAGATCACTATGACTGTAGATCTTCCCTCTTCCACCAGTTTTTTCTTGGATTTAAAAACTGTTGGGAATTGCTCTTCATTGCTTACCTGATACTTCTGATGTGGCTCATGCATTCGTGTGTATGAATACACACATATGTACATGCATGTAATTGATATATATTAAAGTCTAGGATAGATGAAAATACTGATTTCTAAATTTCTTTTCTTTCTACATACCTGCCAAATTCTGTTAGGTGACTGCAGTTGCTCTACTAGTTATTTCAACATGAAACATGTTCTGGCTGTGCTCTGAACTGGAATAAAATCTTTCCTAAGAGTGAGTGTAGGTATTAATATAACAAGAATTCAAACAGAACAAAATTTTGAAATGATAAATGAGTACAGCTCTGACAGGTTCAGAAATGAAATGAGATGCTTTGTTAGAACACTGTCTTTGCAATGTTAAAGCAGTGCTCTGTTAGATTTGGGTACTGGTAGGGAAATGAATGATTCAAGAATCATCTTTTTTCTCCTTTTTTTTTTTAATTTAAGCTCAACTGTAATTTTTCTGACCTATATTCCCAGCACTTTAATAAGGCAGTAAAATTAACTTATCTCTGCAGTCATGACATAAGAGTTTTCAGTGAGCAGGTGACTTTAAACACACTCATTCCCCTTCCCTGGTGCCATCCAATGCTCCTTCCAGCAGGACATGGGAGTGTTGTCACCCACGGGCAGTTGTGTGACATTTACTCTCCAGTACCAGAGCACTGCTGGCTGCCAGACAGAAACCAGCCAGCATTAGTGTGTCATCATCTAAATACAGACAGCACTGAGCTGCACTTGGAGAAAGTGGCAGGAAAGAAAATGCAACATTATACTGGGGGAAAAACCCACCTGAAATTCAAATGTTCCTCTGCCAGTCCTATGAGGGCTGTTGGACCTGAGCTGGAGCCCAGAGGGTCACTCTGGGGCAACTCTGAACTCTGTGTTTAAGACCCATTAAGGCAGAAATTCTTGATGCTCTGCTTCATAGGGTGAGAATTTGGCTGTTTGAACTGTATGTCTTGTACAAACCAGGAGAAAAATCTAAACACAGAGCTCGGTCACAATGAAGTGGACGTTTACTTTTTATAGGGCTCGTTGCAAATGTCATCACTTCAAGTGTTTAGAGAATCCCTTAGTGACTGAAAAGAGCTCTGCCCACTCCCCACTCATTAAACTTTCAAATTGAAGCCTCCAGTCAAAATATGAGGACTCCTGGAGCTTGTATCATGCATGTATAAAACCTGGCAGTCTGCTGAAATCACCTGTTTGAAAACTTCCATTGCTTTGTGTGCATTTTGCATTGCTTTTATATGCATTTGTGTGTGCAAATCAGTGAAATAGATCATCTGCTCAGTCATATTTGTGCTGTGTTAATTGCACTTTATTTAAAAACTAAAGTTAATATGAATTGTAATTTGGTTATTGATAGAGATAATGGCTAAGCAAGAACGATTGCATCTTCAAGTCAGGTTCTTCAGAAAATAGAAACAGCATTACTTTGGGGTTTTTTTTAAAATATTAACTTTATCCTGTTTATATCTTGTATTGTGAAACTGTTTCCAGATAAGATATAGATTAAGCAGCAGCATAATTATTTTCATAATACTTAAAAATATTAATTTTCAGGGCTGAAATAAGTGCACACAAAATTAGAAAAAAATAATTACTAACTAACATAGTTGATAGACCTGATTAAAAGTCTCTTAAATGTAGCTCAGGATAAAGCTCAGTGTTTTCATGGATTTTTCTCAGCTTTGTCTGGAAAGGGGTATGGTAGAGAAATCATAGAAATCATACAATGGTTTGGGTTGGAAGGGACTTTAAAGATGATATAGTTCCAACCCCCAAATGAAAGTAGACCCATAGCAACTTCACTATTTTTTATTCCTTTGAACAAAGAGGCAGATGGAAATACAAAGCTACACTCATGCAACATCTTAAATGAGTTGGAGTGTCCATTTTTATTTTTTTTTTTCAGTTTAAAATTCCTCTGTTAAGGAATAGTATCAAAATTATCCCTCTGAATCCCTGCAAAAGTTAAAATTTAGCACTGGGATATTGCTTTTTCACTTGTCCTCACCCACATTTAGACAATTCTTTTTCTAGAAGAAATTTTGGGAACTGCCCATTCCGTAACGGGAGCTGGCATCTTTGGCAGCCATGTTTTAAGTGGGAATCATTTATCTTTCAGAAGAGCATTTCTCTGTGTAACTGCTGGGAGAAGCTGTAGAGTCCAACCCAAAGTGTGAGGTGAGGGGAACATGAACAGTAAATTAATGTGCTGCACTTAGGCTCGACAACACTGCCAGTGTAGGGAAAAAAAAGGGCTGATTAATTCTGATACTTGTCTCTGTGGGAAATACG
>WEIV01026150.1:0-20279 GCA_013390005.1 Calyptomena viridis
CCAAGGATCAGAGCAAGGATCAGGCAGCACCTTGTACAAGGGCCTGGAGAGACAGGACAAGGGGGAATGACTTCCCACTGCCAGAGGGCAGGGAGAGAGGGGATATTGGGAAGGAATTCCAGGCTGGGAGGGTGGGGAGGCCCTGGCACAGGGGGCCCAGAGAAGCTGTGGCTGCTCCATCCCTGGAAGTGTCCAAGGCCAGGCTGGAGCAACCTGGGATAGTGGGAGGTGTCCCTGCCCATGGCAGGGGGGGAACTGGATGGGGTTTAAGGTCCTTCCAACCCAAACCATCTTGGGATAATAAAGCCAGGATTAGAATTTGGATTTCACAGGACAACAGAGGTGCAAAAATTCCCGGTTGTTAAAATCCAAACAGGCACCTGGAGAGAGATCCTGAACAGAGATTGTGAGGGAAAATCATGGGAATGTTGTGATCCTTGGCTGGAGTCAGGTGAGGGAAGAGCTGGATGGATTAATTCCCACCCAATGGAGCACCAGCTTCATTGAATTCACCTGTGAATTGTCCCCTCCCTGCCAGGTGACACCCAACAACATCCCAACTTTCTCCCTCACTCAGGAATATGTTCCCTCAATCCCAACCTCTCCCAGGATGTGTGACCTTCCATTTATAATCATTTCTCTCTTTACCAGCCTAAAAAAAAGTGGGAAGCGACTTGGGAAAACAACAGGTACCTTTGGCACTGATTAAATCCATGGAACATTTTCAGTGGGATCTTCCTTCAGATCCAGTGGCTTCTGCAGGGAAACCAAAGCTGCACCTGGCAGGAATGAAGGAATTAGTCTGGACTTGGCTGATCTGGAGATGGAAACAATTTGCCTTTCAAGGAGAGGGAGGGGGGAAACAAGATGAGAGGGATCCTGAGGGGGGGAAAAAAGAAATATTATTTTCAAATGGAAGTTTTCTGTTAGAAATGTCCAAAGTGGATATTTCTCCTCCTACAACGTCCTGGCAGCTCCTTTTCAAAGGGAGCCTGAAACCTTTTAAAGGGAATATCAAAGGAAACATTTTTGTTTTTTTTTTTCTTTCACTGACATTTTTCACAAGCCCAAAATGTATTTCTCCTTGTGTGGGTTTTTTTGGTGCTAAATCCTTGGAAAAGCTGTTCTACATCCCTTTTCCTCAGTATTTTTTGCTGGCTGAAAGGGCAGAGCTGAGGATGGGGAAGATTTTGGGTGTTATTTTACTTTTTAGAGCCTTTGAAAAATTCTCTTTGAGGGCTTTCAGGTTTGCATTGCACCACTGGCAGCTCTTCCCATATCCCAGGAAAACCAGGACCACACCAGGAGGGAAAAGGACAAGCAAAGAGACACCAAAATGTCCCAGGGCTCCCAAATTTCTGGGAGGAGGAATATCTGCAGGAATTCTGCACTGGAAGAGGAAGAGGGAGGAGACCCATCAGGTGTTGCTGGAGATTGGAAACACGTGCAGGAAAAATGGGACAGATCAGGGACATTTGATCACCTTCCATGAAAATTCATGGAAAAACTGTGCTCTGGGATAAATTTTTTCCCTCTCAACTCCCACCTTTTATCAAAGGGATGCTTGGATAAAAAAGGAGCAGATGCTTAAATCCCAGTGTGGGTTTATTTAATTTATTTATTGATTTGTTTGTTTGTTTTTTTAAATCCCAGTGTGGGTTTGTTTTACCAGGAGGGTTTGTGCCCCTGGAAGTGGAATGGGAGCAGCCTGGAAACCAACATTCCACACACCTGGAGACAAACCAGCAGCATTCCAACATCCCTCTCACCTTCCCAAGGATTGTCCTGTGCAATTCCTCATCAGCCATTCCAGTTAAGCTGAGCTCCAAGCTGATGGCAAAGCAGGGCTTAGGCAGAGACTATCCCTAAAAACCGTGGAGTTTAACATTCCAGAGTGCCCATTTCTTGTTAGTTTGTTCCTCTTCACACAGAGCAGAAAATGGGGGGGTTTTAGGGAGGAAAAAAGCCAGGCAGGAATTTGTGGGAGGTCTTGTTTGCTCTAATTTGCCTGAAGTTTTTAGCAAGTGCTGGAAGGGGAGCTGGGCTTTTTCCAGAGTTGGAATCTTCTTTGTTTTATGTGTCTGTAGATACATATATCTATATTTCTATAGTTATGTATGGATATATACAGATTTTTAGCACAGGACATCAAACCCATGTCATTTATTTCCCCTCCTAATGGCAGATCCCTGGAGTCCTGATTCCTTGAGTTATTCCAAAAATGCAGCTGCTGTCCATGCTGTGGATGGATGGAAAACTTCCCCTGTCAGTGGAGTGGAACATTTTCAGATCCTTCTCATGTCCAAGAGGGGCCCTGGAGCTCTGGGATCATCCAGGAAAGATCCAACCTGTGATACCTGGGAGCATCCATGTGGAATAATTCCTGCAGGAGAGCAGGAGATGCTCAGTGGTCCCTAAATCCACACCAGTCCATGCAAAAAGCTTTGCAGGGATATCTGGGAATCCTTCCTGGGATAAATTTCCAAATTGCTCAAGGAACTAAGCCCTAAATCCCGTTAGGATTAGAGGCTCTGAGGCACTTGGGAAAATGTTACTTTTGGGGAGCCAAAGAGCCAGGATTTTAGGCTGCATCCTCAAGCAAAGGATTCCCTTCCTCAACATTCCAGCATTCCCATCTGCTCCAGGCACTGCAGTGCTTGGCTTGTCCCATTCACCTCTATCTAAAGCTGTGTCTCCCCAGCCATGATCCACTGTGTGGGAATTCGCTTCCCAAGAGGAATTCTGATGCCAGAAAACAAAACATTTTTGGCTTTTCTCTGTTCATTTTTTTCAACAAAGGGCTGAAAAACTCCAAGGAAAGGGGGAAAACGTTCATCAAACCTTGGTGTGGGAAGACAATGTGATGTCCTGAGCAGGCTGGAGATGTTGGAGGAATCCAGGCCTGTGGTGAGCCTTTCCCAGTTTTCCAGGTGTTCAGGATACACTCAGATCACTGATTTTACACAGGACAGATCCTTGAGTAACGAGGTCTAGTGGAAGGTTCCCTTTCCATGGCAGAGACTTGGAATTGACCTTTAAGGTCCCCTCCCACCCAACCTGTTCCCAGACTCCATGATGTGCCCAGACTGTTTTGGTGTAAAAACCAGATTTTCACCTGCCTGATCTTCAGGCTTTGTTTTGGGACATCATCCCTGGTGGGGAAATCCCTCATGGAAGGGCCAGGAATTGTGCCAACCCCCAAACCTGCCAGGGATACCCAGGGATGTGACCAGCAGCCTGGGAATCCCCTTTTCCCAAGCTCTGATGGTGCCAAGGATCTGCTTTTATCTCCGTGGGCATTAACACCACAATAAACTCGATAAGGCTGCAATTCCCATAAAACCTGAGAGGTGGGACTTCCATGGAACAGACACTTCCCAGCCTGGTGCCACATATGGAAATAGTGCAGAGGGGTTTTTTTGCAGCAGCCACAACTGCAATTTGAAGAGGGAAAGAGAGGTATTCCAACTATTTTGTCTTTAAAAGGAAATGCTGGATAACTTATGGATAAGACATTAACCCAGCCTGGACCACTGTGGCTGTTAAAGAGCCCTCAGCACTATTTGCAAGAGGGAGGTGGAGAGTGTTAGTCTTGGATCCCTGCCTGAATTCCAGGTTAGGGAAATGCATCCCAACAGTTCCACCTGCACTTTAAGTGGGCCCTGTATTCCCAACCATGGATCAACAGGGCTGGATTTCTCTGCCCTTTCCCAGTGAGAAAATAGGAGCTGCTTTAGGATGGTCGGCTGGGAATCTGGTATTCCTTACACTGGGAGAAGCTTCCCCCTGGTTTTGGGGATGGTTTGGATCTCAAGCCTTTAATTTAAGGATTGTTCAGAGGTGGAACAAGTCTTATGGTTGAAATCATGGATGTTTAATCAGCAAAAATAGAGGGGGAAAAAGGACAAGCAGGGCTGGGAGGATCCAACATCCCCACTCCCATCACATCCCTGTTTTCTAACACAGGAGATGCCCTTGGACCTTCATATCTACTCCAGGCTGGTCTCACTGCCAAAACAGTGTTTAATTACCCTTCCAGAGGTTGTTATCACTAACAACTCATCATTTTAATGGGATAAATATCCATCCCTCCTGCAGCAGGATCCTGCTGCTGCTGCATTCCAGCCCCAAGGAGGCCACTCTGAATCCAGAGAAAAGAGTGATCCCTGTAAAACTTGTTAAAAACAACCCTCCTGGATGGAAAATGGGGGTATTTGAAGGCAGTTATTTTATCTTTCCTTGGCTTTGAAGATAACACGCTGCCAGTGTGTGAAAGGACATCGTTTTTCTTCCCTGGGAATTATTTATGATCCCAATCCTGCTCCACCCTGCACGTTACAGATTGTAAGGCTTTGCAGTGAAACCATTATTGCCTTAAAAACCAGATCAAATCCCATTTTCCCACCCTTTTCTTTCATTTGATCCCCTCTGCAGCCCAGCACTGGCACATTTTAATGGCAGGAATTGCTTTTCCTTCACGGCCATTCCCACAAATCCAGCTCAGGTTCCGGAGCGTGCAGGGAACTGTAAATTTGAGAGACACTTTTTATCTGGGTATAAATATTTTTCACACTTTGCCAAAGCATATTTCACCTTGTCTTCATGAGTAATGATGTGCTGCCCTCCCTTATCCTGGTTTTCCATCCCAAAGTCTCTTCCAAAGGAAGTTTCCGGATGCTCAGGGTAGTGCTGCTGCTGTCCTGCTTTGGCAAACGACATTCCCGGTGTAAAACGAGGTTCTGGAACATCAGGAGGTGCAGGGATGGATCTGGTAAAGCCCTTGGCACAAGGAATGGTGGGTTTTAATGGACACATCCATTGTTTGATGGGACAAAATTCCTGGGAGGCCCTGGCACAGGGTGCCCAGAGAAGCTGTGGCTGCTCCATCCCTGGAAGTGTCCAAGGCCAGGTTGGAGCAGCCTGGGATAGTGGGAGGTGTCCCTGCCCATGGCAGGGGTGGCACTGGATGAGCTTTAAAGTCCCTTCAAACCCAAACCATCCTGGGATTCTATGGAATGTCGGAAGAGGAATTTTGTTGGAAGTGATGCCAGTGGGACTGGAAGCAAGGGGGGATTTCTTGGCTCTGCTGAGCCCTGTGGCAAAACCTGTGCTGCATTTGAGGCTACCAGAGTTTAATGTGAATTTTTTTATGGCATCTCAGGCAAAGTGAAACGAAGGAACAGCTTCCCAAGAGCATCCAGCCTCCACTCAGTGGATAGTGAAGGGAATTTTATTCTGGATGCTCCACCACGATGGCAGCCCCTCAATCCACGGCTCTGGCCAGTCCATCCTCCCTCTCACTTGCAGCAGGAAAGTGTTTCCCATCCTCCTGGCAGCCCTGCACAGGGATATCTCCAACCCTTCCAGCAGCTGGGACATTCCCACATAATGGGCACCGCCTGCCCAGGCTTTCCCATTCCCACCTCACAGAATTCCTGCTGGATTGGTGCTGTATGGCTGGGCAGAACATAGGGCTTCATGGACCCAGCCCTGGCTGGAGGACTTGGGAAGGATGCTGGAAAAATGGAGGGAAGTCAGTTGTATCCATGACATGCACAAATATCCCTCTTCATCCAGCTCTTTTCCTGAATTTGGAGCCCTCCTGTCCTTTGTAACAAGTTGTCCCTGTTTTCATCCATCAGGAACATGCTGCAGGATTCCTGCACACTGGATTGACTGGATCCACCCATGGATTGACTCCAGGTGGGAAATGTCTGAGCTGAGGAGCAGCAGCCACAGCAGTTTGTAGGGAAGCAGAGACTGGTGCCAGGGTGGAATGGGGGGAATTGGGCTTCCCATCCCAATGGAAGTGTCCTTTCACAGCCAAGAAATCAAGGGCAGTTTGGGACACCCGGGATTTTCGTTGTTTGTGGGTCAGGCAGGTCCTGGGAGAAGGGAAAATGCTGATAATGTGGATGGAATTCCCAGCATGTGGATTCATCTGGCACAGGGAGGAGTGGGAATAACCTGGATCAGTGGAGATGCTGCTCCAAGAGGGGATGGTGGGGACACTGTGGGACATCCCAGGGTTATTCCAGGACAGCCTGGATGCAAAGGGCACCACGGACTGCAAGGGGTGATGCTCTGCAGAGCAGTGGGAATTCAGAGCAGGATTTAGGGATGGTGTGGGACACCACACGGGGTGGATGCTCCACTCTGGGCTCCTGGTGTCCTGCCTGCTGGTTTTCCATGCAAGGGAGATCCTCTGCTTTGGGATCCTGCTGGTTTTCCATGCAAGGGAGATCCTCTGCTTTGGGATCCTGCTGATTTTCCATGCACACACAAGCCCTGAGATGCAGGAACTTTCTAAAGTAGATGGACCACCCATGGATGGTGTCCCCTGCCCACCTGAGCAAAGTCCTGATCCAGACTAGACTGGGAGCACGTTTACATGTTAAACAGGAGCTCCCAAATAAACCTGGGCTCCTGGAACAGAGAAATAACCAGTTTGTGTGTGAGACAGAGAAAACAAAAAGCAAAAAAACGGGCAAAGCACATCTTTTGGTGAGTGTGTATCCCGAGCATCCCATGGGATGGGAGAGCAGGGATAGATCCCCACGGGAGGAGGGTAATTTGTGCTCATGGAGGAGCTGGAGGTGGCACATTTGGGCTGTGTCTGCTCTGAGCTGACGTTGCTTTAAGGCCAGGACAGGTTTCCCTTTTCCAGGAAAGAGATTGTCTCATTTTCCCATGAACATATATCTCGTCTCCCAGTTGCCAAGGCAACACTGTATATGTTTGCAGGCTGGAAGGATCTGGGGATGGAAAATGAAGCCAGGGAGTGGACTGAGGAGAAAGGTCCAGCAGGAATTTTCCCCTGGCCGATTGGTTCACACTAATTTAAGCCGCTCTCCCGGGATTAGTCGATTAGTCAATCCCAAACCTGAGATTTTCGGGTTTGTTATTCCAAATCAACCACAGCTGCTCCTGGGAGGCCCTTTCTCATGTTGAAATGAAGCTGGGGGGGGGATGCAGCCGGAGGGGCTGCAGGATGGGAGCCAGCAGGGAGGAGAATTCCATAGAAACCCAAACAAGGTACAACATCTCCCTCCCAGAGTCCCCAGGGAGCTCCGTGACTTCCAGCCTGAGGGGAGGCACCAGGATACCTGGATTTTCCCTGTGTCCACTCAGTGGGTGATGGTGGCTTGTTTTTTTCAGGATGGCACAGGGAGAAGCTGCTGCAAGGATGCACCTGGAAAACACTGCCTGGAGCTTTTTGTGCCAAGGAAAATCCTGGTTACAGCCCTGAGGGTCCTGTGGCAGCAGGGAAAGGCTTTATAAGTTTCTTTTCCTTGGAGTCATCATTTCCCAAGGGGTCTCCTGACTCTGAGTGTGCAGATAGATGGACACTGCCCCAGATTTCCAGCATCCCTTGGGCACGAAGGGAATGAACTCTGGGAGATATGGAAGCAGATTTGTGGATGCCTTGAAGATATGAAGGAGAAAATTAATGTGACTAATTAGTATTTCCATGTTCAGACACTGCATTGCTCAGCAAATCCAGGGGAGCTTTCTGTCTGCTCCAGAGAGGGGGTTTGGGGGGATTGCAGCTTTTCATTCTTACTGATTTTAAGGTTTATTTCTTATCACTGTGAGGCCCTGGCACAGGGTGCCCAGAGAAGCTGTGGCTGCTCCATCCCTGGAAGTGTCCAAGGCCAGGTTGGAGCAACCTGGGATAGTGGGAGGTGTCCCTGCCCATGGCAGGGGGTGGGATGAGATAATCTTGAAGGTCCCTTCCAACCCAAACCATCCTGGGATTGTAACTTACAGCCTGTACTGCCCTGGTGGGCACAGAGCTGGAGCCAAAACCACACAGATATCTCCCATCCATCCCTCCCTCCATCCATCCCTCCATCCCTCCATCCATCCTTCCCTCCATCCATCCATCCTTCCCTCCATCCATCCATCCATCCATCCCTCCATCCATCCATCCATCCCTCCATCCATCCACCCATCCATCCATCCCTCCATCCCTCCATCCATCCCTCCATCCATCCATCCATCCATCCATCCATCCATCCATCCATCCATCCATCCCTCATTCCCATCAATTTTTCCCCAAACTCACTGTGTGCACCATGAAAAAGCCCCTTCAGCTCTTCAAAGCCTCTTGGGGGTTTCCTGCAGCAGAACTGACCTTTTCTCTACCCCTTTCCCTCCAAACCTCTGCCTGTAAAAGGCAATTTGTGCTGGAACTTCAAAACCCTTGGCAGGGGGTTGGAATTTCTGCCCAGAGGTTTCCCCCGGATGTTTTTCACCCCAAGCAAATAAATAAGGAAAGAACTTCACAAGGAGAAGGGAAGTGGTGGAGGTGCCATTCCTGCTGGAAAGCTGGCACTGCCCTCCCCTGCCAAACGAGGTCCATGTGGGACGTGTGGTTCCAATCTCATCTTTCATTTCAGAGTCGAGTTTGGGGGGTTTTTTCATCTTTTTTTTTGTCAATGACTTGAGAACAGACTTTTAAATGAACCAACTGTGTGGCTTTGGGACTCAAAAATCCTTCCCACGTGTAACAGGGGTATTTGATGAGTGTGGGGAGGAATTGCTGGTGCTGAAATCACTCTGAGTCCCTGCAGGTGACACTTGGCTTTGGGACATGGGGACACAGAGGGGTCCATCCATCCATCCATCCATCCATCCATCCATCCATCCATCCATCCCTCCCTCCCCAGGGACAGCAGGGTGTGGAAGCCTTGGAGCAGCATCTGGAGGGTGGGTTACAGCCAGAGTGTTTTCAGCTGTTGGGAAAAAGGGCTGTAAAATCCCATTCCCACCATAAGGAGCCCTCTGGGTTCCCACTACAGGCAAATTGGGTATTTTGCCTCTAGCACAAAGCAAAACCTGATGGTAAAGCCCTCACCTAATCCCTGTAAATTGCTTAATGCCACAGCCAGCAAGGAAATGTGTCCTGATCCCGTTAATCTGTGCTCTGCAAGGAAAGCTTTTGTAACTGGATCCAGAGCAAGCAAATCCCTGCTCTTCCCAGAGCCTAAAAACACCCCCTTCCCTCAGCATCACCCACTGCAACAGCACCTTCAGCAGGTTAATGGGAGAGGGGGCGAAAATGCTGATTTAAACCTTTAAACCCCCCCAAAATAGAGGTGGAGCACGTCGAGGTGGGAGCAGGTGGAGCGGAAGGGGCTGCATCCCAATCCAGGGGATGCTCCAGGCTCCCTGCCAGGGTTTTTAGCCTGAGCACCACACTTCATCCAAAGGGGAAGAGAGGAAAAGCTGGGAGGGGGCCGGGGAGGGTGTTTCTGGGATTGAGCAGCAGAGCAGGGCTGTTTCTCTGGGCAGCTCAGGGTGTAAATGCATTTCCTGGCAGGAACGAGAATTCTTGATGGAGATTATTAAAGTGTGTTTATGAAAAGCCTGCGAGTGCTTCTTGGACTCCAACCTGCCTTTCCAAAATGAGATGTTTGGGGGTTATTAAAACCAGCCTGGCCAATCCCACCCTCTCCATTGGCATCTGCAGGAGCCTGGATGGTCCTGGCTTTGTCAAACAGGGAACCAGTGTGGGGTGTCCGTGGCCAGGGCAACCCCTAAACCTTCTCCAAAACCTTCCCCAAAAGCTTGCTGGAAATATATCTGAGTGATTTATATATATATTTGAGTTTTATACATATATTTGCAGGATTTAAGGCCGTGCCTCTGTCCCCCCAGGCCAGGCTGGCTGCTTGGGAGAGCTGCAGAGGGATGAGGAGGAGCCACAGCATTGTGCTAAAATCCCATTTTCACCCCTGATGGGGAATTTGGGGGACAGCTGAAGTCACCACCCCTCCATTTGTCCCACCAAACCTTCTGGGAGACATTCCATATGGGAGACAGAGCCCTCAAATGCCACAACTCCCCCTCCTGCAGGTCCCTGTCACCTTGTCATCCTTGGCCCCAATTCCCTGTGCTCTTCCCTTTCCAGCCCAAGGTAGGATTGTTTTAACGTGGGAGACCAGGTTGTATATCTAAATATATGTCCTTAAAAAAAAAAAACACATCAAGTTTCCAAGAACAATGGTGGAAACAGCCCAAAAATGTGCTCAGAAGGACGAATGCATTAGGATTGGAGTCCAAGGAAAATATCAGAAGGGTGAATCAGAAGGAAGGAAAGGAAGGAGAAAGAAATAGAAACGTATGGAGTTCTTAAAAAGCCATTTTTTTCCCTTTTAATGTTGATGGCAGCTTTTCAGTTTGAGCTTTGAGTGCTGGAGAAATGTGTCAACTGCTCCTGCCCCGGAGCTGAGCCTGGGGGGATGCAAAGCAGTGACACATCCAAGCTGCCTCAATCCAGCCCCATTCAGAAACAGGGAATAGTTTGGGTGGGAAGGAGCCTTTAAAGGCTGGGTTCTTAGAGGGACACCCCTTCATTCCTTTGAGGTGTTTCCCTGTTGGCTCCTGCTGCCTCAGGAGCTTCTGGCTCATCTCTGGAAGACTCCAAGGGTGTTGTGGTGTATTCAAACCTTGCTGTGACATCCCACAGCTTGTCATGGAGATCTCATATCCTTCCCCTCTTCCTCCTCCAAGTCTAGTTTAAAGCTGTTCCCTCTGGAGAAAGGTGAATCCCATCTGATCCAGTGATCCTGGTGCCTTGTAGACCATCCCATCAGTGCCAGGACACAGGGAATGGCTCCCCACTGCCCAAGGGTTAGATGGGATGTTGGGAAGGAATTCCTGGCTGTAATACATATTTTCCACACTTTGCCAAAGCATATTTCACCTTGTCTTCATGAGTAACGATGTGCTGCCCTCCCTTATCCTGGTTTTCCATCCCAAAGTCTCTTCCAAAGGAAGTTTCCGGATGCTCAGGGTGGTGCTGCTGCTGTCCTGCTTTGGCAAACAACATTCCCGATGTAAAACGAGGTTCTGGAACATCAGGAGGTGCAGGGATGGATCTGGTTAAGCCCCCGGCACAGGGAATGGTGGGTTTTAATGGACACATCCATTGTTTGATGGGACAAAATTCCTTGGGAGGCCCTGGCACAGGGTGCCCAGAGAAGCTGTGGCTGCTCCATCCCTGGAAGTGTCCAAGGCCAGGTTGGAGCCACCTGGGATAGTGGGAGGTGTCCCTGCCCATGGCAGGGGTGGAATGGGATGAGCTTTACTCCAAGGTCCTTTCCAACCCAAACCACTCCACGATTCTGTGCTGCTTGAGCAGATCAGTGACCTGGCAGGAAAAAACCTGTGGGTGATGCTGAAGGTCTAAGTGGCATTTTCTGGAGCAGGGACAGCCCTGTGTCCTCTGGAAGTGGCATCTGAGCACCCCACTGGCTTTAGGCTGGGTTTTATATCTGTGACAGTCTCCAGCATCACCATGTGTGTCCTGGCAGATCTCTGTCCCTAATCCAGGGGTGAGTTTTGGGAGATGAAACCCCAAATTGGCTCATCTTTTATCTGCCTTTATCTGGTTTTGATCTGTCCCTTCACTTCTCCTGCAGCTCAGGGGTTATCAGGGATTCCAGCCTCAAGATGAAGAGAACAGAAAACAAATATTGTTATAAAATCTTGGGTTTGATGGTGTGAAACAGGAAGAACAATCTGTTCCCCAGGGCAGCGAGGATGGAGAGATGGGAGGAGAAAGTGGCACATCCAGCCCAAATTCATGCCCCTGGTGACTGCAACTGTCAGGGTGAAAGCCAATCTGGGTCTCATTAATCATCTGCTATAAACAGAGGAGACTCAGTGGAACAGGGCAGTGTCACTGCAGGAATGGCCTGCAGTTGGAAAATAAACATTTCAAGTTCTGTCCCAGCGTTTATTTTTGCTAAATGCCTTCTCTGAGTCCGGGTGTTCTGCTCCCAGCAGGTACCACTGCCCCAAATCCATCCCTGGGAGTGGAAATTTGTGATGCTGGGTGAGGGATGTGTCGAAAACAGTGAAGGAAAAATTCTGGAGCAGCCACAGTGACTCTCTGGGGTGTTTTTATGCTTTAACTCCAAGCTGAAGGGCTTCTCTCTTGGCATCACTTGGATTTTAGCAGGTGGGAAATGCAGGACTGGGCAGGATTCTCCTTGGAATCACAACCTGTGCTCAGCTGTGATCCAGGGAGGTGGCACTTGCTGACACAATCCCTGTGTCTCCATGTTCTCACACCCCTGGATTTCCACCCACAGCCATTGTTTTTCCTTCAAACCTCTTATTCCCATTGAATTTTTTCCCCTCCTCACTCCCCCCTGTGCACAAACCCACCAGGTGCAGCCTGGAATCCACACTCCCCCCAACATGCCTTTAATTCTGCTTTATTAACATGGTTATTGTGGGGATGATTAGAAACATATTTGGGGAGGTTGAGCCACCTCAGAGCAGAATTGCAGCTCTTGCAGAGCTGTTAAGCCTTTATAAACATGTTTTTAATCATGCCACTATTTAACATACAATAACTGTCCTATTAAATGTAATGTATAACTTGCAGCCTCATAATAAAGAATTTCAGGTTGGTTTTTTTTTCCCCACAGCCTCATTAACTTCTGGGGCTCAGGAGATACCAGCAAACCCACAAGTTGGATATCCAACCTTTCCACATCCCACAAGGATCCCAGCTGGAGCATTTGCTGTACAAGGGCCTTCCTTGCTGAGCCCTGAGTGGATTTGCTGAGTCCGTGGATCTGGTACCTGATTTTTTTAGCGTTTCTCACCCTGTCCCACCTTTGCTGTGCTGCCTGTTGGGGTTGTAAGAAGCTGGAATTCCGTATCCCCACTCCTGTGCATCTGCTCTGACATCAGGAATAACAAATTCCATTAGCAATGACATTTTGGGCTTTAGGTTTCTGGTGGTGAGAAGAAAACAAGCCCCCTCAGCTTTGCTTGGTAGGAAAATAAATGACATAAAGGCTGGTTTTTCACATGCCTCCTGACTTGACCTGCCATCCAGCTTGGTTCCCTTCCAGCTGGTCATTCCCAGGGATGGACTGGTTACAGGAGGAGACAGGTTGAGAAAAGGAAAGAAAAAAACCCCAAAGAAATTCCACTGAATTAAATAATTTAAGCTGGAAAAATAAACTCTTGATGGAGTTTGAGCTCAGGGCTTGCCTGGACTTGGTGCTGATCCCATGGGAGCCAAGGAAAGGCAGATGTGGGAGACCCCCTGGCACCCCCTGGGCACTGTCCCCAACGTGCCACTCGTGCCGTGTGTTCCTGGGGGCTGAGGAACAGGGAAAGGGAGCAGCCTTTGCCCTTTGGATCTCCGGGCACGGAGCCACGGCTGCGCTCCCTGGCTGACCCCTCTTTGTGTCTGGGTCCCCAAACTGGTGGGGTTTGTCCCTGACACCACCGTGCCCTTCTCCCCCCTGGCTGAGGGGGCTGTGGGAGGGGGACAATGGGATATTCTTTGTGGAGAACAGTGGGGATCTCAGAAAAGGGCGGCTGGGCCTCGGCCATGGCCCCCCACACCTGGGGCACGGCTGGGCTCTGGCATTTTGGGGGCTGTCTGGGGCACCATGAGGGAGTTCTGCACAGAGGGAGGGAGGGGAGATGGGGCTCAGGGATCATGGGCAGCAGCCATGGGACATCCCACTGGAATCTTCTCCAGGAGCCCAGGAGCAGCCAAGGCAGTAGAAGGGAATGGCCTGAGTTACCAGGGTGGGGATGGAGCTCAGCACAAGGGTCTCCTTTGCCCACAGGGTGGGTGGGCACTGCCCAGGCTCCCCAGGGCAGTGGGCACAGCCCCAAGGCTGCCAGAGCTCCAGGAGGGCTGGGATGATCCTCTGGGACACAGGGGGGACTCTTGGGGATGGGGCTGTGCAGGGCTGAGGGTTGGACTCCACGATCCTGGTGGGTCCCTTCCAGCTCAGCACTTTCTGGGATTCTGTGATGTGCAGCCTTACCAAACCTCTGGGTTTTTTCCTTTATTCCTGCCATAAAATCCTCCTCATGGGAGTTTTTCCTGCCAGTCTTCCCCAAGGGCGGCCGCCTTCCCATCGCTGCTTTCCAGGGGATTTCTCCCCATCCCTCCCCATCCCTTCTCCCTGCCTGAGCAGCTGTGGAGCCGGGATGGGGCAGGGCCAGCTCTCCCCAGGCCCTCTCCAGCAGCCATAAAGCTGTCGGCAGCGGGGCCGGGCGGCCGGAGATGCGATTTGGGAGGCAGAGCTGCCGGCATTCCCTGGGATCCCTCCATCCCCGCCGCCGGCATGTGCCAGGAGACGAGGCTGGAGCAGGAGCCGTCGGCCAAGACGTCTGGTGAGAAGGAAGGGGCTGTCTGTGAACACCAAAGGGAGACCTCCACCGACCCTCTCTGCTCCATCCAGCTTCCCAATGGTATTCCCACAGCTGGGAGCGAGCAGCCGGAGGCTCCGTCTGGATCTCCGTGGCCATCTGGGAGGGGACACTAAGGAGCATCAGCTCTGCTGCAACACACATGGCAGAGACAAATTCACTCCTTCCCAAGGTGGATCCTTGGAGGGGAAGAGGATGGATGGATGGATGGATGGATGGATGGATGGATGGATGGATGGATGGATGGATGGATGTGTGGGGACCAGGGCCAGGAGCCAGGGAATGGCTGGAGTTGTGTCAGGGCAGGGGGAGGTTGGAGCTCAGCACCAGGTTCTGCTTTGCCCACAGGGTGGGTGGGCACTGCCCAGGCTCCCCAGGGCAGTGGGCACAGCCCCAAGGCTGCCAGAGCTCCAGGAGGGCTGGGATGATCCTCTGGGACACAGGGGGGACTCTTGGGGATGGGGCTGTGCAGGGCTGAGGGTTGGACTCCAGGATCCCTGGGGGTCCCTTCCAACTTAGCACTTTCTGGGATTCTGGGATCCTCATCCTTATGTTGTCCAGGGGGGAACTGAGGCAGGAGATGCTCCACAATCCTTTAGTCTCCACAAGGAATTCCCACCAGCAGGGTGTTACAGAAATAAGGAATTTCCATCTTGTCAGAAATGCAAACATTTCTGACTGTCGGGACCGTCTTTAAAGAGAGAAGTTTGGAATTTCACCTACAGAGAAATATTTCCTTTTGTCTTTACAACTATGACTGAAGAGGAGGGAGGATTTCAGGCACAGCACAAGGCACCAGCCCTACTGAAATACAACCTTTCAGAGCCCTGAATAGGTGTTTTCATCAAACCACAACGTGCCTGCAAAATGCTGTCTGGCAAAACTCTATTCAGCTGGAAAAACCCTGTCTGGCTTTTCCCCTTCAAGTTATCTCTCTAGGCCTCTTATTTACTCACTCCCTTCTCAGATGGGCTCCACTTCTCTGTCTCCAGGTGCCCACAAATCAGGATTTGTCTCTCCAACTCCAGGCTCTAAAAAACTTTTTAATTTCATTTTTGTTGCTTCCGTCCCTGCTGGGGTTTGATTCACTTCTGAATGTCTCTGAGCTTCTCAGAGGTAAAAGTGTGTTTTCTTCTTTGGCACTGAAGATGCTGCTGAAATTATTCAGCCCTAGAAACCATCAGATGTCTTTGAAAATTCAGAGGGAGGGAAAATTGTGGTGGGGATGTGACCTTTCAGGGAAAGGTCCCAAAGGATGGAGACATTTAAATGCAGGGAAGCAGCTCCTGCCTCATGTCCTGGGACACTTGGGACATTCCTGATCATTCCCTGGCTCTCAGGGACATGGAGAGGGATTGTCAGGTCCTGTGCAGGGCCAGGAGTTGGATTCCATGATCCTTGTGGGTCCCTTCCAGCTCAGGACATCCTGTGATTCCATTCCATGTCTCCTGTGTTATTTCTGCTCATCCTGGTGTCCAGGGATGGCAGGAATCAGGAGCAGCTCTGTCCCTTTCCAGTGTCACCAGAGGGATGTCTGTAGCAGCTGGGCTCACTGGGAGCTCCACTCTGACTTTCCCATGGGAAGAGCAAACTTGGCCCCTCCAAATCACCCCCTGCCCGTGTGGATTTGTGCATCCACAACCTCCTGACACCTCTCCCACCATGGGAAACTCTGTCCATCCCCTGGGTACCACAGGGATGGGTCTGTGGTGCACAGGGGGCTCCGTGCTTTCCCATTTCCATTGGAAAGTGAGGATGCTGAAGGCTGGGAATCCCACAGCCCCCAGGCCAGCTGACAGCTCTGCTGGAAAGAGATCTGCTCCCAGCCACCCTCGTGTTGTTGTTGGCAGGAGGGCCCAGACCCTCCAGGTTGGGTCTGTCAGGAGCACAGGAGAAGGAAAATTGTTCTCATCTGAACAAACAGGACCTGCCAGCAGCTCCAGTGCCCCAGCAGAGGAGTCACGGGGCCCTTTTCCCCAGTCTGGTGACTGGTTTGACTGGCAGCTCAGGGGGATTGTCCCTCTTCAGTGGGTGTTTTCATGGTCCTCCCTCCAGCTCCCGTGGGGTGATGGAATGGGGTCACTGAGGGCACCCTGGGCACTCATCCTCCCCTCTGGGACACAGGGAAGGGCTGCACTTTCCCAAAGGATGAGAGAACAGGAGCCCAAAGCAGGGGGAGGTGCAACCAGCACCAGTTTTCCCTTTCAGCCCCATTTGCAGTGTTGGCTTCACACCAGATTAACCAGTCTGTGCCTGCAGCCTCAGGAGTGGCTGCTCATGGACCCCAGGTAACACTCTCTGGTGTCTACCCCTCCTCAAACACTGTCATTTTTAGCCCTTCTCCATGTTTTCCCAAAAATCCAGCTCGTGTCCTGCCTTTGGGGCCTGTCCTGTGGAGCCTCAGCTGGGGGTTGCAGTGTCACCTTCATGAAATGCATGAAACCATCAGCTAAAACCCCTCACACAGACAAATCCATGACTTCCCTGCTCCCACATTGCTCTGTCTGCAGGGAGGACATGGATTTCCCAGGGCTGACATGGATTTCCCAGAGTGTGGCCACGCTGTGACCTGGCCCTGCTGGCAGATGTGCTGTCCCTGTGTCCCCCAGCCAAGGCAAACACATTTTGTGTTGTATTATAAAATAACCTTCAGTTCATAAGTGCTGGGGGGCTGCTGCTGAGGAATTTGTGTGCCCTGAGAAGAGGATGGCCCCAGGCTCCAGGGGGATCTGCCTGGTTTTTGGGGATAGGAATTTATCCTCTGTCTTGGCCAGATAACAGAGCTGTGCTCTGATAACAGCCTTGTGCTTCCCCACATGTGATGGGAACATCCCCAGTGGGTTTGTGGTGGGATTGTCTCCATCCTGTGCTCAGCCACACTCTGCTTTGCTCCATGGGGACTGTTCCAATGGGAAACCTTCCCTAGAAAGCCCTGCCTGGCTGTGGCTCAACCCAGCCCTGCTCTCCTCCAGCTTCGATCTGTTCCTAATTCCCATAAAAACCAAGCCAAACCCCACCTGCTTCCTACCACCCACAGACACTCCACCAGGCCCACTTTTCCAGGTTTAAACTCAACCTCTTATTGCTCCCCTCTCCTGGAGGACAATTCCAAAGGGTCTGACAAAATGCCACTCAAAAACCTCCCCGAAAGTGGGAGCCTGGAGTGCTCAGGGAGTAAAGGATGTTTGTGGGTTTAGGGCATCTCCACTTTTCTTTTTGGCACCAAGAGGGGCAGGAAAGGCCACAAAGCTGCTTAAAAAGTGAGGAATTTTTGCTTTTTTAAAGGAGTGTGGGTGCCCCACTCAGGGAAGTTCATCTGCATTCCTCTTTTACTATTTGGTGATTAAAAAAACAGGGGAGCTGGGCCCACTCAATCCTGACCTCGAGGAAAGCAGGAGGCTTATAAAAAACTCTTAAGTGCTGCAGGAATTATGAGGTAATTAATAAAAAATCAGGCCAGAGCTGGGACCATGTCAATAAAATGGGGAGGAACTGATGTCAGCTCTGCCCAGGACACAGGGATCCAGCCCTGGGGTCTGTGGTGCTGAGGCCTCGTCCTTCCCCTTGGCATGGATTTGGGAATTCAGGAGACAGAAGAGATTTTAGGGTTGGAAAGGCTCTTATTTCCTCAGTGCATTCAGCTGACTTGGATCCCTCCCTCACAAATCCAAGTCCCAGCAGTGGGTGTTGTACCAATGGGAGAAAAATAGCCCCCAAAATAACCAAAAATTCATAATAAATGGATGAGGAAGGGTCCAAACCCACCATTTTGGGGTGTAAGAGGCCTGGCTATAAGTGGGGAACACATTTTGCTCACCACAGATTTACAAGACTTCAACCTCAAAGGTTTAAACCGGGGAAGCTGATCTAGAATTTATCAAGACTCAGCTTGGCTTTCCTGACCTGATAAGAGCGAGGACAGAGAAATCAGCTGGGATCAGCAGGAATTAACATCCACTGGCTTTCCCTTTCTCACTGCAATGATCCAGCTCTTCCCAAAAGCTGGGAATGACGTCCCCAGATGGGATTGCTCAGGACTGCCAGGCTGGTGCTTGACTGTTCCTCTCAGGTTTAAGTGATTCCTCATGAAAACCACTTGAGTTCAAGTGTGTGGTGACAGGAGTGCAGCCTGTTCCCTGTTCCCTCTTAGGAAATTCCCAGAGAACCATTGTTGGGCTCTTGGACAATGGTGAGAGCATTTGCCAACATCCACCAACCAGTTTTAACACAGGAGGAGGCAAAAAAAGTCTGGTTTTAGGTCTGTGTTCACTGAGCTCCTGTTTAGCAGCTTTACTTAACGTTGGTCATTTATTTACCTGTCTGCACTGAAGTGCTTGGATTGGAGTGATCCAAGTTGCTCCTTCAGGGCTTGGAACACAACCCAAAGAGGGTCCTGGGGTGCAGTGTGAGATCCCCTGGGTTTGGGCTCAGTTTGGCCTCTTGACTTTTTATCTGTTCCTCTGGAGAGAAGGAAGTGGAGGCACTTAAATGAAGGGAAGTTACATAAACCAAGGGGCTGATGGGGATAATTTGGAAATAAATTGGTAATTGGCAGCTGGGTGGGGGTAACTCACATTATTGCTCGTGGAAACTGGGATATCTCGGAACCCAAATGTGCCCTTGAATGGGATAAAACCACATCAGTTTGTAGGGGCAGCACGGGTGTTGTCTGGGCTTTGGGAGGGATTTGGTGTTTGGAAGCAAAATGACCAAAATATATTGTGAAGCTGGGAACAAGCACAGCTCACTGCACCCAGTATTCCCTGTTTCCAGGTGTCCAGAGGGAGAGGTTTGGAATGCATGGGGTGTGTGTCACTGTGGGGCCAGGCTGCTCTCCATGCAGCTGGCACAAAATTGGTGGGAAACCACATGTTTTGTGTGGTTTTGGTGTTTTAACCAAGAGCATTTGACTGGATTTGGTTTGTCCCATCCCTGGAAGTGTCCAAGGCCACCTTGGAGGGAGTTTGGAGTAATCTGGGATAGTGGAAGGTGTCCCTGCCCATGGCAGGGGGTGGAAGGAGATGAGCTTTAAGGTCCCTTCCAACCCCAGGCCAGGTTTGCCTTTCGCAGCTTCATTTTTATGGGAGAGCAGCTCCTTCCCTCCCTGCTTTATCCTGCTCTTTTTGCTGGTTTTCCCTCCCTACAAAACAGGAATGGTGCTGAGGGGGCAGGTTTGGGAGCTGGAGGGAAATGACCCTCACAGGGGAACATTTCTGCCTCTGCTACAGAGAGGAAACTTTTCCCTCCCTCCCCAGCTCAACACGGGACCCCCATCACAGGAAAAGAGGATTTGCATGGGGTCCCATCATAGGAAAAGGGGATTTGCATGGGGTCTCAACATGGGAAAAGGGGATTTGCAAGGGGTCCCATCATGGGAAAAAGGGGATTTGCATTGGGGTCCCAAAGGAAAAGCGGATTTCCCAGTGTCCCAGCAAATGGGACAAGCCAGGGAGCAGAGGGCTCTTACCCTGGATTGGGATACCCCACAGACGGGATGTTCCCAAGGAGCAGAGCTGAATTCCCAGTTTGGGGAAGAATCACTGCTAAACATTCCCAGCCTGACACTCAGCTGTCAAAAGCTGGTGCAGCTGCTCCCAGGAGCCTTCCCAAAAAACAGCTGCCTCCTGCAAGGGGAGGTTTTCCAGGGGGGATCCGCTGCCACCCGCATCCCTCCCCATCCCACGGCGGCATTCCCGCAGTCTGGATGCAGGTGTTGGGTGTTAAATGCCAGCAGCTGTGCCCAGCTGTTCTCCCAGGCTTTGGCCCTGCTGGGAATTACAGCTCTATCGAGGATATTCCCATCCCCACACAACTTGTGTATCCCTGTAATCCACATCTCAGCACAACCCCTTCTGGACAACCAGATGTTGATGGATCTGAAAATATTCCACATTTGCCTGGAGCTGTCAAGGGAAGGGAAGGTTTGGGTAGGGAAGGTTTGAGAAGGTTTGGGAAGGGAAGGTTTGGGAAGGGAAGGTTTGGGAAGGTTTGGGAAGGGAAGGGTTGGGAAGGGAAGGTTTGGGAAGGTTTGGGAAGGTTTGGGAAGGTTTGGGAAGGTTTGGGAAGGTTTGGGAAGG
>WEIV01026150.1:20385-45526 GCA_013390005.1 Calyptomena viridis
GGAAAGGAAAGGGAAGGGAAGGGAAGGGAAGGGAAGGGAAGGGAAGGGAAGGATTGGATTGCCCTGTCAGTGTTCCCACAATAATTCCTGGTTTCATTAATACATTTTACCTGTCTGGGACCCACCTAAAAGCCAAGCTGTGGCTTTGCCCTTGAGGAAATCCCACATTTTTGCCTCTTCCCAGGGACTTTATCCAAATATAAGGCCTTGATGAGAATGATATGGCAAAGAATTCCATCCTCACTGCTTTGTTTCCTGAATACTTTCATCCCAGCTGGTGGGATCAGGTTGGAGGGTGACATTTTTCCCTTTTTATGAACGAATATCATCCTTTTCGAGAAAGGGAAGTGTAAGTTTGGATGGTTTCATCCTCAGATTTTAGTGCTCATTAATAACTCCTGCAGTGCTTTAATACGCCAAAACTTTGGGATGTTACAACTTCCTAGTGGAAAAAGGAATGGTTTTTCAAATCAAAACACTGTGCAAAAATGACACGTTTTCCTGAGATATTTTCATTTTATTTCCAGCATTTTTCTGGCTCTTGTAAAAAAAATTACCAGGTAAGGGGTTGTTGGGGGTCATTTGACTTGGTTTAGGTGAGAATTTTATATACATTTGATATTTATAATGTAAAGTATAGATACATATATATTATATATAGTATATATTTTCTGTGTAATTTATATTATATATATTACATATAAAATTATATATATAATTTTATAAAAATTAATATGTATATTTATTTATAATAGAGGTGCCTGCTGTAAACAAATTATTAGTTAATTCAAGGACATATTTGGATATATAGTTATATTAGAGGAGCCTGGTTTTAATAAATTATTTGTTAATTCAAGGAAATATTTAAATATATATTTGTAATAGAGGAGTCTGTTTTTAATAAATTATTAGTTAATTCGAAGAAATCTTTCTGGCTGGTTAAAAAGGAACAACTGCAGAAAAGAAGGATGGTGGGAGCTCCTCTTAGAGCCCAAAGCAGGTGAGAATCCCTGAGATTTTCCACATGCTCCTGGTCTGTCCAAGCCTGGGAAGTGCAGGACATGGGGATCCCCGGGGGGGGGAACAGGATCAGGATTCCACCCTCCTGTCCCTGAACTCGTGCAGCTGCTCATCCCTTCCTTGTGATGAATCCCAGATGATTCCCAAGCCACTCGTGTTGGATTAGAAACTGGAACTTTTACAGGCTCTATGTGGGGTTTGTGGCTTCCTTTCCCTCTCTCCGTCTCCAAAGTCCAGGATTCCTAATAAATCATCCTCCAGCCCGAGCTGAGTCTTACTGTTTTAAGTTTAACCAGTTTATTTTTCTGCTGATAAGCCAAACTTTGAATCCTTCCCGAGATCACGGGTTGGGGCCGGGAATGTCACGGAGGGGAGACTGTTCCTGGTGATCCATCACATGCGACAGGAACAGCATCCAGCACTCGTGGTTCCCTTGGATCAGCACTTACAGGCAGAGCACAGGAGCTGCTGGGAGGGAAGAGCCAGGGCTCCCACCAGACATCTGGAAAATGGACACGGATGGCAGGAAAATGTTGTATTATGCACCTATTTCTTGCACTGTCTCCTAAGGCTTTGATCCCAACTTCACTCCCCATTTCTACTCTTGCATCATCTTCCACCCAAAGAGTCCCAAATCCACCCAAGGGTGGGAGAACCTGCTACACCCTTTTGTTGCTTCCCTTATTCTTCTTTGCCACCACCCTGACACCACATAAATCTCTTTTCCTTGGCAGCTCCAGGCAAACGTGGCACATTTTCAGCTCCATCATGAGCTGATCCTTGTTCTCCCAGCCAGTGCCTCAGCTCCCCTCCCAGTATCCCTGTTGACTTTGGCCAAGTGCTGAACCCTCCTCCTGCTCCTCAGAGCCCAGAGCAGCTCCCACCACATCCCACAGGGGTGTCCAAGTTGTGTTCCTGGGGGATTAACCCTGGGAAGACCAATGTAGCACAAGGTCACCTTTATCAGGAGAGGGACCAACCCAGCCCTGGGCAGAGCAGCTCCCTCCCTCCAGGCTTTACTGGGATGAGGTGGGAAGTGGAGGAGCCCTCCTTGAGGCATGTCCTGTGCTCACAGCCCGTGGAAAGGATGGATTACTTGAGATTCAGGATATTCCTGACGAGAGCAGCTGGAGGGAACAGTCAGGATCCATGTGTGTGGTTGTTTTCCAGCCCCGTTCTCCCTCTGCCAATGCCTGGAACTGGGCACCCAGTCCCTCCCACCCCTTGGGCCGAATGTGACCCCCCAGCCTGACTCATCCTTCCAGTTTAGCCAAAAAAAACCTCCATCCTTCCACTCCCACCATGCTCCCACTGCTGGCTGGGGCCGGCACAGCTTTTATCTCTCTTGGCCCAGCAGGCCAGGAATTCCAACAGGGTGGCTGGGGGTTGTAAGAAGAGTCTTTCCCGGTGTCCCTGTGCCCAGGGGGCAGCTCCCAGTGTCACACAGTGTGATGTGTTGGGAAATCTTTACTGCCCAGCTGGGGCTGGAGATCAGCCAGGGGCCATCCCTGCCTCCGTGGGAAGGCACCATGGAATAGCTCTGTCTCCATGGGAATTTGTCTCCCTGTCCCTTTCCTTTTTTAACTTTTTTGGGGGTATTTTAAACCACAGAGATGCTATTTTTGGTTTTCCTAGAGCTCAGGAAGGTCAGTGAGCTGATGGCATCTGTCCTGTCCTTGCCTTCCTGCCCAGGTCACCAGCACAGGCAGCACCAACACCTTCCCCTCAGGGACTTCTGCAGGAGATCATTTGGGCTGGAAAAGCCTGGGATCACCTCGGGGTGGGCTGTGCTCCTTCCCAATGAATCCTGCAGGCAGGGACACTGGCAGCATCCTCAGTGGGATTTGCAGGGCTTGGTGAGTCCTGGCTCCTCTCCCACCTCACCCAGCTACAGCCCCCATTGACTTCCAAATTCCCTGGAAGAGGGGCAGAGCTTCATCATCCATCTGCTGATGGATGGATGCGTGTTTTCCTTGGCACTCCCCAGCTCGTGGCTGCTGGGTAGTTATCTGAGTGATGGATTCATCAGTGCAGGGACCCCCAAATCCTGGGGGCAGAGGGGCAGCATCTGTTACACAGCTTGGCACGGGGGAGAAGGAATAACAGAGAGGAGAGAGGGGCTGCTGGCACATCCACTTTCCAAGCCTATTTTTTTCCTTGTCTAACTCCCAGATTTCATCTGGCTGTGGTGAAAGCAGGCACAAGCCATAGCTCTGGTGTGGGGAGGGAAGGGAATTTCTGAATTCCAGCTATGCTGGGCACGTGCCTTCCCTCACTGCCAGCCCTGCCAGGGCTGATGATTTCATGGGGTGGAGAGCCCTGTCATTCCATGGAAAAGCTTCAGCTCCAGGCCACTGTGAAATGTGACAGGGAACACCAGTGTCACAGCGTGGATCACAGGCAGAACCCAGGGAGCATCCCTGGCTCCCTCCAGCCCCAGTGTCGGGATGGGGCTGCCCCACCTCCCACATGGAGCTGGCAGCTCCGGGCTCGCTGAGTGTGCAGATTCCAGCAGCAGGGAGAGGGGAAGAGCTGAGCCCTCATCCACAGCACTTCCTCATTCCTGTGCCCGTGCCAGTGGGATGCTCTTGGGGGTTTGCACACATTAAGGTCCTTCTCCCCCTGAATCACCCGGGACTCGCTGCCCACTTGGATCCAGGAGCCTTTTCACAGGATCCAGTGGCCCAGCAGGAACCTGGAGCTTCAAAGAGAGACCGTGAGCTTTACATCCCCTCAAAGGAGGCTCAGGCAGCTGAAACCCAAATCCCCCTTAGGAATACCGGGATGGATTTATTTCAGGAATGGGTATCGTGTCTCTGATGGAAAACTGGGTGGAATGAGCCCAGGACAGGGATGCAGGGCCAAGGAAGATGCAGGTAGAGCCCCCATTTCTGTGCTACATTGCTCTGCAAACAAGCCCCTTTTTTCCTCTCTAAATCCAGGATCCCAAAATGAACCCAGTATCCCAAGGAAAACAACAGAGGAGTTGTAGGGAAGAGCCTCTGGCCTTGGTTTGTCCTGGTTTGTCCTCAGGGCGGGTTGTGTGACAGCCAGGCCTGTCAGAGAAAGCAAACCCCTCCAAGAAAGAGGGATCCAGAGAAATCAAGTCCCTTTGGACTTCCAAATCCCAGGGCTGCCATCAGAAAACTCAGCACATCCACCTGGACCTCCTGGAGATTGTCTGGGTGATGTGGCAGCAGGGAAAGAAAACCTGGAAAAGGGGTCACATTTCTTCCCCCTCCACATGCTGAAAGCCTTGTCTCTGACAGGGACCTTTTCCCAGCATTGTGAAATCCTGGCTCACAGTTTCCTTGAACTTTAGTCCTCCTCTAATCCGTGCCACAGGAACCTCCAGGGGAGGAACGTTGCTGATTCCCGATTTAAACTGAGATAAAAACCTGTCATTGTTCTGTGCCCTGTCCCCAGGGCAAGGGCAGCTCTTTACCTGGATCAGGAGTGTTCCTTCACCCAAGACAACATTCCCATCCCCATCCCTGCAAAGTCACGAGCTCGAAAATCCTTGTCCCCGGGACTTTTAGTCCCCAACAAACCACACTCAGATGTTTGTTTGTTTGCTTGTTTTGGCAAGAGGAAAAAGGGCCAAATGGGAGTTGAGGGAAGTGTATCACACATCCTTCAGCTGGGATTGTGCTCCGGCTGGGAAAGCCATTCCCAGCTTCCTTCCCTTACCAGTTAATGAGGTGGATAATGGGGGAAAGGCTCTTGGACACCAAAAGGCACCGGCCACGAGCTCAGTTGTTGGGCAGTTATTTACAGCCTCACTCCTGGGCACATTCCTGGGCAATGCTGGCTCCAGGAATCGTGGGATTTAGCAGGATACATGTGCTCCCCTGGCTCTTTCAGGGAAGGGGTGCAAGGGCTAGTTTTGGGGGGCTTTTCCAGGTATTTTGTGGGATGGCTCTATTCCCATGGGGTGATGAGCTGTGAGGCCACAGGCACTGGAGCAGGTGGGGTGGAAACCTTCCACTTTTTTTGGAAAACTGGGATTAGGAGAGGAGAAAGCCAAGGGATTCACACAGGCAAAGATATTATCCACATTACAGTCATCCAGACTTGCTCTTTCCAGGAAAGCCCATCTCATCCAGGCCTTCCAAGGCTGCTTTTCCTTGGAAATGATGACGAGCTGAGTGTAACAATCTCAGCTCCTCTTTCCTGGAAGGAGCCTTTCCTGTCCCACCCTCCTGCCACTCTTCCCCACCCTGGAGTGCTTTTTCCAGGGATATTTCCAGCCCTGCCAGTTCCTCCAGGACTTCTCAAGATCATCTGTTCCATGAGGCCACTTCCCTGCAGCCCAGTGTCCATCCCAGCTGGAACTGATGCTTTTCATCTGCAGGAGATGCAAATCCAGGCATTGGGATTGGGCTCTGGTTGGGTTTTTTTCCCTTTAATTGTTAGTTTTTGTTGTTCAAATCCGATTTATTAACCCCACAGGGGCAAGACATCTCAGGAGTAAAGCTGGATTTGTATTCAGGCTTCAGCCTGGAAGGGGATAAAGGGGAAAAAAAATTGGTTTAAGGATCTTAATTTAATTGCCAGGATAGTCCTGGCTGTGGATCCAGGATCCCTGTTCCCAGAGCATCCTTTAGGGTTAAAGCATTTACTGTTCTGTCTCCAAATCCGTGATTTTCAAGCTTCTTTAAGGCACTTGGTGATGAGGCAAAGTCAGTCTAAATTACATAAAGCCCCTTCTCAAACCTGCCTTCAGTTGGAGAAATCCTGATTTATATGGTCTTGGATCCTACAGGTGCCCTTCAGAAACAAAAAAAAAGGAAGAGGAATTTGATGCAATAGATCCCTGAGGATGAAGTTTTGGTGGATTTATTCACCCAAACTCTGTGTTTGTGTGTTGCAGGTTAAACCTGGGTGTCCTTGTCCTGCAGACCTGAGTGGAAAAGTGGAAGTCGTCCTGGAGGAAAGAATCAAGACAAATTAAAGCAGAAAACACCACATTCCTACAAACCCTGTGTGTCCAATTCAAGCCGTGCATCCCCTTCCTCCCACAGTGCATCCCTTGTCCTTGGAATGTGGTACCACCATCCTGCCCCAGGCTGGGAATGCCCATTGTGGTGCAGACAATGGTGGTGGAGCCTGAATGGAAAAGGATCCCCTGTGTTGGGCTGACAAGCAGCTCTCTGTTCCCTGGGCTCCTGGGTGAAGGCAGAATTCCCACCCCAGCAATTCCTGCTTTGATGTTCCTGGTTGTGCTGCTCAGGGATAATTCAGTGCATTTCAAAAAAAAAAAACCAGAGGAGGAAATATCCCTTTCCAGCCTTATTTGCTGGTGGGTCTTGAGGAGTCTCCCACAAAACCAGTGAGGCAAGGGAGGAGAGAGGAGGGAAAGCCCTCTGGAATACTCAGCTCCTACAAACTTCTTGTTTCCCTTAAACCCTCTCAGCCACTTCTGACAGTGGTGAGGACACAAATCCACCCTGAGTGTGTGAAGGACATTTCTGAAGGACATTTCCCATGTCACCTTTTCAATGTTCACAGAGCCACAGGATGGTTTGGGCTGGGAGAGACCTCAAAGCTCATCCCATCCCACCCCCTGCCCTGGGCAGGGACACCTCCCACTATCCCAGGTTGCTGCAACCTGGCCTTGGACACTTCCAGGAGCAGGATATTAGTTGGGGAATGTGTTTTGGAGTCTATATATAATGAGAATTTTCCTAGCTGATGCCATCCCAAAATTGTTATGGACTCCATCTCCTCCATCCTGCCTGATGGAGCAGGGAACAACTGTGGGAAAGGAGCTGTAAAGTAAATAATGTGGCCTATTTCTCTGCAAAAAAAGCAGGAGGAAGGGGCTGGGATGAAGGGGTTCCAAGTCCTCTCCCACCCAGCCCCTCCAAGTCTCCCACAGCCTCACCAACCACATCCCAGTTTCCATACTGGTGCAGCCTGGCTGGCCAGTGTGGAGGAACTGGTTTGGGGAAAGTGAGGGCAAGACTTGCATGACAAAATATGGCAACTTCCAAACGCTTTTTACGAAGTTTTCTATTTATTTTTTTTTTCAAATGTACTTTTGAGGAATGTCCAAACAGAGAAAAGTTTAGCCCAAAAGGAATTTTATCCAAAGAATTTATGAGCAACTTAAAAAGAGAAGGCAGTGAGGAGAAACTGAGAGCCAGATGTAACTGCAGCTTTAGATGGCTTTTAGTTTAGTTTCAGATTTTTTTAGGGGCTCTGACAGGGAACTGTTGGATTTTTGCAACGTCTGTAAAAGGGTATTGAGGCAAAAAAAAGGCAACTGTGAACTTTTGATCACTTATTTCTTGGTCTTCTGCCCACACCCAAATGGAGTATCTGACCATCTCCTTAACCTCCTGCTTTTAGATGCTGACATGAGGAAAGAGCAGCAGGAATCAGCAGAAATGCTGTGAAAACATGGAATTAGGAGCTGTGAAACACCCCAGGCAGGGCAGAGACCTGCTCCTCTGGAAGGCACATCCTGGGGAAAGGAATTATCCAAAATAAACAGGTAAGCAAAGCTTGAGGTGTTCCACTTCATTAAACACTTCTACTCTGGCATGAAGGGTGTGGAAACAGCAGCAAAGCTTGGCTTTTTCAAGGAGGAAAAGATCAGGATGGTGGTGGAATGGGAATTGGAACTGCTCAGAGTGGGGACAAGTGGGTTTTGAGGAGGACAAAGCAAAAACAACCCAGTAGAAACTGGGATGAGCTCCTGCAACCTGTTCCTGCTCCTTGGCCAAACCTGTGTCCACCAGGATGGGGGAAGGGATGAGGCTCAGAGGTGCTCAAGGCACAAGATTTTCCCTGGTACCATTTTGGGGGGTCAGTCCCTGTGGCTGCTGGAGGAATCAGGAACAGCCCTGCTGTGGAATGCAAGGATTAAACAGAAAATCTTGGCTAAACCGGGGTGGAGGAGACTTGCACGGCTTCCCTGGAAAATGAGAATGGATAAAAAAGGGCAAGGACATCCACATCTTCTGCTGCTCCTTCTGCTTTGCTTTGGAGAACAGGAGAATCCCAGAATGGTTTGGGTTGGAAGGACCTTGAAGTTCATCCCATCCCACCCCCTGCCCTGGGCAGGGACACCTCCCACTATCCCAGGTTGCTCCAAGCAACATCCAACAAGGCTTTGAGCACTTCCAGGGATGGAGCAGCCACAGCTTCTCTGGGCAACCTGTGCCAGGGCCTCCCCACCCTCCCAGCCAGGAATTCCTTCCCAATATCCCATCTAGACCTACTGTCTGTCAGTTTGAAGCCATTCCCCCTTATCCTGTCCCTCCATGCCCTTGGACATTGTCACCTTGGCATCACCCCTGGCTGATGTGGGGCTGTGGGTGCCCAAGTTGGGCAGAGCATCCTCCTCCTCCTCCTCCTCCTCCCTCCCCTGTCCCCAGCAGCCCCAGGTCCTGGTGCTCTGCAGAGGGTTTCACTCCACGCTGCGTTTTGCCAGACTGTTATTAAGGAATCAGGCTCTGCCTTTCCAGGGCTCCTCCGAGTCCCTGCCTGATGTCATCCCGTCTGGCAACCCCGCCATCAAAGGGGGGCTCCCCGGGGAGCCATTTCTCAAACAAACAGCCAGTAAGGAACAAAATAATGACCCATTAAACAGCACAAAATGGCAAAGCCCGCAGCGATCCCTGACAGAGGGAAGGCGGAGGAACCTCGGCCCCGAGCAGGGCTGGGGGTGCCTGGGCTTACCTGGCTGATTATCCCGAATTGAGGCTGTTCCAGAGGCTGAGATCACGGGGCTCCAGGCCAGCAACACCCTCTGCCATCACTCCCACCTGCACAGAGCCTTCGTGTGTCCCACAGGCACACGGGGACCTGCACATCAGGCGGGTTTAGCTCTTCATGTTTTTAGGCAGTTGGGTTTTTTTCCTCTCCTTGTTTTTCCCTGCAAAGCCAATCCTGGCTCTGCTCCTCCATCTCCATGATTCCATGCAGGTTGCAGGGGTGACAAACACCCCGTGGCCAGTTGGGAGCCCCTGGGATGTGTGTGGGCTTCTCATTTTGGCAGCTCTGGATTTGATTCGGATCTCACCAAAATGGGGGAGATGAAGGAATTTCGCGCAACTCGATGCAAAACTTCACTCCCCAAATCTGGGAAAGAATCCCCTAAATGCCACGTTTTCAAAAGGAAAACAACCAGTGACTTGACTCTGGATCTGGATGGCAAAGGTGGGAGGAATGGGGTTTAATCATAGAATCATGGAACGGTTTGAGTTGGAAGGGACACAAATTGTGGGAACTGTGTTTGAAGAGGGGCTGCCGTGGAAGGGAGAGTGTTGCACTGATGAAAAGCCGCCCACTTGAGCTGGATCCCAGCTGAATTTTCTTGGATCCATCCCTGCACATCTGTAGCTGGATCCTCCTCTCCAAGCTGCTTCTCCTTGGAGCACTTTCCAGAGGTCATTCCCCTTTGCAGGCCTCGTTCCCTCTTTTTCCCTGCCATTTTCTCCCCTCCTGCTGGGAGGTTTCAGGGCCTTCAGCAAAGCCCCTTTTCCCTTTTTTTCCTGATGAAAGCACCTGCTCTTCACTCAGCTTCCCTGGGAAACTTTCAGCAGCAGCTCTGCCATATAAAACAGGTCCGTGTTCACCGTCAGGACCCGGGGCAGGGAATGGAGCTCATTCCTGCTGACAGCCTCAGGCTGGGCTGAGCATCCCACAGCCCCAAAATGAGGTGTCCGTGGTTTCTCTGTGGTTTCACGGGGTCACTGCTGCACAGCTGAGGTGAAATCCAGCTCAGGAGCTTCCCAAGGATGCTGAGAAGCACATCCAGCTTAATGAGATCCAGCAGGATTGTGCCCAAGGCATCCCTGGTCCTGCAGGATCTCAGGCCTGGCCTGGGCTGTCATGCTGGGCTCTCAGGGGTTAGGGCAGTGCAGCAATCTCAGGGCTCACAGCCGCTCTTCCCATTTTTTCCCAGGGTGGGAAAACCTTTGGAAATTCCTGGGAAATGTCTCTTTTTTCCCTGCTGCTTGGGGCCAGTTTCCTTCCTTGCAGATTGCAGGGTCCCAGGCAATAAAAACAGCAATGACCCAGTCAGAACAGAACAGCCCCTCCAGCTCTTCCAGCCATTCCACAGGGAGGGATCAGAGCTTCCCACCTTCCCAAGGCACTGCCACCCAAGAGGAGAAACTGAGGCACACATTTCACCTTTTCCTTTGGAGATGAGACCTGCTCCATATCTCTGCATGATCTGAAGGGATGGGGAAAATATCCCTGTGTGCCAGACAGGGATTCGACTGCACTTCCATGCCACAGTTTCCCATTGAATAGAGATTTTTCCCTCTGTGGGATCCTACACAGATCTCCCTTTCCAGCCCTCTTAGGTGTGATCCTCACCCCCAATCCCCCCCCCAAAAAAAAAATTAAACCCTTTTTCGGTCTCAGAGGGGCTGATATCTCTCCCCCTTGGCCAGGGGAGCTGCAAGGTTTTTCCATCATCTGTTAATGATAGGAAAAGAGCTTTTTTTTCCCTCTCTCCCCCGTCTTGGCAGCGAAGGTGGAATGTGGCTCATGGAGAGGTGCAGCCACCCTTCAGGCCAACAGCTGCTTTGGGGGATGGGTTGGATAAATGAGCAGGATTTCCAATCTGCCCTGCACATCCCAGCCAGGAGATCCACGGGAGCAGGGCTGCGGGGAATCACCGAGTGGGATAAAGCCGAGCTCATCCCGGGCAATCCCGGCTTGGGAATCCACCACAGCACCAGCTGAGGAGATAAAACCAGCTCAGCTGGCTTTGGGAAGAGCTGAGGCACAGAGGGATCTCCTCCAAGACATCTTTTGGATGCTCAGGCTGATCCAGAGGGCGGAACCAACCCAGCTTTGAAGCACCTGGAAGCCCGAGGTGTGTTTTCCCCCCTGCCCTGCGAGGTGGGAGCAGGGATGTGGCAGAACTGCAGCCCCAGGAGGTGTGGGGAGGACACAGCAGGCTCAGGAATGAAACTTCCCACGTGTCTTCCCATCAACCTGTTCCCCACTTGGCCCATCACCCATTTTCCATGGTGCCAGTGGAATACCTGGACAACGGAGGGGCCCCAACACCTTCATGGATGGGGATGGCACCCAGGGAAGGAGGATTTGGAGCCACGGGCAGGATGAAGATCCACATCTCTGGGCAGATGGATGGACTCTGGAGAGATGGGCAGATGGATGGACTCTGGACAGATGGACAGACTGCTTCCCACCAGGACCATCTCCAAATGCTTTTCCAGCCACAAACTGTGTCCCCGGAGGACCCCAAGGTGTCATCACTTAGTGGTGGAGACCCTCACACATCAGATCTTGTGGGAAGTTTGGATTTCTTCTCCTCCTCCCCCTCCCTCTCTCCCCTCCTCCTCCAGCCTCCCCTTTCCCACTTCCCACCCTCCCTCCCAGCACAGTGGGAAAGGAAACAGCCCCTGGGAAACCCTGCTCTGAATTTCCATCTGGGCACAGCCTCAGGCAGCCCCGGGAATGGCCAGGCACGATCTGATCTCCCACTCTCCCAAATCAAAGCAAGGCAAGCTGCCTCCCCTTTTTCCCTCTTGCCAAAGGCTAGAAATCCCATCAAGATCCAAAGCGTGTCATTCCAGCGGGAGGGTTGTACTGGGGGAACGGGCACAACTGGTTATTTGATGGTTGTGTTGGGTTGTTTTTTTAAAAAGTCCTTAATATCTCCCATTTCTCTTTCCCTGTGCAGCACAATCCCCCTTTCCAGCACAGGCAGGAGCTGAGCCCTTCACACGGAAAACAGGTGATAAATCACGGAGCCATTGATCCAAACCATTCCAGGGAATGGGAAACACATGGACGGGCTTTCTAATTAACTGTTTGATATGGCTGCCGTGGGTTTGGGTGTAGTTTCCAATGTTTTGCACTTGGCTTGGCTCAGCCTTCTCCATGGAAACTGCAGTTTGCTGGAATGTGAGAGGATTCTGTGTTTGAGGGGGATGAAGGGACTTGGGGCAGTTCAGCTCAGCCATGAGGAAAAAGCAACTAAAAAAGAAAGTAAAGACGGTGTTTGCTGCGTGGGAACGTTCCCTTCTCCTTCTCTTTCCAGCTGGGAAAACAAAACAAACTAAAAGGTCTTTTTTTATCCGTAAATCTCCACTTTCTGGACCCATTGTCCTCTCACAGGCTGGTGGGGCAGGACAAGGAGCCTGATCCTCCCTCCCTGTCCCTCTGCCACCCAAACAACCCCTTTATCCCCTATTCGCACTCAAACCACTCCAAAAACCCCCAAGAAGTGTCAGGTTGTGGATGTGCCAAGACCCCTTTCCACCCCTGTCCATCCTCGAGCAGGACACATCCATGGGATGGTTTTCATTCCCACCTCACACTGGGAGTCACCAGGAGGGTCTGGAGAGGCAGAGTCCTGTCCCAGGATGGAGGAGGGATTGTCCCAGGATGGTGGAAAAGTCTTGTCCCAGGATGATGGAAGGATTGTCCCAGGATGGGAAGGGTTGTCCAGGATGGGAAGAGTTGTCCCAGGATGGGAAGGGTTGTCCAAGATGGGAAGAGTTGTCCAGGATGGGAAGGGTTTTCCAGGATGGGAAGGATTGTCCCAGGATGGTGGAAGGGTTGTCCAGGATGGGAAGGGTTGTCTCAGGATGGGAGGGGTTGTCCAGGTTGGAAAGGATTGTCCTGGATGGGAAGGGTTGTCCAAGAGGGTGGAAAGGTTGTCCCGGGATGGGAAGGGTTGTCCAGGATGGGAAAAGTTGTCCTGGATGGGAAGGGTTGTCCAGGATGGGAAAGGTTGTCCTGGATGGGAAGGGTTGTCCGGGGTGGGAAGAGTTGTCCCAGGATGGGAAGGGTTGTCCAGGATGGGAAGAGTTGTTCCAGGATGGGAAGGGTTTCCAGGATGGTGGAAAGGTTGTCCCAGGATGGGAAAGGTTGTTCCAGGATGGTGGAGGAGCTCAGGGAATGCACTGCTCCCCTTTATCCCTGATTTATGCCATAAGATCCCTTAATTCAGGGATAATTCACAGCAATTCCTCCACTCCAGAAGCTCCTCTGAGGACACTGGATGCAGGAGGAGCAAGTCCAGCCTTCCAGGATGTGATTCTCCCATGGAAAACAGGAGCTGGGTGGGGTTCACCCCTTGGGACATCCCCACCTGGAGGGGGACCTGCCCTGGTGACACCCCAGCACCAAAATCAGGATGGAACTGAGCTGGAGGAGCCAGAGGTGACACAGGGCACAAGGATGGGGTTTGGAATGACAGGAGAACAGGGAAGGGTGGGTTGCAGGGATGAAGATCTGCCAGTGCCACTTGAGCCACCAAGGATTGGGATTAACACATTCCCTGGGGACACTCCCCCCAAACCTCCTCAAGCCCAGCAAGTCCCACCAACACCTCCAGAGCAGCCAGCGAGTTAAAATGCAATTTCAAAGGGAATAAAGGTTTAATCCAGCTGTGTTCCAGAGCAGTCTCTCCCCACATCCTGCTTTTGGCACCTCTTCCCAGCTGGGGCATTGTTCCTCTCTCCAAAACACGGGCACAGCTGCTGCAGGCAGAGGTGGGGATGGGAATATTTTATATTTTATGGGGTTTTGTTTCCCCTTTTTCCCCCCATTTTGCCCTTTCTCCACCACAGCTCCCCAGGGGCCCCAGTGGAACATCTGGCCAAGCCACTTCTGGTTCCATTTATTGTCAGATAATTAATTTGGGGATCAGCAGGGAAAAGTGACCCCACAGTTTATGGGATGTCTATCACTTGACCCTTTGGTGATGTTTGAACAAGGGTTTTTGGGGGGAGTTTTGGGGCCTGATCCACCTTTCCAAGGAAGTCTCTCTTCCCTTTGAGATCCAGGACCCTTAGATCTCCATCCAAAAACTGGGGGAAATTAGTCAAATAAATACCCTGTGAATATTATTCCACATTATTCATTCTCTGGGAATATTTGAAGGCATTATTCACTCCTTGGGTATATTATTAAAGCAGCTCCCACTCAAAGAAGGAAATTAAAATGTAAAAACCAGTGGGTTTCTCTGTTCTTTTATCTTTTATGTTCCTTTTCCCCAACAATTCCTTTCTCCCAACCTTTTTTTTTTGGATAAGGATAAAGGAGAAGCACCTCAGAGTCCAGCCAGGACTTGCCTGTCACCCTCCCCACTGTGCATTTGTGTTGTAGCAGGAATTGCTTTGCATCTCAAAGGTGTCAACAGGCCAATATTCTCTTATCAACAGACTCTTCCAAACCCTCTAAAGCCCTTCCAATGGCCATGGATCCCCTTCCAACTCCACTCCCCACGTTTGGCTAAAATTATCCAGCTTTCAAAAATTATAAATGATTTTTTTATTATTATTATTATTTCTCTTTTCACTTGCACAATCAAAAGGCTCGTTTTCCCTTTGAATCAAACCCCTCCCTAGATGCACAGCAACAAATCCTGCTGGATTTCCAGAGCCATGGAGGTGGGAGCTGGCAGCTGATCCCACCTGGATGGCTGAGAAGCTTCCAAAACACTCCAAAAAACCCCAATTTTCCCTGTTCCTGGGTAGTCCCTGGGGGCTGGTCTGTCTTTTTACAGACTCAGCCTCTGTGCCAGCCCCTCCTGAGTGTTTTTAGCAGCTTTGCTGAACTGTTAACACCCTGCCCTGCCCTCGGGAATGTGATCCCAGTGATGGCTGGAGCAGCATCCTTTGCTGGATCAGGGATGGGAATGCTTTTCCAAACACGCCCCGCTGTGGTGGGGAGATAACTCCTGTTCCAGGGGCTGGCTGGGGACACAAATCCCCTCCCTAGGACAGGCTGGGGACACAAATCCCCTCCCTAGGACAGGCTGGGGACACAAATCCCCTCCCTAGGACAGGCTGGGGACACAAATCCCCTCCCAAGGACAGGTTGAGGACACAAATCCCTTCCCAGGATCTGACTGGGGATACAAATCCCCTCCCAAGGACAGGTTGGGGACACAAATCCGTTCCCAGGAGCTGGTTGGGGACACGAATCCCCTCCCAGGATCTGATTGGGGAAACAAATCCCCTCCCAAAGACAGACTGGGGACACAAATCCCCTCCCAAAGACAGGCTGGGGACACAAATCCCCTCCCAAGGACAGGCTGGGGACACAAATCCCCTCCCAAGGACAGGCTGGGGACACAAATCCCCTCCCAAGGACAGGTTGAGGACACAATTCTAATCCCACGATCTGGTTGAAGACACAAATCCCCTCCCAAGGACAGGCTGGGGACACAAATCCCCTCCCAAGGACAGGCTGGGGACACAAATCCCCTCCCAAGGACAGGTTGAGGACACAATTCTAATCCCACGATCTGGTTGAAGACACAAATCCCCTCCCAAGGACAGGCTGGGGACACAAATCCCCTCCCAAGGACAGGCTGGGGACACAAATCCCTTCCCAGGATCTGGCTGGGGACACAAATCTTGTTCCAGGGGTGGGTTGGGGACCCAAATCCCCTCCCAGGACCTGCCTGATGTCTATTAAGGCCCTACAGAACCACAGAGCTGGACTTAAATCTCCCTGGGATGGGTGGGATTGTGCCCAGGAGAGGCTGGGGCTCAGCCCAGGTTTCCTTCCCACTTTCCTGCCCTCAGCTCTCCCAGCAGATTTCCAGCTGCAACAGGAGCAGCTTTTCCTGCTTGTGACCAAATCCAAACAATTTTTAAAAAAATAAGGGAAAGGAAGAAATCCAAGCCAGGAATGAAATCACCACGTGCTCGGTAGGACTTTGGGATGGGTTTCATCCCTCCTGTCCTTTGCCTTTTACTTTCAGTTGGGAAGGATCCAATGGGATGAGGAGCCTGTTTACAGAAACAAACTTCCCTTTCCTGGTGGATATTTGTTTGGAAAGACAGTGAGCTCTCAGTGATGGTGGATGTTGATTTCTGCAATTCCTTCGAATTTTCTGGCTTACTGACCCCCTTGAGGACTTATCCATGGCTGCTGGAACAGTTGGGAATTGCAAAAGGATTCCTGTTATCCTGAGGGATGATTGGCTTCCCATTCCAGCACTGCCTGAGTGACCTTGGTCTCTTCCATAAGGGATGTCCTGTGCTGCTCATGGATATTCTGCCTTTTCCAGCCTGTGGAGAGTCAGGGATTGGAGGTTTTCATCCCAGGCTCTTTCTGTGTTCCTGCCTTTCTGAATCCTCAGCCCTTTCCATTTCTTGGGAAAGCATCTGGCTTCCAGCTCTGGGTCTCTCCAATCTGTCATTTTACATAAATATACAAATAGCCCTTTTTTTGGATGATGGATTAGGGCTGCGCTTTGGCTTGGATCACACAGCCCAGACTGGGAGAGGGGCTTTGAAGCCACGAAAACGTCACATTCCTGCACTTCCAGAAGAACAGTCCGTGCTGGGAATCCCAGACCTGGTTCCTTTTCACTGTTCCAGCATCATCCCTGTAACATCACTCTGCTAATTCACCTCAAGGGCATCAGGAGCCTCTGCTTCCTCTGGTAAGGGGGAGAAAATTGGATCTCACATGGATTTATGCTGGAGAAGGAGCTCCTGGCCTTTGAGGGAGCCCTTGGCAGCACCACTAACAGAGACCCTGTGCTGAAATCCCACTCCCAGAGCGGGGCAGTGCCAACTTCTGCCTCCACATCCTCAGCTCCCTTTCCCAAGCACCTCCACACCACAGGGATTGAGCTGGGACCCCCCCCTTGCAGCACGGTGGGAGCTGTGCCTGCAGGATTTGGGAGCTGGCTGAGAACAGCCTGGACTTTGTCTCCCAAAACAAGCTGAGAGCTGCCCTGCTGCATCCCAGGACCTTTCTCCTTCCCTGGGAGAAGGCTCTGCTTGGAAAAATAGCAGCAAACTGTGCTGATTTCTGTGCTGATTTCCTCACCCAAGCCCTAAACCAGCACTGCCAGAGGGTTGAGCTCTGGGATTCATGGAGCCAGATGCCAGCAGGAATTCCCAAGCAGCAAACTCCAGGCTGGAATCCTCGTTTGGAGCCTCGGAATGAGCTGAAATATTCAGGTGATTTATACAGGAGGAAACAGGTTTATGTCCTTTGCCACTGGAGTCCTGAATCCTGCCAGGAGACCTGTAAAATCTCCTGGTTCCAATCTCATCTTTGGTCAGGACAGCACCAATTTCATGAATTTAAGCCCTGAATTCCCCACTTGGATCAGGTTTAAGGGTGAAGTCCTGCCCTCTGGGGCAGATTTTGCCTTAATATCCTGCAGAGCAGCACTTTTCCCAGCCCATCCTTCTTTTATCCCAATTTTTACATGTATTTTAGGCATTGCCCTTGTGTAACACCCACAAAAAGCCTCCTCAGCACGTGGGTGAGGAGCAAGTCCAGATGGAAAAAAAAACACACAAAGCACAACTGGCTCCATTGGGAAAAGGACATTGTGTGTCACACACAAATAAATCCACTTTAATAAATCAGGTGCCAGCAGATGGTGCTCAATAATTTCCAGGATCCTGGCTGGGATGAACTGGTCCAAGCCCAGCAAAATGAGGATTAAAAAGCCCTTGTTGCACCAATTCCCAGTTTATTGCTTCGTGTAATAAACTTATTTCAAATTCATTTTGGTATTTAAGAAGAAAAGCACCTTTTTGTTGCCCCTGGTGCTTGTTTGCATCCCTGAGGTTTAGTTTGGTCATGGAGGGGGAAAAATAACATGAAAAAAAGACATTGCAGTGCAGTTTCAAAAGAATCTCCCAGTGCCCTGGGAAGACAAAACTCCCAGTGGTGCCATTGCCTTTGTCTCCCTGGGATGTTCTAATTCCATCTGCTCCAGCAGCTGGTTTTTCAGGATGAAATGATGAAAAGGATGAAATGCAATGGTTTGGATGAACAGGTGGCCTTGGAAGCAGGAGTTGAGGGATTTCCTTTCTTCCCTTTCCATGCCTTGCAAGCTGGTGCTTTTCCAAGGGCAGCTTGGATGTGCTTGGAGCAGCCTATGGAAGGTGTCCCTGTCCATGGCAGGGGTGGCACTGGATGAGCTTGAAGATCCCTTCCAAGCCAAACCATCCTGGGATTCTGTGACTCCTGGATGTCCCTTTGCTGGGACACCTGCTCCCATAACCTTTCTCCTCCTGGATTGCCCCAAGGTCAGGCAGGGGCTTCCTGTGACGTGGAATTTCTTCCCTGCTCCAGGCTTTAGTGAGCATTTCACAACCTCAGTTATTTCAGGGAGAGAAATGCTCTTCCTGAAGATCCCAGACCTCCTCTGGCTTCGGGGACAGGGATCAGGATGCTCCAGCCTGCAAAGCACCACGTGGTAAAAAACCTGTTCAAACAGCTTTGAGCAGGAATGAGCTTTTTGGACAGGGCTGGCTGGACCTGCCAGGAACAACAGCATTATCCCATGGGAGCCGTGTCCTTAGCTCATTTCCATCAGCACAGGGAGCAGCCAAGTCCAATCCCAGTGAGATCATGGGGTACTCCATGGGCATCCCATCCCTTTGGAAGGACCAGTATCCCAGCTGGCAGCACGGCAGGGCCGGCAGGTGCAGGGATGGAGGCAGGGAAGTGTTCCTAAGGCTTAGGAAAAGCTGAGGTTTCTGGCAGCTTCCCGAGACGTTGGGTTTGGCCCAGAGCTCTCCACTGTATAAATTGTGGAATTAGAGTCAAACATGAAACTGGAGCGAGAGGCCAAAGGCAGAGCTGGCAGCTGGGAGGTCGGGTTTAACTCCCTGCAAGCTTATCCAAGCCAGGCTTTCCAAGGAGGGAAAGGTGGGGAAACAGAAGAGAGGGGAGCCCAGGGAAAGGGGGATGGAAATAACCCCCAAAGGAATAGGGATGGAGCAGCAAGGGAGTGGAGAAGTTGATCCAGAGAGTGGGAATCACCTGCAAACGAGGCAGTCCAGGGGATGGGGGAAGCCAACACATTCCTGGGAATTGTGTCCCAGGAGGGTGCCACCAGGCCTGGCACTGCTGCTCGGTGACATTGGGTGCTGTCCCACTTCCTCCAAGGGCCTGGGCTCTGCTGCCTTTCCGGGGAAGGGGTTTCTCTATCCCTACAAGGGAAAAGGTGTTTCTCCACCTTTTCCAGGGGAAGGTGTTTCTCCATCCTTTCCATAAGGAAGGTGTTTCTCCATCCTTTCTGGGGGGAACATGTTTCTCCATCCCCACCAGGAGGAAGGTGTTTCTCCATCCTTGCCAGGAGAAAGGTGTTTCTCCATCCCTAAAAAGGGAAAGGTATTTCTCCATCCTTTCCAGGGGAAAGGTGTCTCTCCATCCCTGTCTGATCATTCCTGGTTTTTCTGGAGCTGCTGTCCTGCTTTTCAGGATGAGGACCATGCACTGGGTTGACCCCCAGCCCTTCCCAGCCGTGTGGTTTGGATTAGCTGACTCATTGTTTATGGCAGAGCTTCGGGGCCGTTCCGAGGGGCCAAGACACACAAAAAAATCCTCTGTGCTGGGCACGAAGGGGGATTTTGTCTGCAGAGCATCAGGGTGATGTGAGACAGGCAGGAAAACACGTTTTTCCTGGGAGTCTTGGAGACACCTGGGATTTTTCATGGAGGATTTTTTAAGTGCTGCAGGTAACCCCCGGGACCAAGGGGATAAAGAGATTCTCAGCATTGGAAACCTTATCTCCGTCCTCCAAGCCTTGTTTTCTCTCACCAGCCAGCCAGACGTGCTGGGGATAGAAGTCAGATGTGGTCTGAGCTCACATGAGGAATTCAAGTGGGGAAAATCATACCACGTGGATGAGGCAGGAATTCAGGAACAGAGACACTCCGTACCAACATTGTCTCCTCCTCCTCCTTGGGATCATCTACTGGGACCCCATCCTTTAACCAGACACCCCCCAGGCAGTGGGGGACATGGCGGGTCTCATCAGCCTCAGCAACCCAGGATTTCTCCTTTGGGAGGTCACACAAAACATGAAGTCACAGCTCTTGGTGGTGCCGTCTCTCCAGGAAGAGATCCCAGGATCCCGGCAGGATCTCTGCCTGAGGCCAGGTGGGATTCCAGGTGCACCAAAGGCTGTTGGAGGCTTATTCCTCATGGAATGAGTGAGCTCAGTGGTGGCTGAGGAGACAGGTCTGTGTCCAGATGTCCACAGGGCCTGTGGGTGTTTAGATTGCAGATTCCTCCCGAGCCCAACCCTGTTCCCATTAAACCTTGCAGGAGGTTTCTGTTGACTCCACTGTGCTCCAAACACCAAATATTCAAACAAGTGCAGCTGCTGTCACTGATTGTCCCCAAATCTGCTGGCATGAGGCTTCTAAATGACCAGGGGGGCTGAGGGTGTGACCCCCTAAAACTCCTCTCCCTGCTGTGTGAATGGGCACCCCAAAAGCTGAGCAGCACTGGGAAGTTAACACAGACTCACTCAGGCCCAAGTTTGGGCTCAGCTCTTGACAGAAACAAAGGGAAACTCAGATCAGACCCATATTTGGGCCCTGAACTGCCACTCACAGTTGTCCCCAGCAATGTGCCTTCCTCCAAACCATCCATGAGTCCTGGTCCAGAGCAAAGGGCTTGGCAGCATTCCCAGAGTCCTTGAGCATCATGTTGGGTGTTCCATCGTGCTCATCCCTCCCTGATGGAGCAGCAGTATGAGCTCCCTGTGCCTCTGCTGCTCTTTGCCAACCCCGGGAGATCCATTCCTGTCCTGGAAGGATTCTCCTAGAACACTGAGCTCCTTCTTTTCACAGGAATTTCACAGAATATTCTGAGCTGGACGGGACCCACAAGGATCATCAAGTCCAATCTTAAGTGAGTGGCCTTGTCAAGCTTTAATATCCAATATTGGTGCCTGGCAGCCCCAAAACACAAGGTGTGCTGGAATGGCAGCGAGATGGAGATGCTTAAAAAGCACAAATGAAGCACTTTTGGGGTCGTCTTTGTGTCCTTGACCCCTGTGCCACCGCTCCTCGCTGCCCTGTGCCACCCGCAGCTCCGAGCAGACAATACCCCATTGAGTGCCCGGGGAGCTCATGCCAAGGGAGAGGGTCGTGCTGACATTCCAAAGTGTCACCAGGCCCTGATCTGCCCTTGGAAAAGCCTCACACAAAGCCCAGCCTGTGCCCGTCGGAGCATCGTCGCACCGACACCACGCCGGGACCACCAGCAGCACAAAAAGGGGTTTATGGTGTTGGGGCACAGCCGTCCCTTTCTCGGGGCCGTGGACGTCATGGATTCATTCCCTGTTCTCCCTGGAAACAAAATGCCCTTTAAAATTGAAGCAGAAGAGCTGCACTGGCCGTGCCTTGGGTGTGAACCCAGCCCGTCCCCCCTCGGTGCCGATAACCCCGGATCGCTCCGGGAGAAGGGAATTAGCACTTCATATTTCTTTGGGAGCAGAATTCCAGCTGGACACATCCAGGCTGCTGCTGCCCTGTGCAGAAATTCCTCCTGTTCCTCAGCAGCAGCCCCTGGGTTTTGTCTGAGCCCTTTTCCCTTTTCACCCCCCAAATCTCCTCCCGGAGCTCTTGGGAAGGGTTGGGACAAGGTTAAATGTTGAGGAGACTTAGATCACAACATAAACCCTCCTGGCCATGAAATTTGGGAAGTTTCCAAAGGGTTGGCTCCTGTCATGGTCTCCACCCTTCAGCATCATCTTTGGGGGCACACAAGAGCTTTGTCCTGGGTTGTTGTTTGGCTGTGCTTGTTTTATTTGGTCTTTAATACCACATTATTTTTTATAAGGCTCTTTCCCAAACATGCCCTATAAAATCTTCAAGTGATGGCCCCTCTCCCTGCCCCTTCTGCCCCAAGTAAATATTTTTAGGTCTCATAAACACAAGACACTAAAACGCTCCAGAGTGTAAAGCAAAGCTCTGGGGAGGCACCATAATAGGGACAAACCTCGTTTGTTAAAGCACAACCCCAAATTATCCCCTTATGAGGGAATTCCTGCACTTCCAGAGGTTCAGCACCTCTGGCTGGACACCGTGGTGTGAATTTGGGACACACCAAATTCTCAGCCTGATGAGAATTGCTTCCCTGCATGGAGAGCTGGGAGGAGGCAAAGCTCTGCAAAGCAGGTGCTAAATTGGGATTTTTCCCAGGAAAACCCAAAGGGATGAGCCAGCCAGAGCTCAGGGGGTTGCAGCAATCCCCGAAATCTCACAGAGCTGGAAAAACTCTCATCCCAAGCCTTTATTCCCTCAAGTCTTTGCTGATACTGTGCAGGAAAAGCTGCATACAGGGATGCTTTGCTGCCTCTTGACCCTGGATCGTGTGCTTTGATCACAGAATTCCTGCATCCCTCACCAAATTTCTTTAAATTTAATGCAAAATTCACCCTTTTTTTCCTCAAAAAAAAGTCAAAATGCCCAAATTTGGGGAAGCACATCATTTCTGTGTGTTCTGCTGGAGGCCAGCACCCTGAATTTATACAGATTGCACAAGGGACCACAAAGGAGATAAATAAATTCCCTGCAAGGATCACTCAGAGCAATCCAGGGAGAAACATTGTCCAGTTCCCAGGTCTCAGTGTTTGACCCGGGTTGTGCAAGGAGCTGGGATTGCACTGATGAGTGCAACATGTCCCCAGGAAAGGGACATCCTGGAGCAACCTAGCAGTGCCAGGAAAGGCCACTGGGAAAGCTTTTGATGGGAGCAGAGATGACATTGGCTTGGATGCAAGAGCCCTTGGAAAAGGAAGGGGATGAGGGGACGAAAGTGGGTTTCTCTGGAGGGTTGGGGTCTCCTCTGTGGGATTCAGAGGGGTCTGGCAGAGCTGGGCTCGCCCAGGTTTAGTGACAAAGCCTGGGAAGGAGCGGGATCAGAGCTGGGCTCCCATCCAAGGGCCAGGGCAGGACTCGGAGTTTCCCAAGCTGCCCAAACCTCCTGGGTTTGCAGCTTTGCAGCCTCCCGAGATCAGGTTCCCAGGATGGATTCCCAGCTTCCCCAAAGGGCCCAAATCCCATCTGCTGCACAGCCTCCTTCTCAGGCTACTTGTGACATTTGGATTTCGGAAGAAACCAGCAAACAGGGAGGAATTTCTCCCTGCTTTGAGGCTCCCCTCTCCCTCCTCCCTGGGGAACCTCCATCCATCCAGCTTCCCACAATCCACTGCCCAAAAAAGCCTCCTGCTTGGAAACCATCCTGTTGCCATCAGGTGCAGTCAGACCTGCTTTCCTCCTGCACCAGCTGTTTCTAGGATTTGTTGGGATGTGATGTGCACAATTCAGGATAACGTGAATTATTTGAGCTCCCCAGTCCTGCCCAAGCTGTGGTTGCATGTCCAGAGGTTTCCATTAATATTCCTTTCCTTCCTGCTTCTCTCCTATACCTTCACTTCCACCTTTATAGGGGAATAATGTAACCTGTGATGATCTGGGGGCTTTGCTTTCCCAAGGGAAAGGGATGCTGAGCTCCTTTCTAACCCCACAGCTGAGCCCTCAAACATCATTTTCCACCTTATCCAGACCTGGGATGGGAAAGGTCTCATTGCCAACTGGTGTAAATGGGAATGACACCAACAGAGAACAAGATTCCCCTTCCTGCTTCACAATAAACCCCACATATGACTGTTCATTCCCCTCTCTGGTTTGGGTGACACACGGATCCAGGGATTCCAGGCTGTGGATTTGCTGTCCCTGCTCTGAGGCAATTTCAGGCTCGGGGGGGGGTGGAATTCAGCTGCTCCTGAGTCACAACAAACCCACCCACACCCCCCTCGGGTCACGGGGGCTCTAAACAAGCCCTGACGTGAATGTGGAAACACAAACTGCCCGGACAAACATCAGCCGCTCCCGGAGTTATCCCGGACAGATGGTCCTGGTTTGCTGAATCCCGAAATCACCGGGAGGGGAANTGACCTGCCTGTGACCCCCGACTGCAGCAAAGAACCAGAAATTTGACTTTATAAGAAGAATGTGGGAAAAAAATTCTAGTGAGGTTGGGGATTGCAGGCAGAACTGATTCCATCAGCAGCCGAGTGTGATTCCATCAGTCCAGGTACAGGAATCCAGGGAATCTGACGAGTGCTTTGTTTCCTCCCCAGTGGTGTTGAAGGACTTTGTTCCCATGGATCCCAGCAGGGTCACAAGGATGATTTGGGATCTGGAGCATCCCCCTGGGGAGCAGAGACTGCGGGAGCTGGGCCTGGTTAGTGTGAGAAGACTGAGAGAGGATCCCATCAATCCATACAAATATCCCAAAAGGGGTCAGGGGATGTTCCCAGACTCTGCTCAGTGACAAGATGAGGAGCAACGGCCATAATTAAAACCCAACAAGTTCCACCTCAACATGAGGAAGAACTTCCTGGAACAGCCCAAGGAGGGTGTGGAGACATTCCAAACCCACCTGGATCCATCCCTGGGTCACCCCCTCCCAGTGACCCTGCCTGGCCAGGGGGGTTGGTCTGGAAGATCTCCAGAGATCCCCTCCCACCCCAACCACTGCGTGATCCCAAACACCCCTGGGATGTGCCGGGATGGGAATCACCTTTGCAGGGAATGCTGCAGGGCCTTGGGAGGGGATGTTTATTATCCATAGGAGCTGTGGCACGTGTGGGGAAAGCTGGAATAATGTTGTCTTAGCAAAGGGGTTTGTTATGGTTGTCGCCTCCCTCCAGGAGCCTTTTTAATCTGGGAAAGCAACGGGCCCAACACGGTGGGAAGTTTTTCATTATCGGCTCCGAGGAGTTCGGGGATGGGAGATTAGTGGGAAAGGCACAAATCCGCTGCTCCAGGAAAGAAAAACACGGGATCGCTCTGTGGTGGGATGGGAAAATGCCTTGGAAACAGTGGCTGCATCCAGAGCAAATTATATTTGGCTCTGTTTATATTGTATTGTTATTTTATATTACTGGATATTATTTTTATAGATTGTATATGCTGTACATTGTAGGTCTTATATAATGTTATGTATTATTTAAATATTAGCATTATTATTTAAAATGTTATATTTGTGGTGGTGGTATTATTACTACTATTTTTATTTTATTTTCATTATTATTATTATTTAAAATAGGAACTGGACTTGTGGGTCTTGTGGGTCCCTTCCAGCTCAGAAAATTCCTTGATTCACTGATTATGATTCTGTGATCATTGTGTTGCATTATTAGCAATTATTATATCTATTATATAGTGCCTTTATATATATTCTATATACTGTATATATTATATACAGTATATATGTGTGTTATATTTATATATTTTTATATATATAGTATTTTTATGTATATATTTATTTATATATTTTTATATATATCTATATAGTGGTATTTGCAGCCTCTCCACCACAGACA
>WEIV01026150.1:45986-63692 GCA_013390005.1 Calyptomena viridis
TATATATAAATCCAATCCAAGAGGCAAAAAAGCCGGTGGAAAAGGCTAAAAGGCAACAAAAAGAGATGGAAAAAGCAGCCCCTGGGATGCAGGACCAGAAGGTCCCACCCCATGGGGACTTCACCTTAACCCCTGGGAGGGTGGGGAGGCCCGGATTTGGGTTCCCTGCCCTCCGGGACAGGATTTCCTGGATGAGTGCGCTCCCACCTCCCGCAGGCAGCATTCCCGGTATCCATCAGCAGATCCCCACATCCCCCCCGGCTCTGTCCCACATTTCCAGCCTCTCCACACCACAAGGGGAATTTTTTTTATCTCCTCCCCGCTGCAGCTTTATCAGCCGGAGATTTATTTGAGTTTATTGCTTTCCTTGTTCATCTGTCGTTTGGTTTACTCAGCCCCCCCCGGGCTGCTGCAACCAGGCACCAAAAAAAGAAAATAGGGGACAACTAATGATTATTTGCGTGTTGTGTGGGACAAGCCAAGAAAGAGCCTCCGGGGAGAGGGTGGGATTCGCCTCTGTTTGTTTCTTCAGAGGCAACTTTAAATGGAAAAATGTGGGAAGGCGGCTGGAAGAGTTAACCCTTGATGGAGCCACGTCTCCACACCAGGGAGGGGGTGGGACCCCCAGGAGCAGCGAGGATGGAGCAGGAAGAGGTTCCCTGGAGCTCTTGGCTTCCCACCAGCACAAACAATGGGAAAATAAAAGGCAAGAGGGATCCCCGGCAGCGAGAGGAGCAAAGCCCTGCGGTGTGGGCAAAGCCAAGGGCAGGGGGAGGCTTTTCCCAAATAAACTCAGCCCTCCCGTGGAAAATAGATGTTTTCCCCCAGGGCGTTGTTAGGAGTGAATCCCGGCTGGATTTGGGGAGCAATTCCCAGGCTGGGGGAGTGTGGCACGTGGCAGGGCTGGGACACTCAGCTCAGTGTCACCCCCAGGAAAAGGACCCGCCGTGCCTTCCCTGGGCAGCTCCAAGGAAAACATTTGGATGTTCCTCCCTTTGCACCAATTTTGTGGCTTTGATTTTTCTTTGCTAGAAGGAAACAAAACATTGGCTCCTCCACGTGCTCGATACAGCAAACTTTGTTTTTCCAGGGCCAAATGGGAAACATGGGCTGTGAAGTGGGAAACCAACACTTCCAGCAATCCTTGGGATGTGTTAAAAACCAAAATCCCTAAGGCTTTTCTAATGGCATCTAATTGGGGATAGGAAGGAAGGGAAGGTTTGGGAAGGGAAGGTTTGGGAAGGTTTGGGAAGGTTTGGGAAGGTTTGGGAAGGGAAGGTTTGGGAAGGTTTGGGAAGGGAAGGTTTGGGAAGGGAAGGGAAGGTTTGGGAAGGGAAGGGAAGGGAAGGGAAGGGAAGGGAAGGGAAGGGAAGGGAAGGGTTATGCAGACTCATTTATACTGTAAACAGACTTTCTTCTAATAAAGAGGAGCTTAAATGCTTTATAATTATGTGTCTCGTGTTTTATCCAAGAACTCATGTCCTCACTCCAGAGGAGATGTTCCTAAGGACTGGAAGGAGATGTGTCATCTTCTTTTCCTTTCCTTCCTCTTCCTCAAGAGCAGAAAAAAATAAAAGGGACCTTTTCCAAAAACCACACAGTTTAATACACCCAAAAAAATCCCACTGGGAGCAACATAAAAGGGATTTTCCCTTCCTCCCCCATCCCTTGTGGAAGCCCCGCAGGGGAGGGTGAAGCTCCACAGTCACCACTCACTGAGGGGCTCCAGCTGCCCTGGGATGCTCCAGGGATGTGGGGAGGCCAAAAATCCCGGGATTCAGGTGGGATAACATCTGGTTTGCATTAGCATCTCCCTCTTGAGGTTCCCCTTGTTTTCCTTCTTTCTCCTCATTTCCTTTTCTCTCCTCTCACTCCTTTCCTCCTCCCTTGGGACAGAACAGCCCAGCCCAGGTTTTCCTTGTCTTTCAGTGCCCATTTCCCTCTGTGTTTGTTTTTCTGCCTCATATCCCCTCGCCCCAAAGGGAAGTGCTGAAGGCTGAGGGTCAATGGGCAACTTGGGAGCTCTGGGATCAAGGCCATCCCTTGCCCTGGTGACCCCAAGCAAGACCCCAAACCCCAGATCCTGCCTCTCCCTAAATCCTGGAGGTACCTGGAGATGGATGAAGACGTGGTCTTTCATCTCTCTAATTTCACTTCACATCCAGCACAGGGATGTGGCCTTTTTCCCCAAATTCTCTGGGATTTTTTTTAAGACCAGGCTTAAGTAGACTCAGTCTACTCCTCACTCATCATCCTGCTGCTCTTTCCCCCCATCCTTGGTCCAGATGTCCTTCCCTGCCTCTCATGCCTGGGTTTCCATGGGATATGGGGCTGTTTCTGGACAACACATGTCATGGAGAACACAGAGATCCTTAATTCCCTCTGTCATGATGATCCCCTGCAGCGACCAGAATTTAGGGAAGATGTTTTTATACCCTCCAGAGCCTGGATGGTGCACTTTGAAAACATCCTGAATTATGTAGAGCTGCAGAAAAGGCTGACAGAGTCTATTAGCCAAACAAAACCCCATCCTGTGAGGTGGGGAAGGAGGTTTTTAGGGAATTTTCTCCTCTCTCTACACTCCAAAGGTTTTGATTCAGCCCCGGGGTGAACTTTGAGTTGTATCAAGCAGGGAGGTGCTGAGGTTCTGGCTCAAAATTAAGACCAAGCTTAAGGGCTGAGAAAAATGTGCATTTTTTTCCAAGTAAAAATAGCAATTAAACACTGAAAAGTGGCCTCAAGTGCCTCAGTGGCTCAGGGACAGTGATGCTTATCCAGCTCCAGTTGTGCCCAATGCTTTGACCACCTGAAAGTGTCTCTGATGAATCCCCACGGTCCCTATTTTTTAATTTAGAGCAAAAAGCAGCTGTTACTGCGAATAATTACCCTCACATCTGGATTACACACAGTGTTGTTCCCTCCACAACTCCAAAACACTGCTCCTTGAGGACTTATATTTCCAGGGCTGTCAATCCAACACCTTTCACCAGCCCTAAATTCATTTACAAGTCGGGGGTGGGGGGAGGAATAAAAAAACCTTTAAAAAATAATCAAGCCCCATTAAATAACCATTTGGGAGCCCAGGTTTGCTTGGCTGAACTTGATATTAATTAGGCTAAATCCAAAGGCAGCACCTTCCCCAGGAGTCGGCTGGAAAGCTGCAATTTCCAAGGGTTTTACCCAGTTAAGGATTATAATCTTTAACAGCTGCCTGATTTACTCAGCTCATTCCCTGGGAGATGCTGACGCCGTCTCGCTCCTTCTGCCATCACTTCTCCAAGGATTAGGCATTTATAGGAGGGAAAGGATGTGATGGAGACCTCCAAAGAGATAAAACCCTGCCCCTGCCGCCGGTCAAGAGGGAGGTGGGAGTTTCCTTGCCATAAATCCATGAGCTTCAGTGGTGGAAGGGTAAATTTGGCACTGTGTTGTGTAATTAGGGGGGGGAAAAATTAAAAAATAAATAAGAAATAAGCCCAGAGCAGCAGAAATGCCTGTGGGAACGGGTCAGTTTGCTGGCTGGGAGGACACAGGGGAAGTTTAGTCTGCTATGAGGGTCGGAATTGCCGGGGCTTGGCATCCCTTCCCAGCCTGTCCCGTGCTGGAATTCGGCTCCATCCCCACCAGAAAAGCTTCTCTGAGTGCCTGGCCCGGGGTTCAGCTCATTCTCAGAGGTGCCAGGGTGGGAAAAATGGGGAAAAGGCCTTTTCAGCTTGACCAGCAGGATTTTTGTTGCCGGATTCGGGAAGAAGCACCAGGAGAGGTGATGGAGGAAAGCAGGGAGAGGGGCTGGGGTCTCCCATCCCTGCTCCACATCAGCATCTTGTTTGACATCCCCCAGCCCCAGTGAACGTTCCCAGGCATGGCAGAGCCTTTCCCAGTTTATTTCTCCTCCTGGGAGAGGTTTCCTGCAGGACATGTGTTATCCATTAGGTGCCTTCGTCCCACGTACGTCTGGTTTTGCTTTTGTCTCCTGGCAAAGCCCAATAATTATAATTATTATTAATAGTAATGGCAATAATATATATTTATGTGTGTGTACATATATATATAAAAATAGCAAGGCAGCATCCCGACCTCAGGAGCTGATCCAAAGCCACGTCAAAGCCTGGATCAGATCCACAGATGAGGCAGGAGCCCCTCCCTCACCCCCAGTGGTTTCTCTCTGATTATACTCCAGGTAATCCTTATTTTTGAGTTCTTTTTTCAAACTTCTGGAGTTTCAGTGTAGGACGAATGAAAACAAGCAGATTTGCAGCCAGTCCCAGAGGCAGGATTGAGTTGTGGGTTCCTAAAATCTTTTGGTGTGCTCTGCCCATCTCCAGTCCTCCGGCTCAGCCAAGGATGGGTTTGGACCAAAGTTGAGCCCCCTGGGCAGGACTCCTTGGCATGGGGGATGAGTTTTGTGCCCATTGCTCTGTCAGATCATCCTCCACCTTCAATTCCCAGGCTGTTTTTAATCCCAGCTTAAGCCCAGCAAAGCTGAGGTTTCAGAGCTCCAGGTTTCCTTCACATTTCATGGAGCTGGAGGGTTCAGGTGAAGATTCAGTGTCCCCTGAAGGGAAAAGCAGCAGGTTTGGCCTTTTATTGGATACCAGGGAATCCAAAAAAAATGAATTCACAGTGAAGAGGAGCAACACACAAAATCAGTGCTGGAAAACAAGGAACCTTGAGGAGCATCAATGGCATCTCGTGACACTGGGAAAAGCCACCCCTTCCCCTCAGACACAGCATGTGATGTTCCATGTCATTCCTCTTGCACCAGGAGACTTTTCCTGGAGCTTCAGGCCTCCTATGGATGCAGGACATCCCCTGTGTCACCCACCTGCTGCCAGGTGCTGGTGTTTGGCTCAGCCCCATGAAGTCACCACCAGTTTTCCCTTTGAGAGGATCCTTCTGGCACCAGGGTTGGGTTTATTCCTTCCCTACCAGGTAAATGCTTGGGAATTGTGGGAGGGGTTTTGTTCCTTTCAGTGACTTTTAAGGACATTTGGTTAAAAATGTGGCAGTCACTGGTGCTGGAGGAGCAAGGTGATGGTTTTAACTTAGTTTTCTGCTCCTGAACACATATTTGAGGGGAAAGCTATGGCTGTGCCAGGTGGAAATCTCCCTCTTCATGCCCAGTAAAGCTGTTTGCAGCTGGTGCCTTTGCAGGGTGGCATATATTTGGGCTGAAAATGAACTTAATTTTGTGGGGAGGCACAGGCAATGAATCCATTATATCCCTGTGAGAGCTGGTGAGGGGGAAGGTGCTCAGCTGTGTCTGTGGTGTTTGTGTCTTTATCATGAGAAATCAGGAAGAAATTCTTCCCTGGGAGGGTGGGGAGGCCCTGGCACAGGGTGCCCAGAGAAGCTGTGGCTGCCCCATCCCTGGAAGTGTCCAAGGCCAGGTTGGAGCAACCTGGGATAGTGGGTGTCCCTGCCCATGGCAGGGGTGGAAATACATCAGCTTTATGATCCTTTCCATCCCAAACCAGTCTGGGATAATAAAAAGCAGAGTGAGTTTGTCCCCCAGTAAAACACAGGAAGTTTTCCAAATCATGGCAACATAACAGGGAAATAAGTTGCACTTGTTGGGGGGGGGAATAAAATCCCAGGCAATCTGCTGGGAGCTGGAGGTGACATCAGGCAGCCCCAAGCTGACGTGTCCCAGGAAAAGGAAGGGCTTTATCTCACTGTTGGCCCCAGTGCAACAGGGAAAGAGGGCTCTGACTCAGGGAGGGTGTGCTGGGAATTTCAGGAGGAACATACAGCCATGGCTGTTCCAGGATGTGAGACTGCTGTTCCAGGTTACATCAATCCCTTTATATTCCCGTTATCCCGACAAAAGAACATCCTGATTTCAGGCTCAGGCAAAGAAACCTCGTTCATTTGACATCCTGGTGTTGGTGACCCTTGGGATTGATCCACCACTGAGCTCCTTCAGCTTGGCTTTCTCTCCCACCACCAAATCCTGCAGCAGAACCAACATGAGCAAGCTGCTGGGCTTTTAAAGGTGTTGTTTTGTTCTTCAGCCAACAAATTGAGGTTTTAAAGAGGTCGAGATCACAGGGAGACACAAAAAGCTCTGCAGCCACCAAATAACTCTGGCAGGAGTGTGTTCCCTCGGGAAGCAGGGGTAACTTTAAATACAGTTTTATTTCAGGTTTGCTATTGATGCACAAACAGCAGAGATCGAGGTTCAGTATACATGGTATACACAAAGCAGCCACTTCCATCGGCATCTCCGTCCTTTTGCTGCTCCCTCGGCAAAAGAACCACACTCAAGGAATTCTCCCCTCCCCGGGAACAAGGGTGGCCATGGCTTGGTGGCTTGGGAACAGCTGTGGGATGGCAGGACACCAAAGGGCAGCTCCTCAAAGCTCTGTCCCCAAAGGGGAGCCCGGCGGGCTCGGCAGGAAAACCCCCTGGAAATGGATGTGGGAAGGGATTTCCTAGGAAGGTTAAATCCCCTTCCCTGCTGTGCAGAACAACCACAACATCTGCTCCTGGCTCTGTGGAGAAATGTTGTTGTGTTGAAATGGGAGGGACATAAATCCAGGGAGGATGAGCCCACATTGTCACGAGGAGTTTGGGATGCTGCTGGAAAGATGCAGCAAGGGAACCACCACTGTCCTGTTTGCTGTCATCCTTCTCATCCTGCCCACAGCTTTGGGAGCATTTCCATGCTGTACTTCCACTGAGCAAGCAAGGGCAGCTCCAAGCCTCTCCCTGCTGACACAGCACCTTCTGCCTGCCCAAAATCTGTGTCTCATCCCTAAAATCCCTTTCTGATGATCCCAAATAACTGTGTAGCCCAACCCAGAGGCTCTGTCCTGCTCACAGTCACAGCTAAGCTAATTAAGAGGCACCTTCATCAGTGATAAAGCAAAAATTTAAATGGTCCCTGATGGTTTGATCTGAAACAATGGGTTAAAGGGGTTTTGGGGAGAGGTAAAACAGCCTCTGACCACAATGGGCACAACACTATATGACCATGAGAGGCACAGAATAACCCCTTGCACAAAACCCTGGAGTGGGAAACTGGTTGTAGACGCTCTGCAGCAGCAAGAGGTTCAACATTCCCTCTTTCCCTGCACTTCTGAACCCTGCTGAGCCCCTTTTCCCCTCCAAGGAAAGCCCAAAACCCAAATTAATCCTCCCCTCCCGCAGCTCAAAAGCGATGCCAGAACTCAGGATACCTCAGGGAGGATTAACCCAGAGGAAAAATATCCCAACCTGGCCCAAAAGTTAGACACAGTGGGATGTCTGGGCATGGCCTACTGGTCCCGTTAAGCATCAAGCACCATTTCCAGAGTGGGGTGAAGCACCGGTGACTGGTGGGGCTGTGTCTGACCCTACAGTACAGTTGCTTGTCCATTTTTTTGGAACGACAGCTCAAACTTCAGGTCCTTTTAACCCTGAAAACCTTCAGGTGGGCGGGTCACCACCAGCCCTGGACCTGGGGTGTAAAGGAGCATCCAGATGCTCACACAGCCCCATCCCAAAGCACCATAGGAAACCATCAGGCAGGTGAGATCCCACTGGGAATAACACCAGCCCTGCTACGCAAGGTTTACACCCATCAGGAGTGGAGGAAGGAGGTTAAAAAAATACAGAGTTAAGCACCATAAAATGTACACTGGTCAGGTCGCAAACGTGAGGAGAGAACGAAAATAAAGCCACCACCTTCCAGCCTGGCCTGGGGACACTGCTGGCACCACAAAGTCACCACCAGCAAACCCTGGAGGCCTCTCAAGTCCCAGCACCTCGTTGGTCATTGCATTGGTAAATCCTTTTGGTCCCATTTCGGGGGAGTCCAGGGAGAGGGGAGGTAGGCTCAGCCCTGGGAAGGTGGGGAGAGGCTTCAACTGTGCAATTTAGGGGCATCTCCCTGCCTGTGCACGGATCCATCCCAGGCAGTGATGATCCTCCTCATTTCCATCCGTCCCTCCCCAGCTCCCAGAGCCTCCGCCGGTGGTTTCCGTGTCGTTCCGTGGCTTCGAGGTAGATGTTCGTTCCCGCTCTGTCTCCGAGCGACCTGGTCGGCAAAAGCCCTCAACTCCCAGGTGTGTGGGGTGTCCCGACCCCCAGGCCCCTTTGGGTTTTTTTTGTCCCCTCAGTTTTTCTTACTTTTCCCCGCCCCATTTGCTATGTGCTATGGACATCTCCCCCTCTCCCAAGCCGCACCCAGGCAGAGAGGACCACCAGGCCCTTCCTCACGGACGCCCCGCTCAGCACGGCCTCAAGGTGCAGAAATCCAGCTCCTGCGGCTTCCTCCGGAAATTGCAGCTCTCCCGGGGCAGGAGGCGCCCGCTCGGCACCAAACACTTCAAGGCCCTTCTCTTGAAGCCCCGGCCACAGCTCTTGGAGCAGGGGGACCAAGGCCCGGCTTCCCAGGCCGGGCAGGGCTCCCCGCACAGCCGCACGTCGGGCGGTCTCTGCGCCGCGTCGCACTCGGCGGCCGGTTGCCCGTAGGAGTCCCGGCAGGCCACCGAGCGCTTCTGCAGCCCGTCCCCGCAGGACACGGAACACGCCTCCCACGCTCCCGCCGCCCACTTGTAGGACGGGCGTTTGTAGCTCGGCCTCCCGCCGTCCAGGCGGTTGGACAGGCTGAGCACGCTGTTGTTGAGGTCCGGCGGGGCCTTGCCCTCCTTCTTGTAGGAGGACTTGTCCTCCTTGCTCTCCTTGGGGAGGTAGAAGGAGTAGCGCACGCGAGGAGGGGTCATCTTCCCCACGGACAGCACCTCCAGGGTCAGCGGTTCCTGGATGGGCTTGAAGGCCTGCAGGCTCTCGACGGCGGTGCCGGTGCCGCTGTAGCGCAGGACGCTGCCCTTCACCATCAGGTCCCTCTCCACGGCCGAGACGATGAAGTGGCCGTTCAGGAGGTACTTGCCCTGCGCGTTCTTCAGCGCCAGGTAGTTGTCGTCGCCCACCAGCCCTTTGTAGCCGCGCTGGCGGATGTCGATGTTGGAGGCGCCCGCGGGAATCACCACCACGAAGTTGTAGCCGTGCCTGGAAGAGAAGGGAGCTCAGGGTAGGACACTGGGGACGTGGTGCTGCCACACGGGCTCAGCCCCGAGATGCTCCTGCCCCCACCTTCTCTGGCTGAGAAGAACATTTTGGGTGTCCTCCCCTGTGCCTTGTCAAGGCTGATATCGCCCACAATGCAAGAAGATAGTTCAGCTCAACAGCACCAGGGATAACTCCATCAGCAGGAGCCAACAGCACAGCAAATGTGTCCTGCTTCTCCTTCAGAGCCAGCCCAGGTCTCCATGCACAGATGTACATGAGCACCAGGATGGACTCATCCCCTGTCACCATCTCCACAACCTTCCTGCATCCCCCTGCCCCAAAAAGCAGAGCTGGGAGAAGGGGAAGCACACGTGGTCACCAAACACTCACATGGGTTTGGTGAACAAGCCCGAGACCTTCTTGCAGCTCTTGTTGTCTCCCCCGCAGACGCTGCATTTGTCGAACTTCTTCTTGGAGCCCAACTTCCCGTCACAGCCTGCCTTGATGCACTTGCCCTGGACACAGACCGAGGTGGAGTCCGGGGAGCAGGGGGTGCCATCCACAACCTGCACCAGGGTGAGCAAAACAGGCTGCTGCATTTCCCTCTGACCCCTAAAAATTCCCCCTGCTGTGGCCACCCAACCCCAACCCACCCAACAGGTCCTGAGAAGATGCCAGCAGGCACCGTGTCACCCTTTGCTCAGGCAATCAGGATTTTGGGGGTCTCTGAGAAGAGATGGATGGGACCACATCCCTTTTCTGCTCCTTCTGTGGAATTACCTGCCCTTTCCATTGCAGGGACACTGCTCACACCACCCCGCTCTGGATGCCCACCCTGCCCTCCACAACACATCCAGTACTGCAATTATCATCCTCTATTCCAGGACTATGGGAATATCCCAGAGGCACCTTCACAAACCCAGAGGAAGACCAATTCCAGCCCTGGAATAGAGGAGTGGACATGTGCAGGCTCACTAATACCAGCCTGGTGGATCCCCCTCCTCTACCACCTCATCCAACACCATCCACCCAGCAGACAAGGAAAACTCATACATCTCCAGGCACGCTGGAGTCATCCCACAGCCCAGGGGCTGATCCCAGGGGTCTCCCACCAACCTTGGGTGCCAGCACATAGAAGTAGCCAGTGCCATTAGCCCGGCAGATGAGCTTGCACTTATCCCGGGGAGAGACTCCGGAGTATTTGGGGACCCAGGAGACGGAGGCCGTGAGGCGGTTGGTGCTGTGGCTGTAGCCATTGAAAGCCTCACACTGCTCCTCACGGAAGCTCTTCCCTGGCACTAGAAAAAACAGGGATGTAGGGTTCAGCACCAGACAGAACCTCCAGCTCCGGGTTTTATGGGGATGTGCCGGTCCAAGCTGAGCTCCAGCCCTCACCTGCAGCAGGGCAGGGCTCCAGGTTGCAGGAGCGGTACTTGACACGGATTCCCTCGCAGTAGGAGCCCCCGTTGGCCGGCACTGGGTCGGTGCATTCCCGCTTTGCCAGCTGTACCCCACCACCACACGTCCGGGAGCACTGTCCGTAGGGAGCCCACTTGGCCCAGCCACCGTCCACCTGCAGGGAGGAGGTGGGTGAGATGCTGCATCCCCTTCCCCATCTCCACACCTGGAGCCATCCCTTCACCAGCTCAACCTCCTGCTGCCCACAGACCTGCCCAGGGATGGCTGGAGCGGAGCAGCAGCATCATTCCTTGAGAAATATCCCAGGATGTGGTGAGTTGGAAGGGACCCCCAGGGATCCGGGAGACCAACCCTCAGCCCTGCACAGCCCCATCCCCAAGAGTCCCCCCTGTGTCCCAGAGGATCATCCCAGCCCTCCTGGAGCTCTGGCAGCCTTGGGGCTGTGCCCACTGCCCTGGGGAGCCTGGGCAGTGCCCACCCACCCTGTGGGCAAAGCAGAACCTGGTGCTGAGCTCCAACCTCCCCCTGCCCTGACACAACTCCAGCCATTCCCTGGCTCCTGGTCCCCCAGAGCAGAGCTCAGTCCCTGCCCCTCCTCTGCCCCTGCCCAAGGAGTTGTCCCTGCAATAAGGTCTCCCCTCAGGCTCCTCTTCTCCAGTCCCCTCAGCTGCTCCTCACACCTTCCCCTCCAGGCCCTTCCCCATCTTCATTCCCTCCTATGGACACTCTCTAATGGCTCATTATCTTCCTTTTATTGCCCAAAACCACCACACTATTCCAGGTGAGGCCGCCCCAGTGCAGAGTGACACTCAAGGGACCTCCAGCTCCTCCCACACCAGTGTTCCCACACTGGCTCCCAGCACACCAGGAGGTTGGGGGAGCTGCCCAGCCAGCTCCCATTCAGAGCAACCCTTTGGGATGTATTTTGGAGCTCCCAGCCCAGGTTACTCACCCTGTACTTGCTGATGTTGTGCCTCTCCACACAGGCTCCCTTCAGGCAGAAGCGCCCGTCGCCGCAGCCGGTGCCGTCGGCCCACGGGAAGTGCCGGGTCTGGCACACGATCTGCCCACGGGCCTTGCCCGTGCACCAGAGCTTGGCACAGTACTGCATGTAGGGGCAGGGCTTGGAGCCCACCCCGAAGGCCAGCTCACACTGCTGGTTCAGGCTGTAGCTCGTCCCAGGCAGGTCTTCAGGCAGCGGGATGGGTTTGGAGGGCTGGTCCAGCAGACAGTCTCCTGTAGGAGTGGGAATGGGGGGGTCTACCGGGTCCTGGGGGGTTGTATGGACCAGTGTGGGGAGGGAGAGTGAGGGATGGCTGCTGGGAGCTTGGCCAAAGCTACCCCAGGGATGCCTCTGCTCCCAGGTCCTGGTGATGCCATAGAGCTGTGCCAGCAGGCCCAGCACAGACGTCACTGCTGGGGACACTCAGGAAGCCCAGGCAGTGCAGAAATGCTGCCAAACTTCCCTCTTTCCTTCTGGATTTGTTTTCAGAGCCAGGAGAGGGACTGCTCTACAGCCCACCAGCCTCTCCCAGTAACACCCCCAGGGATGGACCCCATTCCCACAGCACAGGGACACAGGTAGGAGGTTCATCAGGGCTCACCGTGGCCACTGTCGAGGAAGTCAGTGATGATGGCAGCACTGCAGGCTGACCAGGGGTTGGCACGGTCGATCTGGATGAGGGTGGGGGACATCATGTGGTTGGTTTTCAGCCGCCCAAAGACCTCCTCACAGGCCTTCACGTTGTCATGGGGCATGTTGAAGACGTGGCCTGGGGGTGGCACAAGGGGGGGCAGCATGAATGACCCTGCAGGGCACACAGAGCAGGGCCCCCAGGGCTCCTTGCAACAGGGGAAACTGAGGCACAGAGTGGGGCAGAGCCTTGCAAGGATTGCAGGGACAGCCAGTGGCTTTTCCAGCTCTCTCCCAGATGCTTCATGCACAAAAGCACACAGGAAAGCAAGGACAAGGGAAACTGTGAAGAGAAGAGCAGTCTCCCTATCCCTCCTCCTCCTCCTCCCAGAGGTAGGTGTGCCTTCTGCCTGTTATTTCAGGACTCCTGAATCCTGGAAACCCAGCTGTGGTAGCAACCACAACAGCAAAGCCTTTTGCTTCCTCAGCAGCCCTTTCCCACCTGGCTCAGGGCGGGAATCTCATGCCCCAAGGTGGAGTTTCCCCATCTCCGGATACCAGTTATTGTCTCATGTTCCGGAGGATGACACCAGGGTTATTCTGAGCCTTGCCAGCTCCTGGAATTCCTCCCGAGAGGAAGGGGAGAGCAGGGAGCCTTACCCAGCTCGTGGGCAGTGGTGAAGGCCGAGGGCAGCCCGTCGTCCTCGATGACGGAGCAGCTGCGCTTGGGGTCACACATGGTGCCCACGTCTGCCATCCCCAGCGTGTCACACGTGGTGGCACCACACAGGTCCTGCCAGGCACAGAGAGAAGGGCTTTAGTCCCGAGGGACAGCACAGGCTTCACAGTTGCCCATCCCCACCCCATCCCTGGTACCCCTTGGGGAGCTGCTGGAGGGCAGAAAGCCCAAAGGGATGGGAACCACACCAGGGTGAGGAGGAAGGAAACCACAGTGCTGACCCAGACCAGGCTGCAGTGGTGTGTTTGCATTTAACCCTGGCACCAGGGCTGTGTGTGGCATCCTGCTGAGCCTTCAGCGACAGCTTTTCCCACCCAAACACCTCCTCCAGCTGGGGTGGAGCTGGTTCAAGCACGGGGGGGGCCAGTCTGGCTCAAGGATCAGACCCAGGTGAGTGCATGGGAACACATTTGGCCTTGGAATCACGGCTGACCCGCTTCTCTACCTCAAATCTCAACTTCTTCCTAGGAGCAAGAAGCCCCTTGCCCAGAGATCACCAGGGCTAAACGAAGTGCCTCTCCAAGACACTCCACAGCCATCGCTGCAGGAGCAGCCAAGAGGAACCAGCCCAGGCTTCCACCCCCAAACTGAGGCCAGCCAGACCCCACACAGATGCTGCCGGGAGAGAGGATGGGAAGCATCTCGTTGCAGGTGGATCTGCCTTTCTCCAGCATCCAGAGGTGCTTGTGCAAATAAAAAGTCCATTCAAGATACACCGGTGCTGCAGCCTGGAAATAGCCTTGTCCTCAGGTGCTCCCTTCCCCTGCTGGGGTGTGCCGGTGGTTTGGGAGGGCTGGAGCATCATTCCCATTCCTCGGTGCTGCCGGGGGGGGCAGGGAACTGCTTCCCACATGAAAAGAAAACGGGACTCGCCGGGTGCTCCTGTGCTATAAATAAACGTGATTCACGCTCAGCCCTCGCCCAGCCAAAGCTGCTCAAAATCCTGCAGGAGCTGCTCTGCCAACATTTCCAGCAAGGTTTCCAAGCTCAAAGCCATTCCCGCGCAGGCAGGTTCGGCCGTGGGTGAATAACAGTCCCGATGACTTCAGAGAGCCCCGGCCAGGGCTGGGATGGCTTTAACAGGAGCCCCGGGGCTCCGGAGCCTGGAGGCAAAGGCAAGACTGTGCTCTCCAGAGAGGTGGAGTGAAGAAACGTCTGGCTCTGAGCTGCTGGTGGAAAACCCTGTCACACAACTGGGTTCAGCATTTTGCTCTGCAACGCTTCCCCCATCAGCTGGGACCCCGCTGCTCCCCTGAGCCCACCGAGCAGCAGTGCTGGCAGGGACAGGCAGATCCAAGCACACATCCCTATCCAGGGCACGGGGGGATTAATGGGGTTGTGTCCCCAGTCCCAAAACACCAAAGCACAGCACCCCTGGGTGCTGTGTCCCCAGTCTCCAGGCTCAATGTCCCCAGTCCCAAAACACCACCAAGAGCCAGTGCCATCCCCACACTGAGCCAACCCAGGGGTGCAGCTTGCCCAGGCCCCTGGCCGTGCTCTCCTCAGTGCTGGGGGTTTGGGGTGGGGATGGGGCACAGGGAGGGATGACACAGCACCCCGGGCACAGGGAGGGATGACACAGCACCCCGGGGACAGGGAGGGATGGCACAGCACCCCGGGGATGAGGCGGCCGCTCGCGGCTCTTTGAAGAGTTTCCTGGCTGGCGCAGCCAGATTTTGGCTCCCAGCCCAACACCTGCACAGACACACTGACATACTGACCCAGTTCTCGCTCTGAACCTCTCCAGCCAGGATCCAGGATGAGCAGCTCTTCCTGGGATTTCCCCTGACTCCCCATCACAGCCTCCTCGGGGCAGCCTGGGGGATGGCAGGCAGCATCTCTGGGCTCTAATGAGGGGGTGCTGACTTCCCCCAAACACCTCCTCCAGGCTTCGAGCCTGATCAGGAGGGAAGGAAATGCAAGGATGGAGCTACAGAGGGGAGGAGAGAGAAATGGAAGAGGTTTAAGATGGGAAAGCAGCATGTAAAGGGCCAGCTGTGCCTTTGCTCACCATCTGTATCCCCCACTGCCAACACGGACACAGGGAGGATTCCCAGTGCCCCAGGGGGCTGCAGACAACCTGCCCAATGCACCAACATCACTCTCCTGCCAGTCTGACCTTCCTCTGTGGGACCTTCCAAGGCTTTTCCTCATCCCTTGTGAACTTCTCAAGATGTTCTGCAGGTCACTTGTGCATTAATTCACCTACTCAGACACCAGCTCACAAACACCCTCCCTTCCACAGAGGCTTCCCACGGGCATCCAAAGCAACTCCAAAAAGCTGAGCCTCGAGCTACAGAGTTTCCAAATTCCCCTGCAGCATCTGCCACGCTGGAGTCAGATGTTCCTTCACGCAACATCCCTTTGGTTTTACAGCAAAGCAAAGATGTTCAGGAGACATTTGCTGGCAACACATCAAGGTCCAGGATGGGGGGAAGAAGGGCTGAGCCCTTTGCCGTGGTGTGCAAGGATATTTCCAAGAGGCAGGAGGGCAGCTGAAGGCTGGATGCTCTGCAGGACCCTCCAACAAGCACCAGTTCAGGTGGCTCTGCAGCCACCAGCTGTTCAGGACTGAGCTTCCCAAAGGCAAATCCAGCTTGATGGACGTTGGGAGGGAGCAAAGCCAAGCAGGAAAGGACAGCCCCAGTCATCAGCAACTCGTTGACACAACTGGAAACTGCCTATCAACTGGGCTGGAGGTGAAATTTAAGTCGGGGGCTTATGTAACAGCTTTTTGGCAGCCAGATAAGGTTCGGGTGTCAGGGGACCACAGATGGATGCACTCAAGGAAGGCAGATGTCTTGTCGATCGTGTGCCTGTGCACTGAGCCTGCTTTGGGATTTCAGGAATGGCTGGTTTAGCAATGTGTAAAAAATGCAGCCCTGCCATGATCCACAGCTCTGGAATCACCAGGACCAGCTCTGTCCCACGTGTGGCTCCGGTGACCCCGGCAGGGATGGGGCTGGCTCGTCCCTGCAGGGCTCTCAGCACTGTCCACGTCTTCGAGCTGCCCCGTGCAGGCAGGAGCTGCTCCAGCAGCCTGGGCTTCAATCCTGCCTGTGCTCCCACAGGATTTACAGCTGGCCCGGGGCGGGGGGATAAGAGGACGGGCAGGACAAGGTCTTGCACGTCCTGCACAGCATCGTTCCTGCTCCAGGCCATCAGCAGCCCCTGCTGACCCCAGGCTCAGAACAGCTGAACTGAGCTGGACACTATATCCTTCCCACCCATGAGTGCTTGACCTGGAAAGATGTTTTGGGAATGGTCTCCCTGCTGTTGAGGGGTGTTCCTGACCTGTCCCTAATCCAAAAACATCTGGGCAGGGCTAGGGGAAGGAGAAGATGCGAGGAGCCTTTGCTGCCAAAGCCTGTGCAGCCAGGGTAGGACGTGACTGACCCTTCCAAGCTGGGCTCATCCTCCTCCCATCCCATTTGTGATTTTGGGATGCAGGCACTGGACCGATGTCCACGCTGAGACAGGACCACAGGGAAGATGAAGAGAATTGAGGAGAGGCTGTGGGAGCAGCGTCACAGCTTTGGAGTCACTCGGTTTGTGGGGGTGGAAGGATGCAGAGCTCATCCTGCACCCCATTTTCAGGGGGTGAGAGGATGCAGAGACATCTTGCACCCCATTTTTGGGGGTGGGAGGATGCAGAGACATCCTGCACCCCATTTTCGGGGGTGGGAGGATGCAGAGACATCCTGCACCCCATTTTCGGGGGGTGGGAGGATGCAGAGACATCCTGCACCCCATTTTTGGGGGTGGGAGGATGCAGAGCTCATCCCTCACCCACGTCGCCTGCAGAGCCTGTGCCAAAGGCAGCTCAAAATCCCTCTCCCTCCGCAGGGACGTGTCCATCCCACGGCCTCTTCCTTCCCTCCCTCCAAGGGCTGGAGCACTGGCTGAGTCTCTGGTGCTTCACTTCCAGCCCTGAACCGGCTCCACGCAGCGCAGCCAGCGCGGGAGGAGAGCTCCAGGTTCTCAGCAGAACCTCGCTCATGAGTCAGAGGAAGCGGGGAGAGGGGTTTTTTCTTGGCAGGTGGCACCGCGAGCTCTTCCCAGCTGGGGAGGGGGAAGCGGGGCCACGCTCCTCCTCTTCTGGGCTCAGACCCCTCATTTCGGGGTGGCGGCTGCTGCACTCCAGCGCCGCAGCGCAGCGGCTGCCAGGAGACACGGGATGGAGCAGCAGGTTTCTGCCCTGTCTTTGGGCAACTCCTGGCCTCACTCACCCCCTGGCAGGGATTTTTCCAGGCTGCTGGCCAAAACTTGCCCAGGGGAGAGCACGGGCTGGCTCAAGCAGGCTCGCTCCCTCCCCCCGTGCATCTGAGAGTGCAGGATCCCTTGGGAAAGGGGGATCAGCCACAGGCACAGCCTCCTCCATCACGCGCCAGAGGCGGGACACAGGTGGCAGGACGCCTCAGCACCGTGCAGGGCTCCTTGAAATGGGGGGGACAACTCCCCCGAGCCACCCCCCTGCACCCACCTGCTTGGTGAAGAGGATGGCGGTGTCCCAGTACTCGGGGTGCTTGTCGCTGACCTTGTTCCACTTCTTCTGCCAAGCGCAGAAGTTGCGCAGCGTGAGGGCGGCGTTGCTGGTGACCTTGGGCCCCTTGTCATCCTGCCCGATGAGGAGGAACTTGACCACGGAGATCTGGATGGGGTTCCGGATGCTGGGGTGCTTGTAGAGGCGGGCGGCCGTGGCCATGAGGGTGAGCAGGTAGTGCTGGAGATCATCCCCGTGGAACTTCACCATCGACTCGTCGGCCACCACCAAGGTCTCCACGTAACGCGGGACCGAGGCAAAGCGCTTGGCCCGACCTCCTTTCCCCCCCGCACGCCCCCGGTACTTGTCGAGCGCCTGCAGCACGCCGGGGGTGAGCCCGGAGCCCACGGCGCACCGGGATGCTCCGGCCCCGACGGG
>WEIV01026150.1:72947-89727 GCA_013390005.1 Calyptomena viridis
AGCGGCGGCGGGAGCGGGAGCGGGGAGCCGCCCCGAAGGACCAAGCGGTTCGTGTCCCAGGCGCGTTACGTGGAGACGCTGCTGGTGGCTGATGCCTCCATGGTGCGGTTCTACGGGGAGGACGTGGAGGTAAAGGCTGGCGGTGGCCTCAGTGCCCTCCTGTCCCATCCTCTCCATCCCCTGTCCTCGCTGCCCCTCCGTCCCCTCCATCCCTCCGTCCTCCATCCCCCCTGCCCCTCATGCCTCCGTCCCCTCCTGTCCCCGTCTTCCCATCTCCACCTCTTTGGCGCCACTGTCTCTCCATCCCTCCCTGTCCCCTCCTGTCCCCAACTCCGCTGCCTCCACGCCTCCTCCCATCTCCGCTCCTGTGTCCCCACTGCCTCTCCGTCCCCTCCATCCCACTGTCCCTTCCATGCTGTCCCTGTGCACACGCATCCCTCTATCCCCCTCATCTCTCCCGTCCCTATCCCCATTGCCTCTCCACCTCCTCCATCCCCTCCTGTCCCCCCTCTGCCCTTCCCGCTGCCGGGTCCCCCGTCACCCTCTGGATCCCCGGGGCACCTGGGACCACCTCGGGTGAGCGAGTGGAGGGACAGGGACGGGGGGGGGACCTTGACTCTGTGCCCACCTCCGCTTGCTGTGTAGGGGCCGTAAATCCGCGGGGCAGAGGCTGCGGGGGTGATTTGTGGGGTTCACTCGGTGTTTGGGGACCCTTTCCCAGGAGCCTGTGTCCGCACGGGGTGGGCACCGCGGTGTCCCCTCAGTCTGGTGTCCCCAGAGGGGAGGGACAGCGGGTTAATCCCTTTCCTGCCGTAAGGAAAGAGCCGCTGCAAAGCGATGGCTTTTAACTCCCTTCCGGATGGGAGCCGGGGCCAGATAGTAAATAAAGCAGGGGCTGAGTAATGAGTCCCGCTCTGAGACACCTGTTAGTGCCGAGCAGATGGATGAACGTGGGTGAACAGCCCTTTCCCTCAGCCACCAGCGCCAGGAATTCTCCCCCTCCTGAATTCCCTCTCCCAGGAGCAGGGACAGTGGTGCCTCAGCCCCCCACGTCCCCCTCCAGGGCTGTTGATGAGCCTCGTTCATCAGCACCAGATTATTTTTCGAGCCTTTGGCAAAGCCAGCTCCCCACCCCAACCCTGCAGGGATGGGTTGTTGGGCTCCAAATTCGGGTTTTCTCGGGCTGGGGGTCTTTGCAGGGGATAGTTGTGCACCGAAATTGCTCCTGCTTTGCAGCGGGCTGGGAGGGGAGTCCTGGAAGCTGGAATTCAGCAGGGAGCAGTTGGGCAGCTGGAAAAAAGGATGCACTTTCACAGCCTGGCTCTGCCACTCCTGCCGGCTTTATCCTTCCCCTGGGGGCTTCTCCGCTCCTAACAAAGCAGTGTTTTAATTCCAGCCCTGCTCAGGCCAGGCTGGACTTTGGGAAATGCTAAACCTTGGTGCTCCAGCTGATTTCAGCTGCTCAGAATCACTGGCTTTGCCACCAAGCCAGGCTGGCAGGAGCAGCCGAGGAGTAAGGGATGCTGCACTTGGAGACGCCCCCTGAGAGCTCACAGCACTCAAAAACAGTTTGCAATGGAGTAAACTGAGTTTTCAAGCAACAGGAATATAAATGTGGTGAGAATTACTCTCCTTGTGGTGTGAAGTCGGTCTGTGATTCCCCAAGAGAGCAGGAAGAATAATGCAGGGCATCCCCTGCACCCAGCAGGACACCTGGTGGCTTTAAAGCAACACCCGAGGGTGGGACTCCTGGTACAGATAAATATCTTTGGGGTGGGGGAAACCCTGAAAATGCCCAGCTTGAGGAGGGGAAAAAGCAAGAACCCTTTGGATAAATCCGTGAGGGCAGGAGGAGGGAGAGCTTCCCACTGGAATTGTCCTGCTGCTCCAGCCCTGGGCTGGGTGATGCTGCCTGACAGGTACATCCCAGCTCCTTCCTTCCTTACCAGCCCATTTTCCCATCATTTCTTCACCCCCAGGAGCAATATCTTCACATCATCTCTCAGAGGTGGGAAGAAAACCTTTAAAAGTCTTGTTTTGGATGAACAGAGCAAGGCATATTTAAATATTTGGGAGAAATCTTCCCCCAGCTCTGGCGTAGCAATTTAAAAAAAAAAGGCCACCTGCTGTGTTTCTGTGGCTTTTGTTCTCAGGAACAAAAATGCAACAAGCACAGTCACTGCTAACTCAGGAGACCAAAGAGCCATCTCTCTTTTCCCTAAATACCTACATTTTTGGGGCCAAAAAAAGCAATGCCAAGTGCTGGTGAGATCTTGGAGAGCTGACTAGAGATGCCCAAGGAGTAGAAATGTTGAGTCAGAAGAAACCATATTTACAAAATGGACTTTTCTTCCCGTAACCACACTTTAATTACCAAATATTTATTAAAAGGTCACCAGCATTGTTTGTATTCCCAGTTAGTTTCTTGTATAAGCTGTAACAGCTCGAGCAGAGGAGTCACCATACGATGCATTCAAGCATTGCAAGTTCTAATCAATGCCATGCTGTTGTTGGGAAAATGCTGTTAATGATTTATTTCTAATCAATTTGAGCCTTATGGCTCAGCTGTTAACCTAATTTAGGCAGTAAGAGCTTAATTCGACCTCCATCAATACTTGTGTGTAAATCAGGAGGGGATGGTGAAGTGAGAGCAGAACCAGAGCTGAAATTTGGGGTTGCATGATAGCTGGGAATGGTTTTTTTGGGGGCATTAACAGCAGGACAGGGCTGAGCAATAACTCCTGTGAGGATGTGGCAGGATGTGACTGGGAAGAACCCACTTAGAGGGATGGGACATCTGAGTTATCCTTTGTGTTTTCCTGCAGAAAACCCCAAATGCTTAGAAACAAAAAGGACTGTGAGCATCACTAACAGAATTAAAGGTGGGGAAACTGAGGCAGGAGACAGGGCTAATCCTGCTGGTGTGGGAAGTCCTGAGCACCTGCAGCTGGGCTGTCCTTGCAGGGATCCTCTGGAATATTTGCCTGGGGATGCTCTGCACAGCTCAAGGATGTTCTGCAGGGCTTAGGGATGTTCTGCAGGGATGTTTGCCCAGGGATGTTCTGCACAGCTCAAGGATGTTTGCCCAGGGATGCTCTGCTTGGCTCAGGGTTGTTTGCCCAGGGATGTTCTGCACGGCTCAGGGATGTTCTGCACAGCTCAGGAATATTTGTCCAGGGATTCTCTGCACAGCTCTGGAATATTTGCCCAGACACCTCAAACACCAGGCGGTTCCCAAAGCCGGCCACAGCATCCCCAGCCAGTTGGCAGCCGAATGGGATTCCTGTGGTGGGATTTCTCCAGTCTCTCGGGTGCAGATGGGACGCGTTTCCAAGCTTTCCTCTGCAATCCCCTTTCCTTTCCCGTCTTGTGAGTGAGGAATCTGCCATCCCTGACTCCAAGGGCTGGGAATGCCTGGGGACCGGGGCAGAATCAGAGCAGCCCGGCTAAGCCGGGATTCCTCGCTGGCTTCTGTGTTTTTTCCAGGCAGATTTATGAGTTTTTAGGAGTGCTGTTGCAATCCCTTCCCTCTAAGAGCAGCGCCCGGCACGGGGTCCTGCTGCCGGCTCTCCCACACCCAAATCCACCGTCACAGTCACCCTGGAGGTAAATCCAAAGCCACCCTGGAGCCTCGGGACACCCCTCAAGTCTGGCTCCTGGGGTTGCTTGAGGATATTTTGCAGCTTGAGGGGGTAAATTCGCTTAATCCCTGGACAAAAGGAGCTCCCGAGCCCATCCTGGGCTGGGATTAAAGAGGATCTTTGCGGAGGGGGATCTGTGCTGGTGCTGCCAGCCGCCAGCTTTTCCTCTGGGATTTGTCCGCTGGGTGTGATCCCGAGCCTGGTGCAAGAGGCTGAAGGACCAGGCAGCCTCCCTAAATATTCCTGCGGCCGATCCACTCGCGTCACGCCGGGATGTTCAGCAGCTGCTGCGTTTCAGGGCTTTGGAATGAAATGCGCAGCATGAAAGGAGCTGGCTCGCACTGGAGCAGCCCAAACTGCAGCATTCCTGCCCCGGGATGCTCTGGGATGGAGTTTTACTCCATCCGTGCCCTGGAGAGGGGGTGGTAGTCAGCACGTGCCTCAGGTTCCCCTGAACAGGAGCAGTCGCTGCTTTTGCAGCCAAAAATCCAGCAAAAAAGGGAAGGAGAAGGGGGAAAAAATCACGCAGCAAAGAAAACAGGGATGGGCAGAGAGCCGGGAAGGCAGGAGGGCAGCCAGGCTGGCAAGGTGGGCCCCTCTCTCCTGGTTTGCCCCCCATTTCTCTTGGCTGCCTCCCGCATTTTTACAAGGGAATTCTTGGCTTCCAACCACAGGAGGAGGCTGGAAGGGCAGCTGGCAGCCCCTGGTACCTGGTCCAGGGGGGTGGCACACAGTGCTCCGGGGAGAGGGACAGCCTGGGATGTTTGATGAGTTGCCTTGAAAAGCTGGGCAGCATCTGACCCTGGCTTTGCTTCCTTCCATCTGTTTTCACTCCAGAAATCTCAGGTTTTCTTCCCTCTTTTCCCCCCTCTGCAGAAATTCGGGCTTCTAGGGAGGAGGGAGAGGGGGAAACAAAGCAAATCCAACCAAGAAACAGTCGTGGTTGGGCTGAGCATCGATCTCCACACGCTGGGGAAGGTGTTGGAGGGAGACAAATTATTCCACAGGTGCCCCTGCCATCCTGCTCTGGGTGGGTGCAGTGATGTTACATCATTCTGTGCATATCACAGTAATAGTGCCTGTGTAGGAGCAGTTTCATCCACCAAATTAATAATAATTTCAAACAAAACTCTCACAGTTTGGGGATCTCTGCAGATTTCAGCTTCCCAGTGGTTCCCACAGAGGAGAATGTAGGCAGAGATTTTGCAAGAGCCTGAGAAAAAAAGGCATCTCCCTCATTTTTTTGGGGGGAATGGATGGAATCTGAGCAGAGGGAGCCAAGGATTGCAGCAGGGGAGAAACAAGGTGGGAAGTTTTGGGGATTCATGGTGTCTGGCCATAAATGCAGAGAAGGGATGATCCCTGACCCTCTGTGGCTCACCCTGGTGTCCTCTCCCCCCACAGCAGGTAGGAGGCTGATTTTCCAGCTGTGTTTCCCAGGAATCCTGCCAGGATCTCCCAGGATGCTGGTTGGAAATGGCAGGGAAGCTCCTGGTGCCTGCAAGGCTGCAAGGAGGCAGAAAGCAGTGTTTGCACCCCTGGGCTGCCCAAACCCGACCCAAAATGCTGCCCTACATCTGATCCCAATGCCCACATCCCCAGCCTGGATGCTGGGAAGGAAATCCTGGAGGAGGAATGTTCCTTCCCACTGGTTTATCAAGCCAGAGCCTGTTTGCAGAGGCCGAGGGAGGATGGGCTGAGCAGGATTCAGCTCATCCAGAGCTGTTTGTTGGCCAAAAGTGCTCAGTTGGCCTCTCCTGAGCCCTGGGGATCCTGTAATTTGCTTTTGGCCGTGGCTCCAAAGCCTTGGCCAAGGAGTGCAGGTGGATTCCTGCTCCTCCTGGAGCAGGGGGGGTCCATCTGAATCCCAACCAACTCCCACACAGGCCAGGGATGGGTATAAATAGGCACCACATGGTGGAACAAGTGAATTTGACCTTTTAATCTGCACTAAAGAGCCGTTTGTTCAGGTCGCTGCCCACCTTCCCTTTCCAGACATCGGGAAGGTGGATGGATGTTTTCCAGGTCCCTCTGTTCCCACTGCTGAGTTTCTTGGCTGGATACACCCCTGAGGATGTGTGTCCCAGGGGATTTCAGTAGGAACTGAAAGCTCCCAGGTAAAAACTACTGGGATGGACAGAAACCTGTAACGAGTTAGAAAAGGATGAGCCTGGATTTGTTCCCTTGGAAATGAGGGATGATCCCATAGTGTGCCTGTCCAGCACAGAGCATCCCTCTAGATCTTCAGGGGCGTAATTTTAGGAAGGCTTTGTGATATTTTTAGGAAGAATCCTAATGGATTTTCCCTGCAGGGTAACCAATTCCCCCAGACTCATGGGGATCTCTCCTGGGTTTCTGGCCTCGGTGGTGACTTTTCCGTGACATTTGTTGCATGTTTGGGGCTGGGATGTGAGTCATGTCGGGGAGATTTGGCCAGTCTAAATAAACCAGTCTATTCCCTGCTCCCATCAGCCTTCCCAGGGCCTGCCCTCGGATAATGAGCCGGGGAGGACTTGGGATACATCTTGCTGAAACAAAACATCTGTTTACATGGAGCTGCCAGTGCCAGGATAAAATGTGACAGAAAAATTTAAAATAGCCACAAGTGCCCTGGGCAAGCAGCAAATGTGCTGTATCTCCCTCAGCATGTCCCTCATTTGCTAGGAAAATGGCATTCTGTGCCTCAGAACATGGCATTGTCCTGGCAGGGTTGTGATGGATGAGCACACGGAGCCAGCTCGGCTCCGGAATTGTGTTTTGGGTGAAACTGGGCCATTGGAGAGGGCTCCTATCAAGCCCTTCCAGTTTAATTAGGCTCTGAGTCGAGACCACAGGGTGTAATTTGTCTGGGGAGGAGAGAAGCCACTTTCTCTTTCCCAACACTGTGTTGTGTAATAGCTGCATGTTTTTCCCCTGACTCGGGGCTGTGAGTGGTGCCAAGCAGAGGAGGAATTTCGATGCTCCGATAAGATGTTTACATCAGCCTAAACATCCCTGGCGTGTTTGACATATTAAGTAATCCCTGGTCATCCCAGTGGAGCAGGGGATGCTGCAGGGCAAGACTTGGCTGTCAGAGTGTTTTGGTCCCAGTTTGTCAGAGTGTTTTGGTCCCAGTTTGTCGCCGAGGATGTCGGGTTCAAACCCCGTGACCAGGGAAATGTTGTCCATGAAGTGTTTCCCGCCCCGGGGCAGCGAGGCAGGAATATAGTTAATGCTTTGGGAATATGTTCTTCTCCAGAACACAACTGAGAAGTTGCTTCCTGAGGGATTCGTGGGTGCAGAGGGGTCATGGCAGGTGAGACACAGCATTTGGGGAAGGGGATGCAGGAATGGGCTTGTCCTGCCTGTAGGTGTAAAGCATCACTTTAGGAATGCAGCAGGGAGTCCATCGACACATGGTCTGCACGTGGTGGGGCTCAGAAATGAGGTTCAATTTCTCCCTTCTGACCCAAAAAGAGCCCCAGAGCAAAGGTTTCACCAGGCTCTTCCCGCCCTCCTCTCCCCCCAGACCCACATCCTGACCCTCATGTCCATGGCTGCCCGCATCTACAAGCACCCCAGCCTGCAGAACTCCGTCAGCCTGGTGGTGGTGAAGGTGCTGGTGGTGGAGGAGGCGGCGGCGGGGCCGGAGGTGTCGGATAACGGGGGGCTCACCCTGCGGAACTTCTGCAGTTGGCAGCAAAGCTTCAACCCGCCCAGCGACCGGCACCCCGAGCACTACGACACCGCCATCCTGCTCACCAGACAGGTCAGCATCCCTTGGGAACGCGCTGGGGGAGAGGGAAGGGGTCGGGGTGTCGTGGAGGGAGAGAAGGGGGTTTGGCCATGGAAGGTGAAAAGGGGATGGGCCATGGAGAGGAAAGGGTTGATCTTGGAAAGAGAGAAGGGAGTTGACCATGGAGGGAGAGAGGGTGGACCGTGGAGGGAGGGGAAGGGGTTGGCCTTGGAAGGAGGGAAGGGGGGTGACAATGGAGAGAAGGGATTGACCATGGAAAGAGAGAAGGAAGTTGACCTTGGAGGTAGAGAAGGGGGATCACCGTGGAAGGAGAGAAGGGGATTGACCCTGAAGGGAGAGAAGAGGGTTGACCATGGAAGGAAAGAAGGGGATTGACCCTGGAGAGAAAAGGGTTGATCATGGAAAGAGAGAAGGGAGTTGACCATGGAGGGAGAGAAGGGGGTTCACCGTGGAAGGAAAGAGGGTGAACCTCGAAGGAGAGAAAAGGGTTGANAGAGAAGGGATTGACCATGGAAAGAGAGAAGGAAGTTGACCTTGGAGGGAGAGAAGGGGGATCACCGTGGAAGGAGAGAGGGGGATTGACCCTGGAGAGAAAAGGGTTGACCATGGAAAGAGAGAAGGGAGTTGACCATGGAGGGAGAGAAGGGGGTTCACCATGGAAGGAAAGAGGTTGACCCTGAAGGGAGAGAAGAGGGTTGACCATGTAAGGAGAGAATGGGTTGATCACAGAAAAAGAGGGTTGACCATGGAAGAAGAGAAGAGGGTTGACCATGAAGTCGATGCCCCACCATGCAAAGAATGGAGATTGCAGCAAAGCACTTGTGTGTGTGTGTGTGTGTGGAGGGAGGGTTTCATTTGGGATGCAGACCACCAGTGGGTTGCCCACAGAGATGCTGGGGCTGAACATGAGACTCTCTCACCCTGCCTGACCCCTCAGTGCTGCTCCCAAACAGGACTTCTGTGGACACCAAAGCTGTGACACGCTGGGAGTGGCCGACATTGGCACCATGTGCGACCGCAACAAGAGCTGCTCCGTGATCGAGGACGAGGGTCTGCAGGCTGCCTACACCCTGGCTCATGAACTGGGTAACACATCCATTCCCAAAGGGATAATCTGCTTTTCCCAGCCCTGCTGATGTGACACAGCCCAGCTAGGGAGCGCCCACCAAACCTTGGGCAGTGTGGGGAGCTTCTGGCACTGGCAGCAAAAGCACTTAGAGGTGCCCAAATTGAGGTAAATTAGTGCATTTACACCAATTCAGGAAGAATTTCTTCACTGAAAGGGTGGTCAGGCATTGGAAGGGGCTGCCCAGGGAGGTGGTGGAGTGCCCATCCCTGGAGGTGTCCAAGGAATGACTGGATGTGGCACTCGGTGCTCTGGGCTGGGGGACAAGGTGAGGATCAGTCAAAGGTTGGACTAGAGGATCTTGGAGGTCTTTTCCATCATTAATGATCCTGTGATTATTTGTTGTGATAAGCTCAGACATGGGATCAAGTCTCTCCCTTGGTTTGTCATTCCTGCACTAATTTTTGCCCAGAGAAGCTGTGGCTGCCCCATCCCTGAGAGTGTCCAAGGTCAGATTGGAGCAACCTGGGATAGTGGGAGGTGTCCCTGCCCATGGCAGGGGGCTGGAATTAGATGATCTTTAAATTCCCTTCCAGCTAAACCCATTCTGGGATTCTGTGAACTGGGGCTGCTTTGCCCTGTGTACAAGGGGCTGCACCTCTGAGACAGAGCAAGCACTGCTTTATTCCTTCTGATTTATGGGACCAAATGGCTCCTGCAGCAATAGGAGCTGCTGGAGACCTTACAGATGCTCCTGTGCACCATCTGCTGCCCTGCAGGAGCTCAGCTGGGCAGGGGGCACCTCTGATGCTGAGGAGTGCAGCTCTCTGATGTTGGGGGGTGCAGCTCTGTTGCTGGGGGTGTGCAGCTCTAATTCTGAGGGGCTGCAGCTCCGTGATGCTGGGGGTGCATCTCTGATTCTGGGGGGCTGAAGCTCTCTGATGCTGGGGGGGGCAGCTCTCTAATTTTGTGGCTATGCAGCTCTCTGATGCTGGGGGTGCAGCTCTCTAATTCTGCGGCAAGGCAGNGGGGGGTGCAGCTCTCTAATTTTGGGGCAATGCAGCTCTCTGATGCTGGGGGTGCAGCTCTCTAATGCTGGGGGTGCAGCTCTTGAATTCTGGGGGGTGCAGCTCTCTGATTCTGGGGGGCTGAAGTTCTCTGATGCTGGGGGGTGCAGCTCTCTAATTTTGGGGGGTGCAGCTCTCTAATTTTGGGGGGTACAGCGCTCTGATACTGGGGATCTGCAGCTCTGGGATGCTGGGGCTGCACTCACAGTGCCCTTGCCCCCCAGGCCATGTTCTCAGCATGCCCCACGACGACTCCAAGAACTGTGAGCGGCTCTTCGGCCCCCTGGGCGAGCACCACATGATGGCAGCTCTCTTTGTCCACTTGAACAAGACCCAGCCCTGGTCTCCCTGCAGTGCCATGTACCTGACCGAGTTCCTGGATGGAGGGCACGGTAAGGATCAGCCCTCTAAACAACCTTTTCCTTCTTTATTCAGGCTCTTTGCTGTGCCTGGAGGGGTGTGTGGGGTGAAGGGGTGGCTTGGTGCACTGTTTGGTGCACTCCAAGCCCTGATAGGTCCATGTCCAGCCCAATTCCTGCACTTTTCCCAGGTGACTGCCTGCTGGATGCCCCGGCTGAGCCGCTGTCCCTGCCAGCCGAGCTGCCCGGCCGGAAAGCCCTGTACAGCCTGGACCAGCAATGCCAGCAGATCTTTGGGAAGGACTTCCAGCACTGCCCCAACACCACGGAGCAGGACATCTGTGCCCAGCTGTGGTGCAGGACGGGCAGTGGGGAGCCCCTGTGCCACACCAAGAACGGGAGCTTGCCCTGGGCTGATGGGACTCCCTGCAAAGCTGATGGACTGTGCTGGGATGGGCACTGTGTGCCACAGGATGCCCTGAAACCCCAGGTAATGCGAGACTGGGGAATTGCCTGGGGCTTGACCCATTGGGATTCCCAAACCTCTGACCCCGGCCCTGCCATCTGCTTGACTGGCTTTGGATTTTCCTGATTTATATCTGGATGTCTCTCCTTCATTAATCTTTATTAGTGCCAAGTCCAGCTCATGGATAAAACCCGCTACTGAGGCATGGGTGGGTCTGAACCAGAGCAAGCAGTGCAGATCTGCAATTAAATCAGCACTTCTTGCCCTGCTGGGGGAATTAGCAGCGATTTCAGAGTCAGTCAGCAAAGCACTTAAAGCCCAGCTTAACTTTAAGCACACGAACAGACTGGTGGAAGTCAGTACTATCTTCATGTGAAGTGTGAGCCAAAGCACTGGATCAGGGCTGGGGGCAGATTTTAGCTTTGCTCCAGCCCTTTGCTCACCTTGGGCATGAGCAGCCAGGGATGGACGGGCTCGGGATGGATCCGTAAGGTGCTCGTGGCCTCTTGCAGCCGGCGGTGGATGGTGGTTGGGGCCCCTGGAGCCCCTGGGGCTCCTGCTCCCGGAGCTGTGGTGGAGGTGTGCACTTCTCCCACCGGCACTGCGACAGCCCCCAGCCCCAGCACGGAGGGAGCTACTGTGAGGGCCAGAGGACCAAGTACCAGTCCTGCCACACCCAGGAGTGCCCCCCGGATGGTAAGGATGGTAATTCCCACTCCTGCTCCTCTGGAATCCATCACCGGGGATCGCTCTGCTCTCGCTTGAATGTTGGCATTTGGAGGGGACAACAGGCTTCTGTCGGGGGGTGTGACCCGCTCTGAGGGAGTGAAGGTGTGTGGGATCCCCCTGTGACATCCCTGCTCCGTGACATCCCTGCCCTGCTCGAACACCCACCGTGTGCTCCAGCCATCCTCAGCTCACTCCCACATCCCTCTGATGGCCAAGCACAGCAGCTCCTGTGTTCCCGTGGCTTCTGGGTCACGTTTCACCTCTCCTTTCAGGGAAAAGCTTTCGGGAGCAGCAGTGTGAGAAGTACAACAGCTACAACTTCACGGATCTGGAAGGGAATCGCCTGGAGTGGGTTCCCAAGTACGCAGGAGTGTCCCCCCGGGACCGCTGCAAGCTCTTCTGCCGAGCCCGAGGGAGGAGCGAGTTCAAAGTCTTTGAGGCCAAAGTAAGATCCTGGTGATGGGCATCACCTGTTTAGCCCATTTCAGATCAAATCCACCAATTGCTCCTCTGTCCCCTCCTTTCCCAGGTGATCGATGGGACGCTGTGTGGCCCGGAGACCCTCTCCATCTGTGTGCACGGGCAGTGCATCAAGGCTGGCTGTGATCACGTCGTTGGGTCCTCCAAGAAGCTGGACAAGTGTGGGGTGTGTGGTGGCAATGGCTCCACTTGCAGGAAAATATCCGGCTCGCTCAACAGATCCAAGTAAGGCACTGGGGAGAAGGATTCTGCAGGGATGGGCTGCAGGAGAAAAACCAGCTTCCCCTCTTATTCTCCTTTTTTTATGGCTGAAGTGCTAGACTGGGAATATTAGGACCCTCAGGAACACAGCTTTGCAAGATCCCAGGCTCCTCCCCAGACTCTGGGGCTTAAGCTCAGTTTATTTTGAGGCAGCTTTATAGAAGCCAAATAGAGTTTATTTCCTAAAGTAATAACTAATGTGATGGGGTCAGAACTCCACAGTAAATAAAAGTGCTGCCCCAAGGAGTTCACAAGGCACGTCTCACCCCAGTGCACAGAGCTGGACACACACTCAAGGGCTGACATGTGATATAAATAGTCCAATAAGTTCCCCCTGGGCTTTGGGGTGAGCTGGAATCCTGGGACACGGGCATGGAGGCAGCCACTTCCCTCACCCAACACCTCCCTCGCTTTGCCAAAATGCTGAATTTAAGGCTTCTGTTGGAAGGATTGTAAGCAAAGCCAACGTAAGTAACGTGTCCAATTCCATGGGGAGAGGTGACTCATGCAGGCAAATTAGATTTCCTAAATGGTTTCCTTCCAGGGAACCAGCTGAAATGGGGCTTCCACTCTCCTGGGAGTTGTTTGCGGTTGACTAAAGGGAGATTAGTGCAAGAGCTACAGCCAAGGAGATCCCATTAAGACCAGGGTGAGGGAGAGCAGAGTTTGACTCCAAGGCTTTTTTCCAAAAAGCTCTGAACCTAATTACTGACCACAGCATCCACCATGGGGATGCATGGAAACCAATCCTGCTGGTCCCAGGGTGTGAGTCACAGGGCCAAGGGCTTCAGTACCAAAGCCTTGCGGGTGCTGTTCCAGGAGCTCCAGGGATGGGCTCTGGCTGGCTTTGCAGGGACATCCTTCCCTAGGAATGTCCTCTGTGTCCTCCAACGGGATCACTTCTGCATTGTGGTGGTGGCTGGAAAACCCTTCCAAAGATGTTGAGGGTGCAGAGACTCCCTCTTATTCTGCTCTTGTGTATCTTTATAACCTTTATTTATATTATCTATATTACCTATATTATCTGTAGCCGATGCCTTCAGCATCACCAGTGCCAGGCTTTCAGTCCCCAACACTTCCCCCATTTCCAAAGGAATGGAGCAAGGGGAATTTCTCCCCAAGGCTGGTAACCACGGGTTTATTTGATTGCATCCCTCGCTTTCCCAAGCAATTCAGCAAAACCTCCCAGCCGAGCTCACATCTGGCACATCTGCAATACCTTCAGAGCCACAATCCCAAGCGTTACTCCCTCCACGGGTTTCTCTTAGTGAGTCTTGGAGAGTAACCGTGTCCCTCTGCCCCGTCAGATACGGCTACAACGACATCGTCACCATCCCGGCCGGAGCCACCAACATCGACGTCAAGCAGCGCAGCCACCGCGGGGTCCGGCACGACGGCAATTACCTGGCCCTGAGGACCCTGGAGGGCAGGTACCTGCTCAATGGAGACTTTGCCATCTCGGCCATGGAGCAGGACATCCTCCTGAACGGGACCATCCTGAAGTACAGCGGCTCCATGACCACCCTGGAGAGGCTGCAGAGCTTCCGGCAGCTCCCGGAGCCCCTGACGGTCCAGCTGCTGACCATCGCCAGCGAGGTCTTCCCACCAAAAGTCAAGTACACCTTCTTCATCCCCAAGGACGTGCCTTTCAGCAAGCAGAAGGACAAAGAGAAGAAGTCAGCCAACGTCATCCGCCCCATGCTGACCTCCCAGTGGGTCCTGGGCGACTGGTCCGAGTGCTCCAAGACGTGCGGCTCCGGCTGGCAGCGCCGGACGGTGGATTGCCGGGACGTGGAGGGCCAAACCTCCTCTGCCTGCAACAAATCCCTCAAACCCGAGGACATCAAGCCCTGTGGGGACATTCCCTGCCCTCTCTGGCGCCTGGGCCCCTGGTCTCCCTGCTCCCAAACCTGCGGCGAGGGCGTGCGGACACGCAACGCCTCCTGCATCGATTACGCCGGGGAAATCACCGCCCCGGAGAAGTGCAGCTCTCCGGGGCCACCCCCTGCCACGGCCACCTGTGTCCTGAGGCAGTGCTGAGCCACGCCGGAATTCCCGGAGCCAAGGATGCCGTGGGATCCCGGCACGGGCAGCGAGGATGCCGTGGGCAGCCGACAACCACTCTGCAGTGGTTCATCCCCACGCCATCGATGTCTACCTCAGAGGGGGAACAATGGCAGCAAAACGGGGAGGAATCACTGCTTTTCCTTTCTTCCTTGCTTTCTCTCTGGCTGGCTGCTCACAGGCAGGTTGGGATTTAAAGGGAAAAACGAGTGTAGGGGGTTTCCCAGGAGCTGTTGTTGAACGTGGCTGCAGAGTCCTTTTGGGAGGGTGGCCGGGATTTGTGGAGCCTGGGTTTGCCACCACCCCCGGCCCAGCTGCAGGTCCAGGAGGTCCAGGGTGGGTGGGTTTGCTGATAAAATTGGGATGCCTTTGGAAAAGGCATGGAATGGTCGCTGTCCCCTCCCTGCAGCAGCGTGGGTGTCCTTGGGCATGAGGAGTGTTTTATCAGCTGTGGGTTTAACTTGGGAGATAAATCACTCCTTTGGATGGAGCAGGATTAGGCAGGAGAACAGGTGATGTGGTTTCTGCTGGATTTCAAATCCACAAAGTGACAAACCTGTCTCTCCAAACACCTCCAGCATCTGCAGTTATTCCTAGAGCTGCTACCCCATGTCCCCATCTCCCCAGCTTTAAACCAAGGCTTAATTACACCTGATGTGTCTTACAGGGCTGCCGTGAGGATTAATTAATTCCTAATTCTGCAGTGCTCTGACTGTGAAGTGCCTGTTGGGATATCCCATTCCCCTCTGGAGCAGGCACTCCAGTGTGCCAGTGTTTCCTCTCCCACCCTTTGCCTTCAGGCCCCTGTAGGCTCATTTTTCCAGCTCTGCTTTAATTTGGGAGTTAATTTGCCAACCTGGCAAAGCCAGGATGAGCCCAGGACCTGCCAGAGGTGACCAGTGCCACTCTCCACCTCTGCTTTCCCTGGAAGTGTGAAGTTGTTCAGATCTGACACCAGCTCCAGCCTTACTTGGAGCAATTCTCAGCCCAAAATCGAGCCTGGCAAGGCTGGAGCTCTTCTTTCCCAGTGGGAAGCAGCCAGATCCTTCTCCCCAGGCCAGGCCCCACCCCAGAGGCTGCTCAGCCCCTGAACTTTGCCCTTTCCAAAGCCATCCCTGGCTGTGTTCTGGCAGCAGCCGGTGCCTGGGAGCAGGGATGGAATTTGGGAAGGTTGGATGAGAGACTCTGTATCTCCAGGCTCCTCACACCCTGCCTTGGCTTCCCTTTTGGCAGTAAAACATTGAATTTCCAGTGGGAACTGCCTTTTTCTCATAGGAAGGGAGGAGGCCTGGAATTTCTGATTCCTGAGCTTCCCCATTCATAATTATGGAGTGAATCCTTCTTTTCCCTTTTGCTGGTGTGAAACCACCTCTCTGTCCAGGCAGGATTGGGATGGGATGGGATGGGATGGGATGGGATGGGATGGGATGGGATGGGATGGGATGGGATGGGATGAACTGCTCCCCTGAAGCCATGTCAGAAACACCAAATATTCCTGTTTTATCTCCCATAGATGATCCCTATCAAAACCAATGGAGCTACAGCCCTGGACTGGGGATACCAAGGGCTTGGCTCCTTTGTTTTTTAGGGAAGAAAGGAAAAATAAAGGGCAGCTGCAGAGTTTGGATGCAGAGCTGTTTGGGCTGTGGTTCAGACCTACCTTTGGGCAATGTCCTGCTAATTAATCTCCAGGAATTTAAGCTCCAACAAATAGCTGGATATTAAAGTCATGTAGCCTTGCAGGGTTATTTTCTTTTCCCCCTTTTGAGGGTTTTAACTCCAAGCCAGCCTGTGTTTCCTCTCCAGTGTCCCAGCATTTAGGATAGGTCAGGAATATCAGCCTGAGAAAAGGAAAATGTATTTATCACACAGGAGTCATGCACACCAAAGGGTCTCTTCCAGCTTTTTTTATAATCCCTGAGCTTCCTAGATGTAAAAACTCCCTGTTGAGGGTAAATCCTGCTGCTTTTCCAGGGGAGCCTGCTGGGAGTGGTGCTCAGTTGAGGTGTGGGTGATGGGAAAGTGGGATTCCTGCCCTTGGCTTCTGTAGGAACACGTAGCCTTTCTGCTGATTTAAGTCAAAAGAGGTTATATATTAGGATATATATCTGTATATATATGTTTCCCTTCAGTGAAGGATTGTAGCAATGTACTGAGCCTCTTGTGTTAGGTATTTATTATAAATTTCTCTTTGGTTTTGTACAAAATCCTGGAAAGGATTCAAATACAAGGGAAAAAAAGGAGTTAAAAAACAAAAGACTGTGTTTTCCCATGCTGCTCCCACATCCCTTCTCCAAAGCCTGCAGTGGGGTGGAGATGGGATGGCTTTGCTCCTGGTTTAACCACTCTGGTGTCTCCCTCCCCTCTGTGAGCATCAAATCCAACCAAAACTAAGCTTTGGACTTCCATTTTAAGGGGAGGGGGAAAAATATAATTTTATGGGTTTTAGCTTCTTGTTTGTATTTGGTTTTAATTTTGAAATCAGCCTGGTTGTGGCTCTGCCTTTACCCCTTCAATAAAGGATTTCCTGCCTTTTACCTCCTCGTGTTTGACTCTATTTCCCATTTTCCCAGGATATATTTTTATCCCCATCCCAAGAGCAGTACCTTAAATCTCCCTTTTTCCTTATCTTATTGAGCCTTAAACAAATGGTTCATTTAGTTTTAAGATGCTGGACCAAAACATCCATGAGAGAACAGAGAAATTCCATGGAGCAAAAATGATTCCAAGGAAATTTGGAGTCCTTCTGTATTTTGCAGTTGCCTTTTGAGCACCTCCCTCCTCTCTGTACATACACAGTGTATCTCCATATACATGTATTATAAAATTAAATTATACATTGTATTATATATCCTATAATTATTTTATTATAATAATCATTATTTTATTATTTAATAATATATATAGCCAT
>WEIV01026150.1:91852-118651 GCA_013390005.1 Calyptomena viridis
CCCGTTCCCGTTCCCTGCCGGTGTTGCCCGGCCCCGCGGCCGCGGTCCCCCCCCGGGGGATCCCATTGCGCGGTGCACAGCCCGTGTGTCCCCCTCCCGCGGGGCCGGGTCACCCCCGCGCCGCTCCGCAGGGTTCCCTTCCCGCCGCCTCCGGGGGTGTCCCCTGTGTCACTGCTGGGGGTGTCACCTCCCTCCTCAGGGGTGTCTCTTGTGTCACTGCTGGGGGTGTCACCTCCCTCCTCAGGGGTGTCCCTTGTGTCACTGCTGGGGGTGTCACCTCCCTCCTCAGGGGGTGGCCCTTGTGCTGATATCTGGGGATGTCGCCTCCCCCTGGGGGTGTCCCCTGTCCTGGTGTCTGGGGGTGTCCCCTGCCCCGAGGGACCTGCACTGGCTGCCCAAGCCACCACTCCTGTGGTTCCAGCGGGTGTTCTGTGGGAATTGTGCCTTTTCCTGCATCCCAGTGGGATACCTGCTGCCTGCACACACAGGGATTCCCGGGAGCTCTCCAGCAGGGCTTGCTGTCCCTTTGGTGGTTGGATTTTCCCCCTCCTGCACCTTCCTCAGTGTCCCTCTGCCAGGCTCTGCATCCACACACTGGGGGGGTCGGAGTTCCCACCTGCCAGGACGTGTTCCCTGTTTCTCTGCTCTCCTCCCATCCATCCACAGTCATATTCCTACATAAACAGCAGCAGCAGCACATTCTGGCAGGGCACAATCTGCTTTTTGCTTGCCCAGAGCAGTCAAACCCCCAGTGCCTCCCAAAATCTGCTGTACCTGTGGAATGAACTCCAGGCTTTGACCCTCCCCAGGAGGCTCCTGCCTGTCTCCAAAAAGCTGCTGGGCTTTTCCCCACCCAGGAAGACACATCCTCCCCCAAATCCCACGGGATGGCTCCTCCAGCCTGTCTGCTGTGCTGTGGAGCCTGTTATTCCCACTGCCCAGGGACATGTGTCAGGGCCATCCCACTGATTGCCTGCACTGAGTGTGTTTGTACATGCCAGGGAAGGTGCAGGCAGTGTTCCTGCAGCCCTTGGCACAGGCAGGCATTTTTCCTGCCTGCTTCCAGGGAGAAGGTTCCCACTTTGTCCTTCCAAGCCCTGGGTGTTCCCAGAGGTGCCCTGTGGCAGCTGTTCCAGGGCCTGTGGCACTTCCCTGGTGCCCGTGAGAGAGGTCACCCCTGCACCACCTCGTGTCTCTCCTTGGCTGCCTCTTCCACCTTCCAGGGCTGAGATTTCCACCTTTTCCTTCCTGGTCCCTGCTGATCCTGCCCTGTGACACTCCCAGGTGTGTCTTCGTTTTTGGTTTGGCTTTGAGGGTTTCTTTGCTGAACATCCACCAGGGAAAATGAAACAGCCTCTGTATTTCCCAGGGGTCTGCAGACCCCACAGCTCTCAGATCCCACCACTTTGTCTTTTGCTCATATGCACAATTGTCCAGTCCAGGGTCTTTCCTGAGACCTTGGANCCCCACCACTTTCTCTTTTGCTCCTCATATGCACAATTTCTCCAGTCCAGGGTCTTTCCTGAGACCTTGGAACATCTTCCAGAGCCTAAAGGAGCTCCAGGAGCTGGAGAGGGACTTGGGAAAAGGGATGGAGAAACAGGACAAAGAGTATGGCTTCCCACTGCCAGAGGGCAGGGAGAGATGGGATGTTGGGAAGGGATATGTGGGAGTGGGGAGGCCCTGGCACAGGGTGCCCAGAGCAGCTGTGGCTGCCCCATCCCTGGAAGTGTCCAAGCCAGGTTGGACAACCTGGGATAGTGGAAGGTGTCCCTGCCCATTGAAGGGGAATTGGAGTAGATAATCTTTAAGGTCCTCTTGAGCTCAGACCATTCTGGGATGTTTCTGGAAGTCTCCTGCTCTGTTTTCCTCACCTGAGGCCCTTGCCTTGCTCTGTCCACATGGGAAGTTTCTCAGCTTTCCCAGTTCCATGTCTGCCCTTCTTCCCTTCTGTGCTTCTGCCTGACACTTGCCCCCTTTTTTACATGTTTATTTTATTTATCCTTGGGGTGTATCCACCATGTATCCACCTGGCAGCTCTTCCTGATGTGCCAGTTCCTCTCTGGAGCTGATCCCTGCTCCCAGCTGGGTGTTCTCCCAGAGGAGGTGACATGTTTGTCCCACACAGGCCACGCCTGTGGCACTGCCCTGGGGACCCTGCAAGGTGAGGCTGGGTGGGAATGACTCCTGTGCAGGCAGGGCACAGAGCAGCATCCAGGAATCTTCAGGGAATTTTGAGTGCAGTGTGCTGAGGTCTCTGTGTGAGCAACCCAAGGTGGGATGCACTCAGAGAACTCTCCTGGCTTTAAGTGCAGTTATTTAAGGAGATGGAGCTGAACCTGGGAGCTCAGACACCTCAGTGCCTGCATTGATGTCAGACTGTTTATTCCAGAGGCAGTTCCAGTGCTCTGAGTGTCTCTCCCTCGGGACTCCTCCTGTTTAAACAGCTGGTTTTCATCCCAAGCTTTAATTGGTGCGAACACTCCGAGCGGTGCCTTTCCAGGGGAAGGGAATTTCCAGCCCTGCTTTAGTCTCCCCAGGTGGATGTTGCAGGGATGCTGACTTGTCAGGAGGGAGGATCACCCTGGATTTGTTTACAGGGTGAGAGAATTCCTGTTCCTGGGAAGTCTGGAGTGGGAAGAGTGCCCTGATGTGTTCCTTGGGCAGGACGTAAGAGGAGTAGTCAGGGAGTGAAACTGGCCCCGTGCCATGTTTGTTGCAACAGGAGGTTAATCATAAACTCTGGCACTTTCCAAAGGGGTGCTTTCAGTCTGGAATTGTGCTGTTCCAAGGGGCTGGGCAGCTGTTTGCCAAGAGGATCAAAAGCTTCCCCGGTGTCTGAGGTTGAACAAGCACCCAAACATTGGGTTTGGTCACATCCTGGGACTTGCTGGCAGGATTTCTGTGTTCTTTGTGCTCTGGGAGGTGTTTGTGTGACCAAGCCTTGGGTCCTTCACACTTGGGTGGGTGATTTCACACCCTTGTCTCTCTGCTACACTTATTTTTCAGTGGCTTAGAGGTGGTCTGAGTGTATTCCCAGGAGAACATGTGGTGATTTGTGTGGCTTCAGTCTGTAATCCTGCAGTTTAAACGAGTTTAAACAAGAAGAAAGTCAGCCTGTGACAAAGCAGGGATTCTTCAGCTGGCAGGTGACGAGGCAGGAGATGTCCCTGACGTAGAAGGGGTTGTCTGTTGACATTCCTCTCCCTCTCCCAGTTAGAAGTAGGTTATCCCTGCTCAAATTATGCAACTGTGCAGACAGCCAGACTTCAGGAATTCCAAATACTTCAGTGTGTCAACTGCTGCCTCTGAAATGAAATGCAGGGGTTGCAGAGCCTGTTCACAGCCTGGTGCCCCAAATCCAACATCAGGCTTGGAATCTGTGTGTGGTTGGGAAGGGGCAGCAGCTCCAAATCCAACATCAGGCTTGGAATCTGTGTGTGGTTGGGAAGGGGCAGCAGCTCAGTTGCTTGTTCCTTTGGGGGACTGTGTGTGACATTGCAGGGGTGCCTCAACCTGTGACAGCATTCCCAGATGGAAGAAACCATCCTGAAAACCTGGATTTATGTACCAGGTTGAAGCTCCTCACTGCTTGTGGCTGTTGCCTCCAAGATGCAGGTTTGCAGCCCCCAGATCCAATTAAACAGTTGTGTGCTTATTCCTGAGGAAATATGGGAATCCATTCCTCTTAACTTGTCTTGGAGATCAAATTCATCCCTCACTTCCTTCACAGGGTGTAAGCAAATTGTCTGGGCCTGAATGAAATGGTGGTGCTGGGGAAGGAGCTGCAAACACTCAGCACTTCATTTACTCCTTACATTCCATTTAATCCAGTTAAGGGAGTGACTTCAACTGTGCATTATTTGTAGGGAGCCTGGTTTTAGTGGGGAGATAATTATTTCACATGAACAGGTTTCTCAGGGATAATAAGGACTGCACAAAGTGTCTTGGGCTCAGCATGTGCTGTGTGACAGTGGTCAGGACTAAATCATTAGGGAGTGAGGAGCACACACAGCTCAGGGTTTATTTCTTTGGAAAAAACCACTTTTTTTAGCCTGCTGTCCCCCAAAAAAGGCAGTTTTTTCACTAAGAGATGCTTTCTAATAAAGGGACACTTTGTAGCTCACCTGTGGTAACATTCTGTGTCATGTTATATATTCTGTGTAATGTTTTATATTCAGAGATACAAATGAGCAGAGAAATGTAGGGAGAATAGTGGGAATACAGATCCTGAAGGAGCTCCTGGTTTATAAACACAGCCACAGATGGTTCTTGAAAAGGCATTTTGTATTTGGATGGCACCAAGGGTGTGTTATGGAAAAAAACACAGTTTTAGTGGAACTTGCCAGAGCTGGAAGGTGTCGTGTCCTATGGAGACCTGAGAATCCTGGGAATTCCAGGTGGCTTTGGGAATAACTGATGGGTTAAGGGACGTGCTGGTCCCATTTTAGGGACAGATATGGACAGTGCTGGAGGTGTGGCAGCTCCTGCAGTTTGCTTTCAACACCTTGGTTGGGGTTTTGGAGTGGAAAACACATCAATAAAGATGTTTAAACCCCCCCAGAAGTCCTTGGTTGAGGCTGTGGCCATCCAAGGACAGGCAGCTGCTCCCCTGAAAATGGGATTTGGGCAGAAATACCAGGATTTGGACTTGGGGGAAGAATTCCTTGTAGGCATTTATCTGCATAACTGAGTCATTAGGGAAATGAAGGGGTGATGACACAGCCACATTCCTGCCGTGCTTCAACTTGTTCAGGATTCTTTGGAGCTGCTTCCATTGGGAAGGTGACTCTTGTTTCTGTGTCTGTGACACCTTGGCTGCCTGGCAGCAATCCCTGCTGTCTGGATTATCCAGGTTTTCCTCCTCCTGGATGGGAGGCTTTGCCTTCATCTCTCCCCTCTGCTCTTTCCTAAGCTTTTCCCACGTGTTGCTTCCAGCCCTTGGGGTGTTAAAGGGGCTGAGGTGCTTCAGGGAGGGGTAACATTTGCATTGCACTTCCCCAAAAATTCCTTTATTATGGTTAACATGGAGTTCCTGAAGGAAAAAACTCCTCCTGGCTAATCTGGAGTTCAAGTGAGACAGGAAAACTGTCATTTTTGGTAATAAAGCTGAATATTTCACAGGTAAACTTTGTGCTGAACTGGTAAAAACTCAGCCCAATTTGCCTGTCACAAACCTGCTGCTGGGGTGTGACATTCCAGCCCTTTGTCTCTGTAAAATCAGGAGCCAGTTTGGCATTTCCATTAAAATCTGGAGCACTGGGAGGTTGGAACATCCTGAGGGGGATAGAGGAGGGATTCTTGATTCCCCCCAAAAGGGCCCTGATTTTACCTCAGAGGAAGGAAAAAATAAATATGTGGGGAAGCACAGATAGTTTCTTTTATTTTTACCTACTGGAGCAGCACTCCCAAGAAAATCTTGAGGATATTTTGGTATAAATCACAAACCCCCTGTGCCATTTTCCTCTGATATTCCCTATTCTCCCACCAAAAAGGGCTGGGAGAGCTTTATTCCATGACTAATTTGGGAAGCTGCCTCGAGTGGTGTCTCATATATATATTTTCCCCAATTTTATGTTGATGTGCTTTTCAGAAAGTGAAGGCTCCAATGCAATGGTAGCCATGGTAAACCAAGAAAAAATAGCTTTCTGGAATTAGTTGCAACCAGCACGTGACAAATGAAAGTACTTGGTGGGTATTTTTTGGCAATTTGCAGTACTTAGAAGAATTTAATGTTCAATTGCTTTTTATTTTTTTGTTGTTGTTGTATTTCTTTTAAAACCCAAGGATTGTAAAACTGAAGCCTCACTTTTTATTCCACAGGTTTGTGAAACAGCTGAGAAATTTAGGGGAAATTTAACCTCTGTGGCACCTCCCTGCATGGGGACACTATAAATTCACTTGTTGCTCTTAGTCTAGTTTAAAAAAAAGCCCTAAATGAGGATTATTTCCTATATTTCTGCCCTGATAAATCTTTTTTTTTTGGCTGTTACATGAACCAAGGGGTTTGTTGGAGCAGCAAACTTAGGTAGGAAGGGAGAGAGTCTTAAAAACTGACATTTTATCTTTATTTCTTTGGTCTCAAAGGACATCTTGTGTTGCATAAAAGCAGCCAGTGGTGTCAGATCAGTTGATATCCAGCACTCCTGTCCTGCCCTGCTTGTTGTAATCTCTGCTTTTAATTAGATGCTGAGATTAAGTGCATTTAATCACCCCCTCTCAGTTCTGCCTGGGATGTGGTTGGTGAAGTCAGAAATTCTTCAAAGATCTAAATTTCATTTACAGGCACCCAGGGAAGGAAAACACACCACAACCCCCCTCCTGAGAATCCTAAAATACATATTGACAAAAAAAAAAAGGGATATTGGAATAACCTGCTGGTTCTGGGGCCTTTGGTTGGCTGTAATTTCATTTAATAGTGGGGGGGATCTTCCTCCAAAGGCACTTTTAACTCATTAACTCTCAGTTTCCAGCTCAGGTCCATTCTCAGCTCCCAAATTTATCATGTGAAATGCTGATTTCCTGCTGATGGATGTTCCCAGGATTCCAGTTCTCAGTCTTTTCTTTTTATACCTTGTGCTGATACATCCTGAGCTTTCCATCAGCATTTTTTGAGCTCAGCTCAGCTCTAAAACAGCTCTAAAACAAATCCTTCTGGCCCTTCCCAGGTGAGGTTTTAACCTTTTATTTCCAGTTCATGAATTATTTTGTTCCAACCACCCCTTCAGTTTATGTGTTCATCTCCTTGTTTTCATAATAAATATCTATATCGTGTCATTCAAACTTTTTAATGAAGGTCTCACCATAACTGGCATTTCTTTTTTCCTGAAAAATCCATTTTGAAGTTTGAGCTGCTTTAACTTCAGTAAACACAGGTGGGAGCCCTTTTTTTTATTCTTTATTCTTCTTTTCCTCAGATTTTCCTTTCTGCAGTGCTGTACAAACCTCTGTAATCTTTGACACATGAAAACATCTCTATATTTTTTATTTTTTCCTGCACTCAGGCCTTTGACACTAAATATTTCAGAGTGGGAATTACCACAGTGATAACTTTGCCAAGGTTTTTTGCACAGACAATCCTGCATCTTGTGTTCCACTGACACCTTTTTCCTGGGAATTCAGCTATCAGGGTTTAATCATCTGCTGGAAACACTTTTATGTTGTGAGGGAAGGCTTGGTGACATGTTTTACACACTTCCAGCAGCATCTTTAACCTGCTTTAACCTTCTTGCTGTGTTAATCCAGCACTTCCAGAGCTCCAGGTTGTCCCTCAGTGCTTCCCAAGTGGTTGGGATTGTTGGCAGCTCTGAGCCACAACTGTGAGATGTTCATTTCAATATTCTAAAATAAAAATAGTAGGCATGTACCCCTCTTTTTCCTGTAAGCAGATGTTTTTTGGAGGTTTTTTTCCCCACTTTTATTTGCTGGGGCAGTTGTGTGACATGAGGAATGTTCTGTTCATCTCACTCTGGGAACTTTGGTTGGAGCTTTGTTGTTTAGAGCCAGGACAAGTGAGATTCCTGGGAATGAGGAAATGCTGCTGGGTTGTTCCTGGGCTGCTGTGCTGTAGCAGCAGCTCTTGGGCTTCATCTGCAGGGTGTGAAAATCCCAAAGTGCTGCAAAACCAGGGAGGGAACAGAAGCCCCTGGTAAGGTGCTGTCAGTCAGGGAAAGTGCAATTCAAGTGCCAGGAAGGTGCAGGAGTGGATTGTGAGAGTGGTGCTGTTCCCTGATTCATGGAATTATGGAATCCCAGAATGGATTGGGTTGGAAGGGACCTTAAATCCCATCTCATCCCACCCCTGCCATGGGCAGGGACACCTCCCACTATCCCAGGTGGCTCCAAGGCCTTGGACACTTCCAGGGATGGAGCAGCCACAGCTTCTCTGGGAATCTGTGCCAGGGCCTCCCCACCCTCCCAGCCAGGAATTCCTTCCCAATATCCCATCTCTCCCTGCCCTCTGGCAGTGGGAAGTCATTCCCTGTGTCCTGTCACTCCAAGCCCTTGGAAATGGTCTCTCTCCATCTTTCTTGGCTTCTTTCAGGTGCTGGAAGGCCACAGTCAGGTCACCCCAAAGCTTCCCTTGTCCAGTTCTCATAAAAAAATTGCTGAAAAGAAACTGGAATCTGGAAATCCTGAGCTGGGACAGGGCCCAGGATAACTCTGGGTAACAACCCAGTTAAACCTCTGCAGGGCAGGGGACAAAAAGCACAGGGTTTCTTTACTGTGACATCTCCATCACACCAGGAACAGCATTGATCTGCAAGGGACAAGGAGGAAAAGCATCCAACAGCTCCTCCTCCAAGAGAATTACTTATAGAAGTAATTATATTGTATCCCTTATAATATACTTATTATATATATATATAGTTCTCCAGGCCTTTCCGACTCCATTCCAAAGGTCTTTTCCAACCTCAGTGAATCTGTGATTTTGCAGGACAAGGTTTCTGGAGGCTCATGTTGAGTCACCACAGGATCTCTGAGGATCCTTTGGCTTCTCTCACAGACCCAGGAGTTGTGGAACACTCTGTTCCTCCAAGCCTTGGAACCCAGTGCTGGGTGATGGATGAGGGTGAGCCCTGGGCTCACCATGACAATGAGGATTTGGGTCTCTGGTTTTAGGAGCTCTTTCCTCAGCCTCATCCCTGGGACACCTGAGCTCCCTCCCAGTAACTCCCAGCTCGGAGCACGAGCAGAGCTGGAGGGGTCTGAGCAAACCTGTCACCTGCTGCTGCCCAGAATTAAAGCCACAACAGAGGAATTTGCTGCTCTGCCTTGGATGAGGATACACTTCCCAAAACCCCCCAGTGCTGAAGGACCAGTTGGCAAAGCAGTGGCTCTTTTGGGGATAAATTGCAGGGGTGATTTCTCAGGAGCCTCAGCATGTGGAAGAGGGAGGGAATCTGCTCCTGGATTCCACACTGAGCTGAAGTTCCAGGCACACCAAGCTGTGTGAGATGGTCTGTGCCCTTCTGTGCTGTTCCCCCAAAATGTGGGTGTAAATGTTTCCTGATTTACCCTCCCAGGAGTGTGGTAACTACAATACTACAATATTGTAGTATTTATTAATTTGTAATATTAATGAAGTAATTTATTGTAACTACAATAAACCCTTTTAGAGAATAAATTGCTGATTTTGGCACCTACTACTTGCTTAGCCCTGGCAATTAAAGTGCCCCTACTAGATTTGCATCATTCAAACCCACATTTCCATGATCCCAGGGCTTCCTTTGCCATCCCCAGGGCAGATCCCTGTTTTCAGCAGCAGTGACTGGGAGCTGGGGCTCTGCCATGGCCACACATCTGCTTTCTTCTCCTGGCATGGGACAGGGAAAGCATTTGTTATCTGTTATTGCAGGGTTTAATTTGGGGGGAGCTGAAGAGATCTATTGGGAGTAGGAAACACGGATTTCATGGACTTGTTCCTGAGTAATTCTCTTGGAGGAGGAGCTGTTGGATGCTTTTCCTCCTTGTCCCTTGCAGATCAATGCTGTTCCTGGTGTGATGGAGATGTCACAGTAAAGAAACCCTGTGCTTTTTGTCCCCTGCCCTGCAGAGGTTTAACTGGGTTGTTACCCAGAGTTATCCTGGGCCCTGTCCCAGCTCAGGATTTCCAGATTCCAGTTTCTTTTCAGCAATTTTTTTATGAAGAGTTGCAGCCTTGGTGCTTTAATTTTGTCAACCTCAGCTCTCAGAATTCATGAGACACTTAGATGCTCACAGATATATTTAAAATTGAGGGGCAAGGGGAGCTTTTTGGCACAATGCAGTTTTCTTTAGGAAATCATGTAGGTTATTTACACAGACCTGGATCAATTTGACCCTGGTGCTCCCTGGAAGTGTTTTATCTCCATTAAACTTAGCTCTGGTCCTGGAATTCTGGTCCTGCCACCCTTCCCCAGCAGCCTGTGCTGGGCTGTGCCTAAAATTCAGGAAGATCTTTGGGAAAGTCTCTTTGCCAGGAGTTTTTCAGAGGAAGAAGTGGCTGCTTGTGAAGCAACTAAAAAATAAAAATGAAGTGTTGAACAGAGGTACAAAGGTGGGAGTGAGCACAGAGCAGCCAGCAAATGCTTTCTGGGAGTGTCACTGATTTCCATGGAATCAATGGATCAAAACTCTCAACAGGGGTGTCCAGAACCCCAATCTCTGCAAAATATGTGGGTTGTTAAATTGTGGAGTCCCCAGGGAGAGCAGCCACTGGCTGTGGAAGGGACTGTCACTGAGGAGAAGTGTCCCAGCTCCAGCTCAGCTCCATCCAGGGATGGATTTTTCAGGAATATCATCAATGCTGAGCTCAAAGGAGTTGTACTGACCTGGCTTAAAATAGGGTTGTAAATAAAGTTCAGAAGGTGCTGCTGCTTTGTTTGAAAGAGGAACAGTTTGGCAGTTTTGTGGAGAGAAGCAGGGCCAGATTTATAGTGAAAATAGTACCTTTTTTAGGCCAGGTTTTTTTGGGGAAACAGGTTTAGATACACAAGTGTTGCAAGTCTGAAGTAGAAATAGCAAATATGAAGTTAAATACACACTAAGAGCAGTTATTCTGATTCAGTTATGGGCTTAATTAAACTACCCAGTTAATTTGAGGGGTGCTGGTGCCTGTGTGGTGCAGGGACAAAGTGATCCCACACATTTATCCCTGGGGAAGGTTTGCCTGGAATGCTGCTGGAACCATTGCTCAAGGAGTGATCTGCATTGAAAATAAATTAAAAAAAGATATAACTGGTGATTTACACCATGGGCTCACAGGTGACTGAGGGATTGCTGAGAATTCCCACAAGGATGGGAATTCCCTGAGCTTTTGGGGCACCAAATCCAACATGACATTTATGTATCTGAAATCTGTTGGTTTCGGAAAAAATCAGTGTTTTTATTGCTGTAAGGTCAGGACACAGAGGTTAAAGGTGGTAGTTTTGTGGTGCTAAAAATTACTTTTGTTGTCAAATGATGTCACTAAGTGAGGAACTGAATGTGAGCAGCTCTGGGAGTTTGATTTCCTGACTCTTCCAAAGGATTATTAAAGGTACCACGTTTCAAACCCAATTATTTGAGCCATAACATTAAACAGGTGAATTCAGCAGGAGCTGAATTTTGTGCACATGGAAGTAGGCAGGTGCCATGAGCAATATTTTCCAGTTCTGTTACACTTTCTTTTCCATTTACAGTTTATCTTCAGTGTTTCTCAGGGATGTGTTGGATCCCAAAAGAGAGAATGGGACTTGGTAACTGTTGCTAAAACTTGTTTTTCAGTAGCTTTCAAACAGTGGGAATGAGCTGATTTTGTCTGAGCTACTCCAAGGTCTGTGTTAGTGCTCGGAGGAGTTAAAAAAAACCAATTTTCCAATGGATTGTTCAAAGTAGCACTTCCCTCCACACTGCTTTTGGCTGGTAATGGAGAACTTCTCCTTGCTCTGGAAGTCCTGGAGTGCTCACATTGGAATTCTCACCTTGTCCAGGGCAGGAATGCCCTCTGGAAAAACCATTCTCCAGCTGCAAATGTCTGGCAAAGTTCAATACAGCCCATTAAATACAGGCACCAGTGTCCCACTGGGAATGTTTTTCAGCCTTTGTGGAAGTGACTTGAAATTTCACTGTTTCTCCAGAGGTTTCAATGTGTTGTGGGCCAGGGAGTGCCTGGGGATTGTGGGGAAGAGCAGGAAAAACCTCTGTGATGCCACCCCTGATCCCTGCCTGGAGAATCCCTGATGGATTGTGGCTCCAAAATGAACAAACTTTGCAGCTCCAACCCACTTAGGATTTAATTTAGGTGTTTTCACCTTGCTCTGCCCACCCCAGCACTCTAAGGGGAGCCTGTTAATATATTTAATTCTACATTTTATTAGATATATTTCCTTCTGGTGTGTGGTTCTGTAGCCCTGGAGGTGCCACCCTGCACCTTGTGGTGCCACATCAGGGCCTGACTGATAATGGCAAATGAAACGTGGCAAAGTGGCATTTTGAGATGGGGCTGACACAGAGATGTTGGATTTGGGGTGAAACCTCACTGGGATTGCAGCTGGAAAAGTGCCCTGTGCCACTGAGAGATTAAAAGGAAAGTGAATCCATGTTAGAACCTGGCTGCTTTAACACACCCAGCTTTTCATGTGGAAAAGACTTTCATATTGTTTAAATTACCTTCTAAAAATATCAGATGTTTTTACTGCTTCCTTAACCCTATGGAACTGCTATTTTTCCCACCCCTTTGGATTGTCCCAAACTTGCTCCTTGTCCACACGGGGTAGGAGCCACTTGTTACTGAGGTGTGAGTGCAGTGAGGAGAAAAGTCATTTTACAGAAGTGGTTTAACAGAGCTAAATTTAAATCCATTTATTGCGCATCACCCACTTCCTCTCTTTTATTTGAAATTCTGTAACCAGATCAAGGCCAAGGAAGCAAAAGATGAAAGGAGAAGGGGAAAGGAAGCCAGAAGAGGCAGCAGGAAGGGGGAAGCAAGACAAGGAATGGTTCAGAGCAGAGCAGCAGAGTCCAGCTCTCACTTGGGGGCTGGAGGGATGAGCATTTCTCCTCCAGTGACCAGGAAAATGGGCCAGGCTGGGCCTCCAGCAACTGGGAGGATTGCTCTGGATTTTTCTCCTTGTTTCAAATGATGCCCTGGTCCAATTCCTAACCACCAGATTATCCATGGATAGTCCTTGTGAGTGTTTCATTCCTTTTGTAGCAGTTGCTGAGCAGAAGCACTTGTGGCCTCGTGATGTGCCAAGGAACTGCTGCAGTGCTGGGATTCCAGGAGCAAGGGGATCCCAAGGCCAGTGCAGAATATGCTGTTACAAGCCTTTACTGTGGTGTTTTGGTGTGAGATCAATGAAATATGCTTTTCATTTGATTCATGCTGCAGAACAAACAGTCTGGATGTTCAGATGCCTCCTGAGGTCGATGCATTTGCTGTCAGTGAAGGGAGTGTTTTGCTGCTGCTTTAACTTTTCCTCTGTGCTCCTGTGAGATTTCATTGGAACCCAAAATGGCCCTTAAACCCTTCCAGTCCCCCAGCCTTTATATATATTGTCTGTGCTGGTTAATTTCTTCTCTCCAATAGTCATTTTTCCTCTGTCTGGGAGGGTTTGAGGATGAAAAGTGAAAGCCCAGGAAGAAGCAGCAGCAAAGTGTGAGTGTGTGCAGGGCTCTGCCAGCCCCATTGCACTGGTGACATTTGGGGAAAGGGGTTCCAAACTGCCTCCTTGCATGTGGGAAATGTGTGGGTTTGTGTGTGTGCAGGGAGAGGAGAAGGATGATGTGGAGAACTCCTGACTCCAGTCATGTTGGTGGATGTTTAACCACCAGCTTTACTGAGATGATATTTCTGGATCACATTCATTGTGTGAGGGACGAAACACAGAAACCTTTATGGAAGCTTGAAGTGGGGCTTAAAAAGGTGAAATGCAGGGAAATAATGCAGGGAATTTTGGAGAAACCCCAGGAATTGATTTCTTGGTGCCAGGGCAGGGCCAGGGGATGTGTGGGCACGTGGCACCTCACCTGGCACCGTGTCCTTCCCTGTGTGTCCTTCCTGAACCATGGATCAGCATTATCCTCCTCAAATCATTGTCACACCACAATTCCTGCACAAAATATTTGCTTCCACACAAAGAGAACCCCAAGAAAGGAGGTTTGTATTTTCAGGAGAAAGAAGTTGCCCTCCTTGGTATTATTTCCCACACATATAAAATCAATAGATGTGTATTTGATTTCAACTTAAACTTTCCTTTGAGGTTTATAATGCATTGTGTTTTTGAAGGAATTTTCAATAACTTCTCATCCTGCTCCAGAAGTGTTTATTAAAAGCAGGAGAACTGAGCTATTGGCAGCTGTTATTTTATATTTACCAGCTTGAGCTCTGGGCTCTGGAAATTCATGTTGTAGCTTCTCTAAAGCTTTTCTGGAATGAAATACCTTCTCTGGGAGATTTCCTTGCTCCTGCACACTTGTAAGTTGACCCAAGCTGACATTTCTTCCTCTTAAAAAACCCACTTGACACTCCATCAGCTTTAAAAACCATGAGCAAGACTTTTCTGGGCCCAGGAAATAAAAATACAGGTTTCTCCACAGTTTAAAAAATGCCTTATTTTTAGTATTGCAAACATGTCATTGTTGGGAATTTGTTTGGGAATTTGTTGGGAATTTGTTTGAGGGGGCAGTAGCAGAAATGTGGGATACCATGTGGGGATATTTATTTATTTATTATATATATTTGGAAAGATAGATATAGGGAGATATATATATATATTTATATGTATGGAGAGAGAGAGAGATTGGGAGAGAGAGGGATATATAGAGAGATAAATAGAGAGACATAGGGAAAGATATAGATAGAGATATATAGATATAGGGAGATGTGTGTATATGAATATGTGTATATATATATAGGGGTATATATATACAAATATACATATAATACACAATATATACACAATATAGACACAAATATATGTACAAATAATTCAATTACATTACAAGTAATTGCATTCCTGTTGAGTCAGTCCCTGCACAGTCTGGATCCCCAAAAAACCTCTTCTTAAAGCATTTGACAGAATTCTCTTCTTCCAAACCCTCGTAAAACCACTCGACTTTCCCTTCCCACTGCAGAAATGACCCTGTTTTCCCCCTCTTTCTCTCAGGCCCCCCGTGATCTCTCATATGTGGGAAGAACGCTGGGAGAACCCTCTAAAAATGGGCGTTAAAACCTTCACTCACAACTCCCCCGCCCACAGCCAGGAGATGCTGGGCAAGCTGAACATGCTGCGCAACGACGGCCACTTCTGCGACATCACCATCCGCGTGCAGGACAAGATCTTCCGCGCCCACAAGGTGGTCCTGGCCGCCTGCAGCGACTTCTTCCGCTCCAAACTCGTGGGGCAGGAGGAGGACGAGGGCAAGAGCGTGTTGGACCTGCACCACGTGACGGTGACGGGCTTCATCCCGCTGCTGGAATACGCCTACACGGCCACGCTGTCCATCAACACGGAGAACATCATCGACGTGCTGGCCGCCGCCAGCTACATGCAGATGTTCAGCGTGGCCAGCACGTGCTCCGAGTTCATGAAGTCCAGCATCCTGTGGAACACGCCCGGCAGCCAGCAGGAGAAGGGGCTGGAGGCGGGCCAGGAGAACAGCGCCAACTGCAATTTCGCGTCGCGGGACGGGAGCCTGTCGCCCGTGTCGTCGGAGTGCAGCGTGGTGGAGAGAACCATCCCGGTGTGCCGGGAGTCGCGCAGGAAGCGCAAGAGCTACATCGTGATGTCCCCCGAGAGCCCCCTCAAGTGCGGCGCCCAGACCGGCTCCCCGCAAGTGCTCAACCCCTCCGCCTCCTACCCCGAGTCCAGGAGTCAGCCCGTGGACTCGTCCTTAGCTTTTCCCTGGACTTTTCCTTTCGGGATCGACCGAAGGCTTCAGTCGGAGAAGGCGAAGCAGGCGGAGAACTCGCGGACTTTGGACGTGCCCGGGCCCTCGGAGCCCGGCCGGAGGATGGCGGAGTACGTGACCTGTGAGAGCACCAAGGCCAGCTCTCCCCTGGTCATCGAGGAGGACGTGAGGGTCAAGGTGGAGAGGCTGAGTGACGAGGAGGTGCACGAGGAGGTGTCACAGCCCGTCAGCGCTTCCCAGAGCTCCCTGAGCGACCAGCAGACGGTCCCGGGGAGTGAGCAAGTGCAGGAGGATCTCCTGATCAGCCCCCAGTCCTCGTCCATAGGTACGGCCGTGCCAGGGAGCTCAGCACCAGGGTCTGCTCTGCCCACAGGGTGGGTGGGCACTGCCCAGGCTCCCCAGGGCAGTGGGCACAGCCCCAAGGCTGCCAGAGCTCCAGGAGGGGTGGGATGATGCTTTGGGACACAGGGGGGACTCTTGGGGATGGGGCTGTGCAGGGCTGAGGGTTGGACTCCAGGATCCCTGGGGGTCCCTTCCAGCTCAGCACATCCCGGGATTGTGTGAAATCCTGCCTGTCTGGGCTGAGCTGATGGGAGGAGACACCTCCCCGTGTGTGCCTGTTTGGTTTGTGGAGGAGTGGGGAGCTCCTGACCAGCCAAACAGCTCAGAAAATGAGCCTGGCCACATTCCTGGCTGGGCCAAGGCAGGATTGGGATCATCCATGGCTCTTGGATTGGGATGATCCTCTGGGGCACATGGTGTGACCCTTGGAGATGATCCTGTGCAGGGCTGAGGGCTGCACTCCATGATCCTTGTGTGTCCCATTCCATGATTCTGTGATGTATAAAAGCCTGGAAGAGTCACGTGTGCCCTTGTGATTTTACAAGAGGAAATCTGCCTTGTGGGTATTGATACTTCAGTAAAACTGCCTTTTTTCCTCCCCTGATTTATTAAATGTCCCCTGTAAACTCAGAGTTCTTTAAAGAACTTTGCAGGAGGCAGCTGAGAAAGGTAAGAAATCCTCACTGAGCACAGGTTGGAAACTTTTTGACCTCGAGTTGCCTGACTGGGGGAACTAATTCTGCTTTTTAGTGCCCAAAAGAGCAGCTCTGAAAGGCTCCTGCCTGTGGCCACAAAGAGTTTCAGGAGTTACTTTGCATCAGAACATCAGATCTTGCAGGATGGTGACACAGAGCCTTTGTAAGAGGATTTGCAAAATAAGTGGTGAAACCCTGTCATCTTAATGCCTCAGACAAAAATAAACCCACACAGTCGTAATATCAAGAATCTTTCCATTTCTGGGGGATTTGGTTCTCAAGTTGCTTCTCCAAACGCTGCCAGTTGCTGAGAGAAAGCTTTTTTTTTTCCTTGAAAAGACAATTTGAAGCCATTTTTGGGTCCTTCTGGCAGGCTCTTCTTTGCTAATAGCTGAGACTTAAAGGTTACTGGAACAATCCCTTTTTTCCTCTGTGTGCAGAACACATGGAGTGGCTTTTAGGAGTGAGAAGATAAAGGGTTTGCAATATTTCTAGTTTAATTACCCAAATTTTTGCCTAACTCAGCTATTTTTCTCTCATTTAAGTGGCTTGACCTGTGCTTGGTAGAATTTATTTACTGAATTTAATAAAACCTGTTTTGTTTAAAGACTGCTCTGCTTCATTCAAATATTGTGTACATGAAAGGCTGCTCCAGTTAATTAAAGACATAAATTAATATTATCCTTATGAATAAATTAATATTATCATTATAAATAAACTTGTAATTAAATGAATATTTACACAAGGTAAATAATAAATTTTTTTTTTGGTTTGGTCAGTGCCTTCTCTGGAGAAGGTGAGATCAGTTTGACCCTTCCAGGATGGCAATTTATAATCAGTGCTGTTGAAATATTCAGGTAATACTAAAAAGAAATGAAAATATTTCCCATTTATGCATTTATTTTCCCTTTGCTGCTGGATTGTTCCCCAGTTTGAGCAGCTCATGTGTTGATATTTTAGATTGCAATGCTTTTTCCAACTGAAAATGTTTGATTTACTGGAGACAAGGCTGTTTGCCTTTGCTGAGAAACAGATTTAATAGCTTAGAGTTTAACTATAAATCTTTAAATGTAGTTTGCCAAAATAGTGCATAAATTAAAAATAAAATAAAATAAAATTGGTTTGCTGGTAGTTGCCAGGAAAAGTGGTCCCTGTTCAAGAACAGGTTTTGTTTGATTCAGTTTTTAACTCAGTTTAGTCAGAACTTCAGAAAGGCCTTGCCAGGGCCTTGTGATAAAGAGATGCAAATTATTTCATCAACATAATTGTATCATCACAGGCAAAATAGAACAAGTGGAAATAATGATTAGGGAAAGTTAAAAATAGCAGAAAAGTGATATTTATTTAAGTACTTGTGACATGTATCATACCCAGGCAGCTTAAAAGAACAAACTGGGTGTAAACTCTGAATTCCACATGGGCAGTAAATGACCTGGGGAAGTTTTTGGGGGTCATTTCTCAGAGTTAGAAATACCAGAAAAATGTGTGTGGCCCAGGGCAGGGAATCTCAGGCTTTAATGATTCTAATATTTAAACTTAAATATTACATTACAGCCTGTTCTGCCTTAAAACAGCTGCAGAGAGAGGAGAAAAATGTGCCAGGGCCAAATCTTTAAAGTACAGATCTGCTCCTTGGATATATCTGAAGGAATATTTAGTGGCCTTTGCATAAAAACCACCCTCAGAATGGGTTTTATTCCTGGTTTTGATCTAAAGAGAAACTGCTCTTGCTTTTTAGCTCATGTACCCAACAGAGGACACACTTTTTACCTCCAAAAGATGTATTTCTTTATGCAGAAATGGAAGAATATTAAATGGAGGCAGCAAGAGAAGTTAAAGCAGAGCTTTCTCTTCCCTGAATGTATTTCCCTGCCATAATTGCATATATTTATCTCAGTGCTTTATAGTGCATTTCTAAAAGCATTCCTGCCTCTGATACTGCAAAAAGCTCTTATTCACTCCTTGGGCCACTTCAAGAATTGTTCATTTGCAATTTATTATATTTGGAAGCACTTTGTAATAGGAAAGGAGACGTGGAGCAGGGCCCTGATAAATAAGTCATTGTGGGGGATTTTCAGAACTCATTAGCACTGTTGGCATCTGGGAGGTGAAGGCAGAAAATGAAACCTCAGAGCAGTTTTGAGTAGACTTCCAGTTAAGTATTCCATGAGAAAAAAGGATGACTTGAAATGGGATTAACTTGTGTAACTCTGTTTAGATTAGACAGTTGATGAATTTCCCAAATACAGTTCGTCAGCTCTTAACAAAATTAAGAATTTTGATTTTACTAATTGGGAAACTGCCAGAGATGCCATTTCCCTCCTGTCACTGGCCCCTTACCATGGCATCACGTTCAGACAGGAATCTGCACTTCAGGGAAGATCTTTCATTCTTTTTGGCAGAAAATGCACATTTTCTGCTTCACCTTTCCACATCTTTATTCCTTCTCTTTGGTTTTCCAGGTTGTCTGACAGTTGCCATTGCAGACCTGATTTTATTCACTTTTTCCTTAGTGTTCCCAAGTTCAGGTTGTTGGAGTTTCTCTCAGAAAGCAGAATTATTTTTGCCACAAGAGCAGCTCCTCCCCCTGTCCAAGCTGTGCTTGTCCTCCAGCTGGGGGTGCAGGGGGAGGAATTCCCTTTCCCATCTCTCCCTTCCCTTGGATTCAGTGGTGGAGATCCATGGCCAAACTCCCAGTGGTGATGAGGGAGCAGCATCCTCAGGAGGTGGATGAAGCTGTGATTATTTTGGTGCTGCTTTTCCCTTGGATCCTGTTCCCAACCCCTGGCTCCACATTTGCTCAGGTGTTGGTGCCCTGAGCAGAGCTCAGGAGGGGTTTGGGGTGAACATTTCTCCAAAAAAAAAGAGATTTGGTCTCTTTTGTGGTGCCTTTCTGATTTCTCAGAGGGCTCCTCCTGTCTCAGCAGCTTATCAATAAATAAGGGCATTATCAGTGAATATTTATGGAATATTTGGATCACAATGGAGTGGAGCAGGTTGGAACTCTTTGTTGCTCAAGGAAAATGGATGAAATGTTCCCTTTGGGTGAATGTAACTTTTCTGCCAGTACAGGCTGTGTTTTGAACACTGGCTGCACTTCCCAGTTCCATTCCTAGGTGTGCCAAATATGCTGAGTTGTCGATTCAGGACACAACCTGAGCAGAGGAGAAGCTTTTTGGGAGCTTCTAAACAACCTCCCCAAGGCGATTCCATCCCCTCCTCCCCAGCAGCGTCTCTCAGAGATTTTTAATTAATAGCTTGGTGTGTATTTACCTGCCCCCCAGGCTTTTTGGAGCAGTTATTTAGCATTAAATGGCCTTTTTGTCTCTGCCCAGGCTCCATAGATGAGGGGGTTACAGAGGGGTTGCCCACACTGCAGAGCACCTCGGGCACCAACGCTCACGCAGACGACGAGGATCGGTACGTACCCCCCTGGCACAGGGGCTCCAACCCTCCCAAGCCTCAATCCCACCACTTTTAGCTGTTCCCACCTCTAATTCCACGTGTTCCTCAAAGCACAGCCACCTCCAGGAGGGGCAGATGATTTAGGAGAATGTAGGTGGTGAAAGTCAGGATTTGCTTTTTATTTCCCAGGCAGCTCCGGGGAAGAAAAATAATGGGTTTGCTGTTTGTCCATCACTTTATTTCTTTATTAAGAAATTTAAAAACCTTTTACTGGGAAATAGGCACCTAAAGCTGAGCCCCAAAAGCCACAAAGTGGAAAGAAGGACCTGGGCCTCATTTCCCCAGCACAGAACAGCCTTAAATCTCCTCTCCAACCTCTCTGCCTGTACCCAAATGCTGTGTGTCACTTGCTGTAAATATTTAACAGCCTTTTGCTGGGCTGAGCTGAGTGATTTATTAAGGGAATCCCTTACAAGGGAAGGCTGGCAAAGAAAAAACAAACTGAAACAGGTCTGTTTGGTCAAAGAAAATTTTGTTGGAGCCAAGTGATGGCACACAGGGTACACACAACTGCCTGGACTTCTCTTTCTTAGCTCTTCCCTTTCCAAGCACATTTCAAAGTGGATTTTGCAGTGTTTTGTCAGACAAGTGGGTCTGAGGAAGGAGTGTGAACCTCTGGGAGTTGTTCCAGAAACTGTGTCAAGTGAAGCTCCCTATAGAAATAACAACCAAGAGCTGCATTTTCAGAGCTCATGAAAATCTTCCTTTTCAAACCTGTCCCATTGCAGCATTAAAAAGGGAAGATAATTCCTTAGATAAGGGGTTTTTGGGATGACATGGAAGATTTTATCTGCTAACAAACCTCAGCATAAAAATAACACCCAGCACTTGGCTTGGATTAAGGGTAAGAGAACATGTTGCATTAGAACTAATCCAGGTTTTCAAAGCTGTAATTCCAAAGTCAAGTGTAATTCCCAAGTCAAGTGTAATTCCAAGTCAACTCATATTTTCAGCAGTGGATTATTGCAGAAAATTCCTATAAAATTGCAAAAGATATAAAATTCCTCAAACACACTGAGAATTCCCACTAAAAGGTCTCTTCCATGCAGAGAAGGAATGTTTGCCTTAGTTTATGCCCAAATTTGAAAATAATTGGTCTCAGAGTGACAGAAGCATCAGCAAAATGAACTGGAATTTGTACCTTGTTTATATAACAATAAGTGAACTAATATTTATGGGAATTTTAGGCTCCAGGACTAAAGTTTTCTACCAAGTGATTTATTTTATAAATTCAAATCAAAGTGCCAAGATGGAGAAAATTTCCCTCTTTTTTTGGTTTTTTAATTAATGCACCTTTAGTTTAAGTCCAGGTTGTACATTTTACTTCAATTCTTACTCTCAAAATGTCAAAATCAGTTGTGAGTGGCCAGTGCAAATTTATATAGAAATTTCTATTCCTAAAACAAAGCAAAAGACTAGTCCACTAAAGGCCTCAATGTTATATCCTTGCCACTGTGGAAAGAATCATAAATATTTCAAATAGAAGAAGAAGTTTCTGTCTTAAATAATTAACATCATTAATTGGGCCTCCTCCATAATCAGTGTTTCATAAACAGCAGGTCACATGTAATTGTTGTCAGCTCCATAAGCACACAGGAATCTGTTAAAAATTCAAATTACAGTTTCACACTGAAGCCTGATCTATTCTTTCTCTGATATTCCCCATTTGGATTGTAATCCACTTATCCCAGATCTTTAATTCAGCTAATTTAGCTCTTGGTCTCTGGATCAGTTTGTGGTTGATTTCTGCAAAGGCTCAGTTGTTGTAGATAATAATTATTTGCAAATAAAGAACATTTCTAGGCTCACTGAGCATTTTGGCTTTCCTGTTTTTCTGGGTTTAGTTCTACATAATTAAATAAGTGTGGAATCTCTTGGTGAAAAGAACTCAAAACTGCCAGTGGGATATTTCAGTGCAAACACTTCAGACCTGTGTTTTTATGTGCAGAAATTGTCAGAGATGTCAGACCAATCTCAACTGTTAGATGCCAGTTGGTTAGAAAAATCAGAATTACTCATTATTAAAATGCCCTCATTTATTTCAAACCCCCTCAGGTGGCTTTTTTAGCCCCCAAAGTGGCAGTGCCAGGCCCAGGACATGAACTTCCCTCTTGCAAATATTCCCTTTATCACAGAGCAAGTCTTTCTTCCACACTTCCTATGTGTAAAAAGAAGTGAAGGACAATAAAATTTCTTCTGCAGAGCAAATATTATTCCAGTTCCACGTGAGACCAGAAATCCTTTTGGGTTTTACAGGCTGAGTGATGGGTTTTCCTGCAGGGAACTCTTTAATCTTGGTTATATCAAGAGATACCTGGTGTTATCACTCTCCAGATAAATTTGCTGCTGAGAGCCATCACTGCACTCAGAATTCAGATGCCCCCCATCCTCACACATCCATTTCCAGAGCAGACCAAGCCAATTTAGGTGTTAGTTTTAAGGAGATGATCCTCCCCTTGCCCTCCTGTGCTGATCTGCTCCGTGGATTTTTGTGTAGGGAAATGTATTTGTGTGCAAAGGTTCATTCCTGTGAACATGAGGAGTCCCCAGGTCCAGCCTAACCTTGAACTCAGCCCTCTGGGCTGGAGGTGGAAGGAATTCCTCAGTTAGGGAGACTTTCTGACTGTGACAGGAGACGTCCTTGTTCTCTTTTCTCAGGACATTTTGGACATTATGGTTTGGTAAAGCTAAAATTGCTAAAAGTGAATAGTGAGAGTCAGAGCAGTTCCCTGCTGCCAGTGATGTCTGATCTTCCAGCAGGCTCTGAGCAAGCTGGAATGTCTATTCCAACAAAAAATAGAGACCTAAATACTCAGGGAAGGGAAGGCCCAGGTAAGTCCAGACTCCCACTGTTCCTCTGTCTGTACCAGCAGGTTTGGTTTTATTTCCCTGTGCCCTTCAGCAAGTTCCTTGCCAGAGGACTTGGATTAGAGCACTGTAGTTCCCTCAAACAATTTGCAGCTAGAGGCTATGTAGGAGCAATTAGTCAGTTTTAAATAAATTACTTTGAAAGTTAAATTGTTCCCTATTACAGTCTGAGTGCTGTTTTTTAAACACAGCTCTGGAACTGTTTGAATCAGGCACGGAGCAAGTATTGATTCATTAGATTAATATTTTAAACTTAGAAATGTGTAATTGTAGACACTAATATTTGTTCGTGGGACTTGGGTTGAACTGAAAAACAAATTGGCTGCAATTTCACGTGTAAATATCAGTGGAGCTGCAAAACATTGCTTTGCTTTCAGTTTGCTCAGCTCTCCCAGCCCTTCCTCGGGGGCTCTTTGCTGATGGCAAGTCATGGATACCCCAGAGAAAATGCCCCCTCCTGGAAAACCAGCTGCAGTTTGCAGCAGTGTTGCTGTTACCCAAAGAAACACAAGCCAGAGGTTATTCCCTGGATTTGCTCAGATGTGCAGAACCACTGACTGTAACATTTCAGGGGCAGATGCCACACTTTGCTCCGTACACAGAGATTCCCAGGGTGACGTGTTGGTCTCTCTCTCCTCTCCCAGCTCAGATTTCCCTGGTTTTTTCTCTGGCTGGCTGGTAAATCCCTGCTTTTTCCCTTTGTAGCCTGGAGAACGTGCAGTATCCCTACCAGCTCTACATTGCTCCTTCCACCAGCAGCACAGAGAGGCCCAGTCCCAACGGCCCCGACAGACCCTTCCAGTGCCCCACGTGCGGGGTGCGCTTCACTCGCATCCAGAACCTGAAACAACACATGCTCATCCACTCAGGTAAGGAATCCCCAGCAGTTCCTGCTTTCCAGCCTCCCTGAGAGCTGCTTTGAGCAGGGCTGGGTGGAGGGATGTGTGCCTGAATGCTGGTTTGGATCCAGGGATTAGCATTTGTGTGCATGGGATTGCCTGAAACTCCTCAGGACAAGGCGTTTTCAAGAGGAAGATTTGAGATGAAATGAAGTAGACTTGGCTTTTTTAGTGCACTAAAGAAGTCCTTCCTCTGACCTGCTGTGTTTCACAGGGGACTTGAAAATATAAGAAAATGCTGTCCCTGTCCTTGCACTGTGAATGTTGTGTGCCTTTGGGTCTCAGAGTTTTTGCAGGGATTGCAGGACAACTGAATTGGTTTGCTAATCAATTGAGCTCCTGCAGATAGTGCAGGCAGCCAAAAGTTTGTGTGAAAGCCTCCTCTGAGCCTTGATCCCCAAATTGGTGCATTCATCTTGATTTCTAACGGGGCTTGAACTCCCAGTGTCTTTGCTGTTGGTGTTTTCAAGACTTGCAGCCAGATCTGGCAATAGCATTGAGTGAATAAAGGGAATATTGAAGGGTTATTCCACCTGAGCACAAAGCCTCATGGTTTAGCATCTCCTGCTTTGAGCCTGACTTACCTGCACCCAGAGGTTGTGCCATTTTGGGGCAGAGCAACAGGTATAATTTTTTCCCTATCAGCAATTATTTGCCAAATCCCTTCAAGCAAAATCACCACATATGTGTTTAATACTTAAACTCTGTGGCCATATCAGGGGTCAGTTTATCCCAAGCCTGTTAAAGTCTGACAGCAAAACATCTCTGGCCAACCTGTCAAGTGGAAGGCACACTTGGGAGAGATTGGAATTGCTGGTTTGGAGGAATTAACTTGCAAAAGAAAGCTTTGAAATGTTGAAAGTGTTTTCTCATGAGGAAAATGGCTGAAGAGATTTTGCTCAGACTACCAGAGGAAATAGATGCCCTTGGACAGTAGGAGAGTGTGAAAAGTTTGAGCTCCCCCAGACCATGTTCTGGTGTATTAACTTGTTTTCACATGCTTAGCAGGGTGTTGCAGTGTAACCTTAACTACAGCTTTCTGTGCCTAAAAGCCCCAATTAAAAGTTCAGCTCCTGCTTTGAACATAAGGAAAGCAGAGAGAAAGACCTGGGGAATTAAGAGCCTGGGCTGATGCACATTGAGCCTTTTGAAAAAACCTTTTTCATTCCTTGACAGCCCTATTATGAATAGAGCTCCATATTCCAGGTTCTTGGCCTCATGTTTGGATTTCCCCACTTTCTGCAGTTCAGACTTTTTACTAAATCTGAAGTTTTTGGTGGGTCAGACCATTATGTTGTAATAGTTGTGTTTGGGTGTGATCACACACTCAGCCACTGCAATGTGTTGCAGAGCTCATATTTTTGAGGGTAAGAAATGACAAACGAGCTACTAACTGAATTTCTAAATTAATACAAGAAGAAAAATGAGAGGCATGAAGCTGAACTGTCTCAGAGAGCTGTCTGTCATGCAAAGTTCTTGTGTAGCAAGGTTCCCACGCCCTATAAAAGCTGCTGCGTCCCCCTTTTATCACCATTCCTGCTGCATTACAGGGGCATCCGTGTGCACACAGTCCCCCTGCCAGAACACTCCTCTGAGGCCAAAGGCAGCCAGAGAAAAACATTGCAATTAAGGGGAGGCTGATAATTGCATTGTTGGGAACCAGTCTGGCACAAGAATCTCCCCACATCAAAGGAGTTCAAAGGCGGCATCAGATCCCTGTTGGCTCTGCCTCAGGATCTTATCCATGGGCTAATCCATGTGTGCACTTCAGCTCTGGGGAGGGAGACTTTGGACAGGTCACAGCCAGGAGTTTGTTGGAGAAAGCTGCAGAGGGCTGTCCATGTAAGGCTGGTGTAAACTGGTGTAAACTGGTGTAAACTGCCAGTGGTAGCAGTGTGTGAGCAGAGAGTGATGTCGCTCCGGGCTGGGCTCCTTAAGTCCTGCTTTTTAAGTTGCCTTAATTCCTGTTTTTCCAAGTGACAGAATCAGTTAGGCTGGAAAAGATCTCTGAGATCATTGAGTCCAACACCACCTTGTCACCTAGACCAGGGCACTGAGTGCCACATCCAGTCCCTTGAACACCTCCAGGGACGGTGACTCCCCCACCTCCCTGGGCAGCCCCTTCCAGTGCCACTCACTCTGTAAAGGGCTTCCCCCTGAAGTCCAACCTAAACCTCCCCTGGGGCAGCCTAAGATCGTTCCCTCTTGTCCTGCTGCTGGTTGCTTGGGAAAAGAGACTGATCCCAGCTGGATACCCCCTCCTGTCAGGGAGTTGTGGGGAGTGACAAGGTCTCCCCTGAGCCTCCTCCAGGCTGAACACCCCCAGCTCCCTCAGCCTCTCCTCACAGAACTTGTGCTCCAGACCCTTCACCATCCTTGTTTGCCCTTCTCTGGACACCCTCCAGCACCTCAATGTCCTTCCTAAACCGAGGGACCCACAACTGGGCACAGCACTCGAGGTGTGGCCTCACCGAGGACGGGGGAAGAATCCCTTCCCTGCTCCTGCTGCCACACTATTCCTGATCCAGACCACGACACCACTGGCATTCGTTGTTTACTTAAACCTTGTTTTCCCAACCTGTTTCCTCACACCCTCCTTTTCCAAGTGGTTTCCTTCATCCCCACTTTCCCAACTTGCTCCTGAGGCAGCGCGTCTCCATCCCGCCATTTTCGAGTGAACCACAGAACCTCTTCCCCAAACATGGCTTCGCCTCCATCTCCCTTAGAATTCCCGAGGGCTTTTCCCTCGCAGTTCCACAAGGTGAAGGCGTGTGTGCTCTCTGTCTCCCCCACAGGCATTAAACCCTTTCAGTGTGACCGCTGTGGGAAAAAGTTCACCCGCGCTTACTCGCTCAAGATGCACCGCCTGAAGCACGAAGGTAAACGCTGTTTCCGCTGCCAGATATGTAGTGCCACTTTCACTTCCTTCGGGGAATATAAACACCACATGCGGGTTTCCCGGCACATTATCCGCAAGCCTCGGATTTACGAGTGCAAAACATGCGGCGCCATGTTCACCAACTCTGGAAATTTAATCGTTCACCTGAGGAGCTTGAACCATGAAGCGTCAGAGCTAGCAAACTACTTCCAGAGCAGGTGAGGTGCACAGCAAAAACCTAACAGGGAAACTTGCTTTTTTTTTTTTTTTTTTTTTT